>VZRO01005959.1:0-283751 GCA_013397915.1 Daphoenositta chrysoptera
TCACGGGGAGCGTGGCCCGGGGCTGTCTCCCGTCGCGGGGAAGGCGGCCCGCGGGTGTCGCCGCGCCGGGGAGGGGCCGTGCCGGGAGGTCCCCGGCGGCGGCGGGAAGCGCTGCCCCGAGCCGGCTGCCGGGAGAAGCCGCGGTGTGAGCGGCGCTGAGGCTGCTCCAGCGCTGTGCCCAGGGCAGCCTCCCCTCCCTTCAGCGCCTCGGTAATGGAGGTCGCGCTTGTGTTGTTTTCCCGTTCCCAGCAGCGGCACTGGGCGTTCGAGGTTAAATCAGCCTTAATCTACTACTGCTTTCCCTAGTGACGAGGAGTTGCATCGGTGCCGCTGCCGGGCACGGGAGGTCGAAGGCTGTTCCAAGTGTTTGTGGGATGCCGGCAGCTCTCTCACGGTTTAGCGGAGCTGCGTGCTCGCTCCGGGGAGCGCCGAGCCGGGGCCGCGGGCGGCTCGCTCCCGAGGGGGAAGCCCCGCGCGGTTCTTGCTCCTGAAATAGGTTACAGCAGTACAGGGCACGCGGATGCCTGGGCTGAGAGCGGTGCGTTCCTGCAAACAAAATCCTGCCCTTGGCTTTCCGCGTTGTTGGCATCAGTTTTTCCCCTTAGAGTGGTGGGACTTGACCGAGAGACTAAGGCAGTAAGCGAGAGAAGGGAGGGAAGCACAGGTCATGGTCTTTGGAATCGGGGCGGTATGAAAAGGGAGAAGCCGTGTAATGGAGCTTAGCTGTTACAACATACAGTACAAAATTTGGAGAGTGTTGGGTGGAAAAGTTAGCTCCCACGTTGTAATTATGCAACCTTCTGCAGTTTTAGGGAGGTTTAAAAATACCTTGTGTGTCAGTTGAGTTGGTTGGTGTAAAAGACTTACTGTAATCTCGGAACTTCTTGGGTTTTAGCTGTCCTGTACATCTCTTCAAAAAGAAAGAATTGTTTAATGTCCAAGTAGGGATTCAAATACCTTGTAAGTTTTCCTGTGAAATAGGTAAATGCGATACTCCGAGATGAGGTCATGCTAGCAAAGTAGCACATGCCATCCATCCCCTGTCTGGGTTGGCTGAGCAGAATGGTCCTTCAATGAACCGTGAGAATTCAGCGCTTTAACTCTGAAAAATACAGAGATTCTTTTCTCCAGTGAATTCCGCTGAAAGTCAAATGGAGTCGGTAATGGTGGGGTGGGAAGGAGAACAGTACGCTGGATAAGTGCCCTTCTTTATTCAGAAGAGAATGTAGGAGTGGTGGCAAGTGGTCGAGTCAGCTTTTCTTCAGATTTTTCTGATTGTACAATGACCCTGGCATAACTAGTGCAAAAGTAGTATGTGTTAAAGGAATTGACAGAAATAGGTTAGATGCACTGAGGTTAGAAAGTAGCTTAAAATACTTTTTTTCAGATGATGATTGTGGTCTTTTGTGTTTCTCTGCTGTGCTGTTGAGGATGGAAGTCAGCAGGTGATACTGGGAGGGATGTTGCTTCCTTTATTTCCAGTCCCACCCCACCATTAAAATGGGGATGCACATACGTATTTTAAATTGGGACAGCTGTGTGCCTCCTTTTCTAACAGGATGTGTTCTAAAGAAAACACAGTCAGGAAACACAGCGAGTCTTGCACACAGTTAAGCCTGTTTGCATGTAGTTTTAATGGATTAAATTATTAATTATACATGCTAAATGAGGATGTTCCAACTCTGTTTTATTTCAGTGTCTCAACTTGACTGCTAACGTAGCTCATACATTTTAGACTTCCTTGTACAAAACTACTGGATAGAAGGGTATTTTTATGAGCATACATAGGATTAAATGAATGCAAATTTCTTACGCAAGTTTATATGCTAACAAGTATGCCTCTGTACTTCAAAAGTGCAGCGTTTTTTGAAATCCTTATCTCTTTGAGGGGATCTGTGATCAACATCTAAAACACCTGTGATCAGGTGCTTGTAACAGAAAGGTTGCAGCATCTAAAGTACCAGACCAGCCAAAAACAGCTAAGAAAATATTACTGACATGTAATCATACTGATTTTATGTAACTGTCTTGGCAAGTTATCTCTGCTTCCTTATTTTATACAGACACAACCCGAAGATGAAAGGGAGAGACACTTAAAAAGAATACACACCAAATTACACTGGAAAGTGGAGCGGTTTTTTTGGCCCCAAAGTTAAGTGTTTTGCTTAGGAGAAATACCTTTTTAATAAATGATCCTCCAGGATCATACCCTAAGGAAAGCTTTAAAACAGTGATTTCCTGTTTGCCTAGGACTTGGTTGATTTAAGCGGCCTGGCTTGTCCCAATGGGTAGAGAACCACTAGCATCTCTATCCCTGTAATTTCCTGCAAGCTGTCTCAGTAGGATTTGGTGATACTGGTCTTGTACTGATGTGAAATGGCATAAACCTAGGTTGGATTTATTGCATTGCTTCTAAAAGGGATTCTTTGACCTAATCCCCCTGTAGTGGGGAGAGAAGAAGAGAGCAAAGTGATGACTTTTGGGGTTTTTTTTATTTCTGAGGAGAGACAGCTTTAAGACTGGAAGATGACTGTGCTGAAACTTACCATTACAAATTCCAAATAAGACAATATAGCAGATAGTTTTAGTGATTGCTGTAGGCTGGTAATTTCTCCTGTTGTGGAGTCTGGAAAACACAAATTAAAAAAAATATTGCTAGGAGTACTGCAGAGAATCAGATTTTTCTGCTATGACAAAACAGTTTTCGTAATAAATAGCAGTCCACAAATATTCTGTAAATGAAATATCTGGTTTTTAAAAAACCCTCGAAACCAAAATGGGACACTAAGAAGGTAAAAGTGCTTCCTGTACATTGCCTTGGTTTGTTTCAGAATGTGGTTAGTACATGTTTATTCTGGTGTCTCCTCTCATTTTCTTCCTTAAGAGTGTGAATGTGGTTGATTTCTTCAGTGTCTTGACTCTAAGCATTAAACGGATAACACCACTGCTAAAACAAAATCCCTTACAGCTTTAAGGGGCTGATCCTACTCCCTTTAACATCAATTTGAGCAAAACTGGGCATTAGTGATTGGTCAGGCATGTCAATTTTTCTCTCTGTTGAAATCTATCGTAACAAAAGATAATGTCCTCCAAGTTTGAAATACTTAATCTCTATTTAAAAGGATATGGTGAAATAGCTTTCTGCTGAGATACTGTGTGAGTAAGTTATGGAACTGTGTAAGAATCCATAGTGCAGTTACAGTCATGATATTGTCGCTGTGAGACCGATTAGGTCAGACTTCCTAAACTATTCCTAAAACCTCAAGAGTGGCTGTGATCCAGAAGACTTCTTGCAAACAAGTTACAGTATTCCTTATTGCTCCGTAAAAATAATTGTTGTCCCAGTGGCCTTGTCTTCCCTATAATTTGCATGTAGAAGGGAAAACAGACAGATACAACAATCTCATTTAAAGCTGCAAAACTGCTTATTTGTTTTAGATCAAAAATAAGCATGGAATTATATGCGGTGTTGTGTTCTGGAGCTTCGGCATTGCAAGGAGCACGAGTAACATGATCCTGGTCTTGAAGACTGATTCAGTACAATGGATGTTTGAGGCTTTTTTGTTTTAGTGCAGAAAGGTGATGTTGTTTCTGATTCTGGCACTTGGCCACCATTAAATTCTCTGCCCCCTGATGTGACATAGGGCTTCTGCACCTGCCGGTGTCATCATATATATTACTTTTTCAGTAGACGACTGCCTATAGGCAGAATACTAAGAAATGCCAGATGTAATTAGGGGTGTTAATTTTGCATCTGGCTGTCAGATGGTATTTGGGAAAAGATCCTTTTGGCTCACGTGGCTTTTCAGAAAGCTGTGAAGAAAAATGTATCTAACTTGGTCTTGAAGTACATTATAAGGGATGTTGTTCTGTCCAGTAAAGAAAAGGGTGGGAAGATCCAGTGTCAGGATCAGTTGCAGTGTTCTAAGCAATTTTGCTTGCCTTCTTTAAAAAAAGTGCACCTTGTAGTTGGTGTCATACTAAGACTTCCAGCTAGATGGATGGAAACACGGTTTCAGGTGCTTAGTTTAGAAGGTGCCAGAGGCCTGGCAATGCAGATCTTTGTGGAATGTAAAATGTATTGAATTGCTGGCTGCTTGTTGTGCTACTTGGTGAATAACTCAGTTCAGCTATTTAATACATTGATAAACTCCATGTAAGGTGACTAAGTGCCATTATGGGGGGGGGAAGTGTGCCAGAGACACTCTTTTTATTATTAACTGAGTGTGGGAGAACAGTTGTGCCCTAAAGAGCTGCTTTTACAGCACTGACATAGTTCTGACATCTAATATCTTTAACATGAAAGGAATTAATTCACATTAATGTGAATGGATGTCTTTTTGCAGGTGTCATTGGACAGGGGAGGTCTCTGTGAACTTGTCTGAAACCAAAAGGAAAAACAACCTCTGCCTAGGGCTGCTATGACCCTGATTTTTTTTTTTCTTCCTAACGTGATTCGGATGAACATTCTTTTACCTTGTAATCATTTATGTGTTGGCATCTCCTGCAGAGAGAAGTAATACCTAAAACTTGCCTCTTTGGGAAGCTCTCACGTTTCAGCTACATAGCGGTTTAAACCTCGGCTTGGTCCGTGTCGGTCCCAAGGTAATGACATTTCTAGTCCTGTTCTGCAGGAAAGTTTAAAATGGTTGCAGTGCCTTTGGCTGGCTCCACCTGTTCATGCGCATAGCCATTTGCTTATCTTCTTTTGGAATGGGGTCTTTCTGAGGTAGGCAGCTTTCAGGGGGGCTCTCAGGGCTCCCGCGCAGGAGGAGCCGTGCAGATAATGCTGGAATGCTGGTGCAGCCGCAGCTGAGCTTTGGTATGTGACAGCTGTTAAGTACAATGGTTTTTGTAACTTTTAAATTCTGTTGTACTCCTGGCTAGCATCCATAACTTAAGTACGTGTTAAGTACCAACACGGGAGATTTTAGTGTGATGTGCATAGCAGTTACTATATATACTAAATATGTAGTACCTAATTTGGTACATCCAGGAGCTGAATTTCTTCATTGCTGCAGCACAGAACACAGCATTCTTTTCTTTTCTTTTCTTTTTCTTTTCTTTTCTTTTCTTTTCTTTTCTTTTCTTTTCTTTTCTTTTCTTTTCTTTTCTTTTCTTTTCTTTTCTTTTCTTTTCTTTTCTTTTCTTTTCTTTTCTTTTCTTTTCTTTTCTTTTCTTTTCTTTTCTTTTCTTTTCTCTTAATTTTGATACTGTCCCTCTTGCATTTTTTTACCAATTATTCCCCCCTCTTTTTTTTTTCAGCTGTACATAAACATCCTCTTTATGATGGAATTGCTGATATACCTAAGAGCCCTTCTGTAATCATAGAATCCATCTGTTCTGTTAGGACACTGACAGACTGCTATGCATCTAAAGCACTACATGGTTCTTGGAAAGGTACTCATTAATAGTACAAAAAAAAAAGGATTAATTCAAACCAGTGTTAGCAACTGGTGTGTGCTTCTTAACTATCAAAACCTACTTTGATAGTTGAAAAAAATCTCTTTATAAAACAATATAAAGAGATATTAGTTCGCTATTTAAGTGATCCTGTGGAAGGGAGGCAAGTATAAGACAACCTGCCTGAGCAGGTCAGTTTGGAAAAGATATGCATATAGAATATATGCATCTAGAATTCCATAGAATAGAAGTTTAGAGATGGAAATCCTGGAGACTGCTACTTGTTATACTTAGCTTTTTGTTTTGGAGGGAACCTGTACCTCATATGCTTATGTCTTCATTTCCCTCTGTGTTTGAGGGGTGATCATTTTGAATAACTATTTAAGCTATTAATATATTAACTTAGGGGGAAAAAAGCAAAAGAAACTGAAAACTGACCTTCTATTTGCCTTGGACAGAAGCAAAGATAGTTTGACTTAGTCTTCAGTGTTTCATTATTTCACTGCTTGTGGAATGGGGCACACTGGCATTTTAGATCAGATCAAAGTGCTCGTGTACTTGTTTTCAGCTTCCCTTGAGTCAGTTTCATTGCTCTATTTTAGAACTTTCGCTCAAATGAGGATTTGCATTCTGGGAAGCCATTTGTCTGGAGTAACTCTGTAATAACTGTATTCTTAAACCCAGAGAACTGAATGCTGCAGTTACCTTTGAGGGTATTTTGGTAAAATATTTTGTGCGTGTGTGTATTCAAATGGAATGGATTTTGATGCTTGAAGTCAGTTGCAGTTTGTGCAGGGAAACTTAAGTAAAAAGGGTGGTGTGTACCAAAATATCTTCAGGTTTGTAAACTTCACTCTCTTGACCATGTGATTCTATCTTTGTTTTTCCTTCTCTGAGATGTTTTAAGAGAAATGCACCCAACCTTCATGAACAACTAAGACGTTTTAAACTCACCGAAAAATGAATGTGTCTTAAGTTTTTCTGTATTTGCCTCTAAGACAGGAATTCTGAAACACCAAGCCCTTCACAGGGTATTTAAGAAACATCTCAGGAGGACAATGGTCCTCATTAAAAAAAAACCCCAATGATATCTTGCTTATGAAAATCACCTGAGAGTTTGGAAACATGTTAAAATTACAACTGCATGGTAGTGTCAGAGTTATGTATAGATTTGAGGTAGTTAAGGTCTATAAATTTTATGGAAGAAAATTTTTGTGAAAATCCTAGATTATCAGTTTTGTGCTTCATTCCAAAGTGCTGTGTTTTATTCTTTGTGTAACTTTTGTCCTTAAATAGCTTTTCTGGACAGATGAATTAGCTGTAGCATTGCCTTTTTTGTGAGTATAATCTGTACATTTTTCACTAGAAAATAACCTGTATTCATTGTAGATTAGTTATTTTTTTCAATTTGGCTGGCATTTGTCCACTGTGGTATCTTAACATAGATACTGCTTTCTAAAAATAACTCGTGGCAAATTCTAATTGAACATTTTCCCACTGATTGCTGTTATGTACTGCAGTCACCTTAGGTATCAGAGAATTTTAAACTTAAGTATTATTTATGATATATTTTATTTAACTCTTAGTTTACTCTTTATCATATGTGTGCTATGTGATAAACTGTTACATGTAAAGAAAAGACATCACTTGCTGTTTGGAATGAAGCAGCTGTTGTACCATCATTGAGGGATGTATGTGGGTTTTAAATGAATAAAAATACTGTGTTCTGCTGAAGTTCCATTCACGTTTTCAGGTAGGCAAAATTAATAGTAGAACTAGTTTTCTGTGATCTCTGTGCTGGCACCGCCACTGTGGTGTTTGTTTATTTTTAATAAAGGCACTGCCAGTAATTGCCCTTTGGGGTCTCGTCTGTTCCTCACCATGGATGTGGTCACTACCCTTTGTACTCCCTGCCACTGTCTCGTAAAATCATTTAGTTATGTAAGTGGATATTCCAGGTTCTTTATGCCAGTTGCCCCAGCCAGGATTCCTTTTGCTTCCTTGGTTAGCTAGCTAGCTAGTCCTGACCCTCGAGGTCTGGTGGCTGAGACTTTCTGCTCCCATGGATGTGGTTAAATATGTGAAAGAATGGGAATGGTACATAATCTCTTGGGGGTTTGTTCCCCCCTTCCTGCTCTATCCCCCCATTATTTAGGGAGCAAAAATTGTTCTTTGGAGGACATTGAATTTAAAAATGACAACTGTAAAATCAGGAAGAAAGATCTCCTGGAGTGAAGGCATTTAATTTCACAATGTAGCCTACTATTCTTTGAAGCTTTTTCTGTCGATAGGGAAGCAAAATTTCTTCCAGCTGGCTTTGACTTATTTGGAGGGATGCTGAAGATACTCATTGCTCAACTAACTGTGTGTTCCTCGATTTGACAGCTAAGAATAGCTATTTACGTATTGATGCAACATACTGACTTTCAGGGGATTTTTCTCTCCAGTTTAAACTAGTTTTTGGTAGAAGGAAAATGAAAATTGTGTAAGTGGGCATGGTTTTTAGAGTATAACGCAACGTGTTTTTGTGGGCCAGAGGTAAATTTGTTCCTCTGCAGGGTATTAATTGTTCTTGGTCTTGTGCAGTGGCAACGGGAATCTTCAACATTACTAGGCTCTGGATTGTAGTCATATTTCTCAAAACCCTGTAATAGCCACTTGAACCAGTTTCTCTCATCTGCAAGCACTCCAAATGCCATGCCAACTTATTTAAATAAAGACAAAACAATGGGCCTTGGTCCAAGGGGTAATGAGGAGCTGGAATGCCTTTGAAGTTCAGGACCCTGGGCTGTAGGTGCGATTTACATAAACCTCATTATGTAATCTGAATGCAGTTTCTCTTCCTGTTTGTTCGATTTATGAAGCTTTGTGTCCAAAGAGAAAGAGATAGTAAGACCTGTAATTAAGATAAGTAGCAGGCCACTCCTTTTCTGAATGTGTGCTCTGGGGAGGAGAGAATTGTAGATGCAGCATTAAGGGTAGAACAAAACCTGTGATTCAGGCACCTTCAGTTGATGAGAATAATACTGACTGTTTTCCTTTGAAAAAGCTGCATGCTTCTTTAAACAATAACTATGCCTAGTTCAAACTATTATTGGCTCTAATATAAATGGTACAGAAAAGCTTGGAAGTTCTTAACAGCAACAATTTTGCTTTTATATATGCCATGGAGGAGCTGTATCTAAGTAGCTCTCATCAGTTTTAAAGGTGCCTTGAAAGTTGTAATTATCTAAGTGGACAGTGAGTTTTCTGATCAGAATGTGTACAGTGTTGTTCTGTTTTTCTCATTCAAGTACTTGCTTTGTCTTACAGTCAGATCCTCACTAACCTTTTTCTTACAGCAGATAGTAAGTAGGAGTGCTGCATTTGTGCTTAGAGTCCTACAAGCAGCAGATCTAACTATGCATGCAATCTACTTGCTTATTAGATGATTGGTCAGATGAACCTGTGACTCCTTATCATGAGTTATTTTATGATTATTGACTCAAATTCATAGAATTGTTAAGGTTGTAAAAGACTTCCAAGGTCATTGAATCCAACCTTTGATTGAACACCTCCATGCCAACTAAACTGTTAGTGCCATGTCCTGTTGTTTCTTGAATGCTTCCAGCCATGGTGACTTCACCACCTTCCTGGGCAGGCTGTTGCAATGCCTGACCACCCTTTCAGTGAAGAAATTCTTCCTGATGTCCAACTTGAATCTCACGTGGTGCAACTTGAGGCCATTTCCACTTGTCCTGTCACTTATTGCCTGGGAAAAGAGACCACCCCCCACCTGGCTACAGGCTCCTTTCAGGCAGTTGTAGAGAGTGACAAGGTCCCCCACTGAACCTCCTTTTCTCCAGGCTAAAATCCTGAGCTCTCTCAGCTGCTCCTTACTGGACTTGTGCTCCAGACCCTTCACCAGCTCCGTTGCCCTTCTCTGGACTTGCCAGGTGCAGTCTCATCAATGCCAAGTACAGGTGGACAATCACTGCCCTGCTCCTGCTGGCCACACTGTTGCTGACACAGGCCAGGATGCCATTGGCCTTTTTGGCCACCTGGGCACAGCTGGCTCATGCTCAGCTGCTGTCAACCAGCACCCGCAGTTCCTTTTCCACCTGGCAGCTTTCCAGCCACTCTGCCCAGAGCCCGTAGCTCTGCATGGGGTTGTTGTGACTGAAGTGCAGGAGTAGTAAGTGATGGAGGGAAGGGTATTTTTCTTTCTTCTGTCTGTTACTTAGTGGGACAGACAGACCTCTAGGGGACATCAGTGAGCAACAATTTTATTTATGAAACTTATTAGGTTGACTCAGACATAATTAATGTGTGTCACCGTTGACTTTCTGCATCTACGTCTATTTGCTTTCATGCTGTAAAGCTTGTCTGTGGAAATAAAAAAGTTAATGACAAAATGTTAAGAATGAAGTGGTGGAACATCTGGAAGATGGCTAGCATGCCTAATGAACTGAAGTTAACAGTCTAGGAGCTCTTGGTTTCTTCTGGTACCAGTATTTTGTGGCTACAAACACTAAAGCATGATACTTTGCAGGTTGCCAACAGGATGTGTCTCAAAGAGAAGTTAATCACATGTGTGGGAGATCCAATTTAACATTTCAGAAATACCAACAGGAGTTTGTTGAAAACTGTGTAATATGTAATTATACAAAATTATTCCTGAGTTGACGACTTCTAGTGTATTGTCTTAGTGAAAGCATTGAGCTCATAGTATGGTTGTGTGGGTTAAAAATTCGTTATTTAGAAGTAGACCTGAGTTTATATCCTTTTATTTTATTTTATTTTTATCAGAGGAAGCAGTTAACCTTTTTGTCTTGGGTGTTCTAGCTAATAAAAGAAAGACTGACTGAAAATATTTGAAATGTCCAAGCTCTGGGAAGTTGCTGGGGATGTCTTAAATTTTTTTTCTTGTTTGTTTGTTTTGGTTTTTTTTGGAGGGGGGGCAGGTGGGTTTGTTCGGTGGCATGAAAAACATGTCTGTTGTCTGTATCAATTACATTAGAACCTATAGTTTGTATATTCCCCGTGAATAAACAGAAGAATAATGTGATACGTTTCAGACTATTAAATATAAAAAGTGTTTCCATTTCATGACTTCCAGAACAATGGTATCACCTGTATAAGCATATTCATCCCTGCTAAGATTAGACTACAGCACTGAGAACTGCTTGGTGTGTCTCTTTAATCTCCTTAATCAAATGACAACTTCAATTCCTGTTAATACGAGAAGAGTACGTTAAATTATTTTGCTTATTTTGCTTTACAGGTTACATATTGGATGTGACTCCTGTAAGAAAAATGCTTCAGAATGTTTCTTTTCTGAATCTTTGTGATAAAAGATCCTAGTTTATTTTGCAACTTGCAACTTCTTGTAATTGAAACCTAGAATGAAAATATATTGATCAATATCACTAGATACACCTTGTAGCCTGCAGTGGACCAGGTCATATTCTTCTGTGAGTGTCTGAGTAAATGTTTCTCTGGATAAAACAGTCTGCTAGAGCCTGAGGTATGCGTAATTAGTTTGCAACACTGGGTGGGACGTGATCCTTTGTTCAGTGCTCCAGTGGAGTGTGAGTAGTTTCAGCACCTCTTGCTGCTTCAGTTCTGTGTTAATAGGAGATGTATTTTGAGTTCCTGGCAAATAACTGATACTACTTACTTACACTGTGGAAATGGGGAATGCAGATTTGTCACCTTAGTTGTGAACAGCACTGTCTTGAGAGTGTCAGCAGATTGACAAGCAGAGATCAACTGTAGATCCTTTCAGCCTAGAACAGGCAACTAGATACTTCCCATCCATTTTGCCTTTTTTTTCCCTTTTTTCCTACTTGCCTTTTTTTGCAGTGCTTTTATTTCTCTTCTTTTTCTGTTTTTCCTTTTTGTCTTTTTTTTTTTTTTTTGTTCCTTTCCACCTTTTTTTCCTTTTTCCTTATTTTTTCCCCTTTCCTCCTCCTTTTTCTACTGGAAGTTTTTTGGACATTCTTGGCTGCATTTACCAACTCAGCCATTTTGTACAATTTGAGTCTTACTGAAGATTTTGAAGGGTTTCTTTTCAACACACATGTATCAGCAGGCCTCTTTGTGTGTTCCTCATTCTCCTGCGCCTGTATCTGTAAGGCTGTGTATCAATCAGTACAACTGCATTATTTGTGGAGAAGAGCATTTGTTCTAACATGGCTAACACAGGGCTGCAAAAATAAGTAAAATTCTCTCCAGAGAGTCACAGCACATGCCTATAACAAATTCAACAAATTGTTGTCTGTATATGTCAACAACGTAGGATCAGGCAACAGTGTAGTCAAAAGAGATAAACAGATCAGAGCCTTAAAATGCTTTAAGTGTACTGTACTTTTATATTACATGAATAAGCATTTGAAAAGTTTTTAGGGTTTTTTTTGTTTAAATAAAAAATCCTGTGTCACATGTATGTTCTTCACCCAGGAGAGCATCTCTAGCAAATGTAGGATTTTAAAAGGCAAGAGTTGTGGCCTGGATTTTCTATTAAAAGAATTTGTAAACTGGTTATGAAATAAAGGAAAAAAAGGCTGATTTTGCATAGTAAGAATTATAGCTGATGCTGTTATAGCCTTTGAACCTAGAATTGGATGTACCAATTCTTTGGCATTAGACTGACTTGTAAACAGTGGTATTACATGCAGCACATCCTTAAAGCTTCTGGTTTTTAGGAATGTGTACAACAGACATGGAGGAGAGTCAGCATTTGGCACTGCTCTCATGTTTGCTGTCACCAGCTAAGCTAGGCATGATCAACTAGACAAGTTAAATAAAACATGCAGTTAGCAATCATTGTCCTTTCTGAATTGTGAAGGAAAGTGCTGCTAGGGAGTAGGGAGCATTGTATGGGGAAAATCTAGTCTCCTCTTGTAGCCCCAAAAAAGGTAGGATTCCTGGCAGGCAGGTTCTGGGAACTCAGTGTTCAGTTTTCTGTCCAGGAGAGGACTGCATACCAACCATATGAGGGTTAATGGGGGGCAAGTGCCAGATTCTGCACCTGGAATGTGTGAAGCCTGGATGTGCATACAACCTGGGGAATGAGAGGTCGGAGAGAAGCCTCGCAGAAAGAGATCTGCAGGTCCTGGTCAATGGCAAGTAGAATATGAGTCAGCAGTGTACCTTTGCTGCCAATATGGTTTAACAACATCCTGAGGTGTGTCAGGCAGAGCATCACCAGCCAGCTGAGGGAGGGGATTGTCCTGCTCTGCTCTGCACTGGTGCAGCCTCACCTTGGATACTGTGTGCAGTTTTGGGCACCACAATATAAGAAAGATTACAAGCCATTGGGAAGAGTCCAAAGGAGGGCTACAAAGATGGTTGAAGGATCTAGAGAGGAAGCGTTATGAGGAGCGGCTGAGGTCACTTGGTTTGTTCAGCCTGGAGAAGAGACTGCGGGGAGACCTCATTGCAGCCTACAGCTTCTTGCCAAGGAGAAGTTGAGGGGCAGGCACTGGCCTCCTCTCTGGTGACCAGTGATAGGACCTGAGGGAATGGCATGAAGCTGTGTTGGGGAGGTTTAGGCTGGGTGTTAGGAAACCACCAGAAAGTGGTTGGATGCTGGAAAAGGCTCCCCAGGGAAGTGGTCATGGCACTAGGCCTGCCAGAGTTCAGGAAGTGTTTGGACAATGTTTTCAGACACGTGATGTGATTCTTGGGGCTGTTGTGTGCCAGGTCAAGAGTTGGACGTCAATGATCCTTTTGGGTCCTTTCCAACTCAGGATATTCTATGGTTCTATGTGTCCTTATCACTGGTGAACACAAGAACAACTGTAATTTTTATAGAGGTGAACTGTTCTTGCATCTATGTTTTCTTCGTTCTGTGATGTTCTTAACCATGTTGCACTCGGGGAATTGCCTTTCCAGATGTGGTATTGTTAGTTCAGGTTTGTTCTGTTGCTGTGCATGTTGGCAGTCCTTAATTAGAGATGGTATTTAACATGCTCTTCAGTAGGTTCTTTGGCACTGTCTTGGCACTGTGGATTTCTGGTTGCACCAGCATTTTTCTTCACATTTTCTTCGCATTTTTCACATTCAGGTTTTACTTCAGCTAATTTTCCACTAATTTTCATGTACAGCATGTTCTCAGTTGAAAATCCTTTGGGCTGTTCTCTGTAGGCATAACTAGACTGCTTTGCAGCAAAATATATTTGTCCAAAGATGGTTGGAGACTGATGTCTAACTTTCATACCTAATGTAGATGCTGTCCATACCAAAACAAATGCTGTGGCCTAAAGTTTTTTATGCCCACTTTTTATTTTTATAAAACCACTAACCTTTCTGTAGCAGAAATGTCTGAATATAACGATGTCTTCATCCATAGCAGGGAAAGAATGCAGTATCTTTATTTCCCTAATAAAATATTAGACAAACCTTGTTTTATCATTCATACATAAACATCCTGTTCTGTCTTTTTGGATTTTCTTGTGCATTTTCTTCTCCACACTGGAGTTACAGTTGTCCTTTTGGCAACTCATGCTTAGGAGAATACACCCCTGTGAGACTGTCTGCAGGCAGGCACACCTGGTGGCTTTGCTCTGGATGTGAATATTTGCTTCCATTCTTGTTAATGAAAAGTGTGGTGGTAGCTGGTTGCAGGTTTCATTGGGCCGTTCCAGCATGGCCACTACCCTGAGCACTTCACTGTGATTTGATGAGATGGAGGGCTGTCACCTTTCTGGCAAGGCACAAGGATGAGGTGCTGGTGTCTCACGCGTACCATCCTGGGTTCCCAAATTGCAGGCATGGCCAGCTGAACTGTAAAAATGACTGCACGGTGCTCTCTGCACAGATCATTTTGATCTTTCCCTCTGTGTGCGATTCTTGCCCTATCCATTTTCTCGTGTGTATGCGAGGCTGCTGAGAGATTAGATGAGCCACAGAGTCCTCAGTAAGAGGAAGCTGCTGTGACTTTGTTTCTTAATGACCTGTAAGGCAAATTGCTGAGTGCATTTGTTCCTTGGTAGTTATAAAGGGGGGGAAGGTAGCACATGATCAGGGAAAAAACTGGAGTTTTTGCATCTCACTGTTTACTGGTAGTTGTTATTCTTATTAATGCGTATGCTTTGGTTTTTACTGAAGGCACTTGAAGGGAAAAGAGGGTTTGAATGCTGACGTATGAGTTCATCTAGTTAGGGGTTGAAGGTACAGAGATAAATACACTTGTAGGTTGCTTGCAAGTGTCACGAGTCTCGTGGTGAGTGAAGAGCAAAGGTAAAAAACCCCGTGTGGTAGAGATCACGGCTTGTCAGCCTAGCTGGTGAGGACTCTTGCCTGCAGGTAGAGCAGTGCTCTGCCAGCATCGGCAGCTCTGCTGGATCTGGCAGCAGTGTGGTGGTGACATCACCCTGAGGAGAGGGAGAAGGTTAGGCAGAGTCACTGGGGCTGCTTGTTCTGTGCAGGCACTTGGGAAAGGGTTTCTTTCGTATGCTGTCTAATAGATTCAGCCTTTTATTTTATAATATAATTAAATAACCAAGCCTTTGTGAGGCTCCTGAATTCCTTTAATTTAGCGGCAGCACAGAAGCTGAATTCAGAGCATTCATGGGCCTGTACTATCTCCCTGACTACTTGCCAGGTCTATTCATGCTGTTCTGAGTGCAGGAAGTTCTCACATTCATTCAGGGTTGGGGGGGTGGGGGTGGAAGGCGTTGTGTGGTTGGCTTTTTTTTTTTTTGTAAGCAAGGGAAATGGTTATAAGGAAAATTCTTCAGCAATTCCCTGGGACCAATTTACCAACTGTTAATCTGTGAGTAAATAATGGGAACAGTTTATACACTTGGCAGCTCTTGAGAAAGAGCAAAGAATCATGAGCAGTTCACAGTCCACAGCCCCAAGATAGCTGAATCCTTTGGTATGTTTGGATTTGTCTGAACAGGGATAGATTAGCACTTTTTTGCTAGCACATGTAATCTTAGATATTCTGAAGTGCTGAGTTTGATGCGGAAAACTTTATGCTGGCATGTGGTAGCTGGCTGCTTACATTTAACTTGCTCAGGTTAAATAATTATTTTTCTACTTGAGTTTTAAGACTCTAGCCAATATGTTCTTCTTCTTCCATAGACTGTTACTAATGCTCTCTCAAGGAGGGGATGAGGAAGTGTGTTTGCAGCCTGGGGAGAAGAAAACTGGTAACAGAGAGGGGACAAGAAGGTGAAACAAAACTGAGAAAACAATGACTAAATCAAAGCTAGTAGTCAGGAACTACAAAATGCTCTGCAAACTTAAGCATTCATTTCACTTACCAGGAACTGTCTCACATCTCTGATCTGTGGTATCTAATCTTTATAGCTAGATACCACAGTGATAGACATTATTGACAAGTGTAAAGGGCATTGGAAAAGGGAAAGTGACTTACTGGTGTGGGTTTTTTGCTGCTAGCTGAGGCATTGTGGAAAGCACACAGCTATCTAGGATGAGTATAGCAGGTATTGGGCAAGTTGCCATTTTCACCAAAACAAACAGAATTGGGGTGGTACAGACTCTCCTGGTGTTTGCTTGGTAACCTGTCTCTGGATTGTCTGTTGCAAAATGGAGAGAGAAACACTTGACGGAACAGTGGATACACACTATTTGGTACCTGAATGGCAGGAAAGCCCATAGGTGAAAATCTTTTTATGTAGTCAGGGTGGGCTACATCTAACGTTTCTTCTGGAAGCTGAATTGGAGGTGGGGAACCCGAAATTTGTGTATCTGGCTCACAGCATGTGGTGAAGTACACATTTTTATGCTAGGGTATAAAACTTGCAAACCAATGTACCCTTAAAACATACTGTTTTAAACTTGAATTACCTCAAGGCTATGTAATCACCTTTATAAGATTCCATCTTTATTGGGATCCTGGCATGCATAGGACTTAAGGATTGCCCTGCTATGAGACTTAATTTGATACTCTGATGTTGTAGGACAGCTTCCTGTTCTACTGAAAACTGAAATATGTTTTTGAGTTTCATTCTGTTCCTTCATAGTTTCTGTAAGGAAAAGCATTGTGCTTATACTGTCAGTGAGTATTTGGGCTCTTTTTGCCCTTTTCTCTTTTCATGCTCCAGCTTGCAAGTTTTAGAGATCAGTCTGAATTACTCTTCATGAGATTAAAAGTCTTGTGAATGAAGTCGTTTTCCCAAGGTGTCATTGGTTCTGGATCGTGGTCTGTTAAGAACATTTACATATGGATTATGTTACCTGTTGCCACACATGCAACTGAGAAAGTTATGCCAAATGTCTGGATTGTTCCAGGAAAAACGGAAGCAAGGAGTGAAAAATCGCTGCTGTTAGGTAGCCTCTTTATATTGCTTTTCCCCCCCAACTTTCAAACTGTGAGTTTTGATTTCTGTTTTCTATTATAAATACTGGTGCTGAATATCCATGGCAGCTTTCCTTTTAGAACAGCTTACCATTTTAGGCTCTGAAAGTCCTGTGGCAGCTTTACTTTTTGCAGATTTATATTAAAAACCTTCTGCTTGCCTGTATGTATAAAATTACACGTAAGGTTTTAATCTCTTCAGAGTTAGAAGGTCACTACTTAAACTTACTTTGTGAACCCAATTTCATAACAAGACTAAAAAGTGTGTGCAAGCACAGATTTGCTTCAAGGTTGGTTTTCTGGTCTTTTTTCAACACCTTGTGAATGTCTTTGGCAAAATGAAGATAAATAGCTTCAGCTATTCCACACATTCTTGAGTACTGGAGGAGGGGAGTGTGTCAGTTGAAGGGAGGTTTACAAGTAAAACTCCTGTTGCCAGGCAGCCCAAGACGTGAGTTGACATCACTTGGAAATGAGTGCAAATTATGGGTTGCTGTTGGAGCAGAGTGGACAATGGAGATAAAAAGAGTGTGAAGAGAAACTTGACTGTTTTGAAATTAGCTTGTTTCACCTTCCAGAATACAGGATATTGAAGATAATGTAACTGTCTTTGAAAGCCTACAGTACTGTGAGTAAGAGGGGAGCTGGGCTACACAGAAAGTGTAATTCCTATCCTTTTAAAATTATTATAGCATGTTCCGGTGAGTTAATGATTGCTGTTACAAAATGGGGTGTTGGAATGTGTAGTTATGCTATTGCTCCTCCTAGCTGTTAGCATTGTGAGTAGATGAATGCTCCAGAGTTGCCTGTTCTGTTGTAATGCCAAGTCTTTTTGTTTAGCTGCTGCCTTATATAAGCAACTTGAGCACTTGCCACAAGATGCCTTGTGCAAGATAGTATCACCTGAAAGTGCCAGTCTCCATAGGATTGTGTTGTTCCCTCTGCCTTTATAATCTGGTGTCGGGGACCTATCACACAGGTACACTACGAGTCAAAGGCTTACTGTGTGGATGAGCTTTACAGATGAAAACCGTCTTGGTTTTCATTGAAAGCCACTTCTTGACTGTCTCCTTTCCCCACCATCAGTGGTGTAGGATTTACTCTGTTGAAACATATGCCTTTGTAAGATTAAACTTGTCAGTGTGTGTGTGTTTAGCAGAATGTTGTAAGATAGTAATTAATGCTGTAGCCATCATGTGAATGGAAAATATTTCTGCAAACATGTCTATATATCTAGATACTTAAGAGGATAAAATTAGGCTTTGGAATTTCCCTCTGGTCCTGTTTAAACTTAGCCAGCTCTTAGACATTTTTTTTATGGTGATAGTAGTTATCTGTCATTGTTTCACTTTTAATGTCAACATTGCACTGTCTTTTGCAAGAGCATAACATGCAAACTAGTAGCAGTTGGGGCAAATCAGGACAGTCAGATGGAGGTTATGTTGTTCTGTCACCTGGCAAGCTTGTCATTTTTTCAGTTTCCTTGTGAGTTTAAAAACAGTTGTAGTCGTTGTGTAGCACCTTTCTTGAAAATATTTTAATATTTCTACTTCAAACCCTAGAAGCTGGAAAGTACAGGCATATATTAATTCACAGGTCTTCAGTGTTTGCATTTTGTGATGACTATAAAAGACTGATTTAGCTGAGACTCAAAATTCCTCTAGGATTCTTATGTCCATACAAGATAAAACTGTATAATCTTACTGATACACAGTACCATGCTTTTTGGCTCACATATTTTTGTGAGGAAAAAAAATTGTGTAGACAACTCTAGTGGGTGCACCATGTTGTCTGCTTTTATTTTTTAAAAAATTGTTTAACTTTTTCTTTAATTATTTTGAGATGAAAAATTATTTAGGAGGGCTTTGGGCAAGATGGCAAACTTGCTGGTCCTTTTCCCTCCATATTCATGATAATGGTGAGAAACATTTTAGCACACACATTTCTTCCATAGTTTTTATCTTATAATTACGGGGGGAAATGGTGAATTGCTTTTTTCCTCTTCCCTTTCATTTTGTTGTCTCATCTCTAGCAGTAAGCATTCCTGAAAATAAAAATGAGGTAATGCTATCTTCTCGAGCAATTGAATGGTAGGAAAAGGTGAGGTGAGATGATAGTTTTTTGACAGCCTGAGAGGGGAAGCATAATGGTTTGACTGAGCAGTGGCAGCCACAAGCAAGGTAAATTCCAGATGGTGTAGGTGAAGCATGAGTGTGATGAGAGAATAGTCTCTCTGGGCTGTGCAAGCTGTTCAACTTCGCTGAAATGCAAGCAGTGAAATCCTTTGTCCCAAGAGTGCTTGAGTGCAAAGTTCATTCAGTACTGAAGCTTTTCACCCAGTCTATCTATGATGTCTTTCTGCATCTAGTACAAGGTTTCCTGCATGTCACAGGAACACTAGCAGAAAGCTAACTTCCTTGCCACACGTGAAAAGGTGGGAAGCACATTATTCCTCAGCTGTTTTGCCCTTTCCAAGCAGTATTTGCATGGGAGAGTGGTGTCTGTGTGTCATGTTCATTCTAGCTGCCTTTTGCATTAGGGCTTCTGCTGCCTCTGAGCTCTCTTCGGGCTTCTCCTGGCTGGGGTACTCTGTAACACACCCAGAAAACCCTGGATTTTTGTTCTTCTGTTGGGAGTTCTCTCTTGGAAGCTGGATGCTTGCAAGGCGGAGATATTTCTTCTGTGTTATGACTCTTAACATTGTGGAAAGTCACAAGAGCAGCAGCCTTTTGGTTTCTGAAGTGTGCGGGTGGGCACTTTCTTCCGAGGAAACCTTCCAACAAATTGGCTGGGCATGATGCTGTGCTGTCACACTGTTATCTAAAGTAGTCAAGCACTCTTCCATTTTAAGTGACTGGACAGTCCCGGAGCTGCATTTGGGTTGTGAGTACTAAAACAGATGTTTCATGTGGTCCTGATGTTGGAAAATATAATAGTTTGTTTTAGTAAGTTGCTGGGCTAAATCATCCAAAACTTCAGTAGCCACAAATCCCTTGTTTTCCTGTTAACTTGTAATCCAGTTGCAAGAAATCATTGGAGCACTTTTCCAGAAACTTAATTTCCTGGGGAATCATGTTGTTGCTTGAAGGACTCAGCTCTCCTTTTTTTTTTGCTTCTCCATGAAAAAAAAAAAAAGTCAGAATTTGAAGATTCTAAATGTAAAATCTAGGAGAAAAAATGGAGGGGCTGGGAGGGGTTTGAAAGGCAGAAATTATTTTTGGTTCCTAATAAAACATAAAAAAACCAGGTTATCTTTTAACATATTTAGCTGTAAGCATTATTTCTGCGTGGCTTTATAGCAGGCTAGGTTAACAGTACCAATCAAGTGCGTTGCTCTAATTTTTGTACACTTTAAACCTTAATCAGACTTCAGAGTGTTGCTTTCAAACTCAGATGCAGTTATGAGATGCAGTTATGTAGATGACTGAGATTAAATATTTGTGATTTTTGGAGTTTTACCTCAGCTTTTTTTTTGGCTGTGTATTCTTTCTCCTACAGAAAAAAAAATGCAGTCATATGCAAGGGCGTTGTTGTAGTGGTTATAGGGGCAGGCAATGGGGCATGCAGAGAGCAAATACGGAATTTTCCCGAGGGGGGAGGCAGTACAGAGTGCTCTGCCAACGCCATTGCCCTATTGCCTGTTAAAAATTACTAATTATTAATTAGTGTAGAAGACCAGATAATCCTTTTTATAATAAAGCAGATTTGTTTGCAGCAAGGGAAGGGTTCTCGATTGGTGGTGTTTAATGTGCTGTCCTGAACCACTGTTCTTGGAGGCTCTGGGGAATCAGTCACTGCTTGCACAGCTTCAGGCAGCTCTGACCCTTGAGTGCCAAAGGGCTGGTCTGGGCTGAATGGAAATGAAATCTGTTTCCTTTCCAGGGATTTCTGTACTGAAGGGAGCACTCTATGTTTCTTCTAGAAAGCTTCCTGAAGCAGCCACTGTCAGAAGACCTGGGTTTAGGTGGGGCTTTGTGCTCAAATCTGCATTTAAAGAACACCCTGTCTAGTTCTTACTAGACTGCTGGGCGTGGTTGAGTAAAATGGATGTAGTCTGTACCTTGAAAGGTTATTGTTTGCTGTCTCTTCCAGCCTGTAGAAATAAGTGGGCATGGTACAAAACTTTTGAAAGTGGGAATCTTGCTTTGGCTGAGTGGGTGGGTGTATTTAGCCATGTTGGCTTGGTTTTTACTGTGGTGTGTGTAGCACTTCTGTGCTCTATTAGCATAGTCTCTTTTACTCCTCCCTGTGGAGTAATGTGCAGTACTTTTGTTCAAGATTGGCTGATCTTCATAATGGATGAATTTTGTTTTGATGAGTCTTTTTTTTTTTGGTTTGTTTTTTAATTTCTTATGTTCAGCTGCAGTAACAAGGCCTTGCTTTGACACCACCCAGCAGTGATGCCTTTTGAGCTTGGTGCAGTTTGCATGGGCCTAATGCTGCCCACTAGGACATGCCACTTTACGGGTTGCCTTCCATAGGCTAGTTCTTCCATCCTAATGTCTTTAAGATACTGAGACTGAAACATGCTTTTGGGGGTCAGCTCTGTAGCTTTCAGGAGCCAGTGCTTCTTATTATCTCCTTTTTGCCCTGTTGGCACTTCGGGGCTACAGAAAAGTCTTAAGACAAATGAATGTCAGTACTGTGTCTCTAGGCATTTTTTGTATAGCTGATCAAGGAGTAGTGCTGTCTCACTGTGCACTCTTGGGCATTTTGTTTTTAAAAAGGTTTGGTATAATGGTCACTGCAAAATCAAAGGGTACTGATGTGACATTTTTATAACATCTTAAAAAATCTGATTTTTGAAGTATCTAAAATGAGGAGTTTGCCTGTATCTCTAACATCTGTTGAATTCTCACAGGCTTCTAACTTAAGCCTTCTTAAAAATAAATGTGTAAATATTTACATGATACCTTTTTCAGTGAATGTCCTCCCACAACTCCTGCTGCATACTGTCCAATCCACTTATTACAGGATATAGTTAGTAATATTTTGAACCTCTGCTGTTATTCTATATTAAGTATGATAATAAAGTAATTTTAGCACTAATAAATCAAAAACTTCAAACTCCAGTCTCTTTCACCTTTGTTTATTTTAATGTCTGGATGTAGAAAAAAGACAAGTTGTGTGCAGTTCAGTGACCAACTTTTGTAGGGATACAAAGGGACAAAGCTACAACACAAAATCTGTAGTGTCTTGTTTCTTGAAGTTTGAGACCTTTCTGTCAATTAGGCTTTTTTGTATAGGAATCATAAAATTTGTATAAAGGCTGCACATATAAAACTTCTTTTCCAAAACAAAGGGAACTGCATCAGTGTGATAGGTAAAAGAAGCTTATCTTTCTATTTTTAAGAAACTTACGAGGGGAAAGTTGATCTTTTTCATTTTCCCTGCAGGTGCTGGGCTGTCAGCTTGCAGAGATTTGCTAATTGTGTAATTGGTGTTTTGAAATATGTTTAACTCTGCAGAAAGCTTTCTTACTATAGACTATTATATGATGTGTTCCAGCTAAAGAAAACATTTTCAAAACTTACAGATGACTAGTAAAAATTGTCCACCAGTGATGTGGAAGAATTTGAAATCAAGAAGACTGCACTTTTGAACACAAAAATTGAAGGTTAAGCCTGGATGCCCTAACTTGCATAACTTTTAAAGACTTAAGCTCCAGGCATAAACAAAACAATCCGTCCGAAGTAGCACTTGGTGCAGATTAGAGAATTGCTTGAGGGTAACTTGCACAGTAGTGGTAGTATCATGTTGACATGTCACTGGCATCCCCTGGATCCAGAGGTCAGCTGAAAGGATTCAGAGGTAGGAGAAATTAGTGGTATGACACCATGAAAATGGTACATATTATGAGGTTGATTAAAACAGAGCGTTTTGCACTTGTACTTGTTTTTTTTCCCCACTCAATTTCTCCACTGTGCAGATGGCCAAAATGTTTGGAGGGAAGTCCTTTTGCTTTGTGGAGTGTGTTTGTTTTTCCTGGGAGACCCTTTGAGGAAAAAGGTTCTTGTGGCCTGCCTTGATGACAAAGCATAGCACCAGATAGAAAACTGCAGTGGGAAATGAATGTCTCTTGGATCTTTTGGAGTTCCGTATTTCTTCTAGGTGTTTGGGTGGTGTTTGGGATATGGGGACTTTTTGGGGAGGGATTAAAAGAGCCTTATTTTTGGCAGTGTTGCCTTGCTGAGGTTTGTCTAAAATTGATCAGATTGTGTAAGCTGACCAGTTACTGAGTCAGTTGACCAGTTACTAACTAGTAATGTGTGAAATAGCTGTGTAACCCCTTTTGCAGCAGTGTTGTTGACATGTGTGAAATGGTCACACAGAGAGTTGACTTCCAGCGTAGGACATGTTGTCTGTAAAATACGGATTTTAAAACACAAATTAAACACAGGTGGTTGTTACACTAATCAGATTTGCTTGCTTATATTTAAGACATGTATTATCAGAGATTCAAGAAGGTCTTTCCTCTTTCTCTGTCTGCATTGTAGTGGTACTTACACAAGTGTTCTGTGCTGTGTGTTCTCCCAGAATCACGGCTACAGAACAGCCTACTTGGCTAACAGTGCAACAGGGTAGCTTGGGCAGCTGTTTTTTGATAGGACGATTGGGTGTGTTCAGACACTATTTTGGAAGAACCTGGGTTGGTTTGTTTGAATTTCTGGAACAACACTTTATTGCCTTGAAATTCACCTTCCGACTACAGCCAAAATGAATTGGTGGCTGTTACCTCTTTGTTCTTATGCTAAGATTCTAATGCTAAGAGAGAAACATGTTTAAGCATAGAGATGAGTTGGGGGAGGGGGGAAGAAAGGGAGAAAAGAAAAAGGGATGTGTGTATTACCTTGTCTCTTTTTTCTCACTGGTGTCCATGACGAGCTCTATTTCTAGAAGAAAGTATAGGCTAAGGCTATATTAAGGTGTTTATGTATAATGGGAAAAGAAACACGCCTTGTACTGATCCCCTCAAAAGTACTGCATATACTGGCGTTGCATGTTCTTCTCCTTGAATGTGGGTGACTATCACAGAAAAGGACTGCTTAAAGTAATTGAGAATGGAATTTACAAAGTTGGTGGGGAGGTGACTTTAGATGCTAGCAAAATGGAGTTTGGGGAGGATTTGATCTACAGCTAAACGCTTGAGGTTGAATACAATCCAAAACTGGGTGCTTTCATCCTATCTAACACAAGGTTGTTTCAGCCATCTCTGAACTGTGAACTGAAATGTAAGGAAAATAAATGTGATTTTACTCTGTAAATGAGCATTTTTTAGGGTTATGTCTATCTCAGTTTCTCAGCTACTTCTTGTAATGAGATTTTCAGAATTAGCCTGCCTTGGAGACAAATGAGCTGTGCAGGGAGAAAAGGAGACTTTAGATTGTGCATATTATACTCTTCCATAGATGCTTAACATCGTCTCTCAGTGCTGCACCACTTTTTAGCAGTTGAGATCTTTCCTATTTAAAACCATGGTTTTGAAGTTTTTTCTCCTAGAGAAATGAATGTGACGTTTTTCTGCTGTCAGTGGGATGAGTTCTACCCCATTAAATATAGCTTCAGAGGTGTCTGCCAGGGTGTTCCTCCTACAGCCTTCTTGAATAAGCCAGTCTGCTTTCATGTATTCGAGTACCTACCCTGCTGCTCCGCTTCCTCCCTTCCATCAGGATCTTGAGCTCCAGTGTCTCATGGTCACCATGAGCACAGTTGCTTTTGACTGTTGTAAACGCAATCATCTCCTCTTTAGTCAATAATAGACCAAGCTGTAAAGGATAGGAAAATGTGTGTTAAAACTTCCCTGAAGTGACTGAACCTGGAAAGTCAGATTTTATATCTTGAGTTCTTTTGTGGGCGTTTCCAATGTCCCTGCTTGAAGAAACAGCTCTGAAAGCATTTAAATATCAGATATGCTTGTAGTTTTGCTCTCTTTAACTTATAGCTACTGTCATAGGTTTACCACCTGCATTTAATAGTTCACTTCTGCTCTGTTTCTTTTTGCCATAGTTATAGGAAGTAATTGGTGACTAATTTCATGTTTTACTTACTCTTCTCTCCCTTGTACCCCAGTGTAGTTTTGGTTTCTTGTACAGTGTCTAAGGCCATTGAAGTGTACCAGAACAGTGCTAGGAGGGAAAATTGGGCGACTTCCTGAAATTTAGTAATGGAGGGGGAAAATGTGTAGCACCCTGCCACTGTATTTATCTTAGAATGGGTAAAATTGTGTGTATGTATCTATATCTATGGAGGAGCAAAAATAGAAGTGTAAACCAGCAATATTAAAATCAGGTAACTTTGGTTGCTTTACTAACGCTTAGGGCTCTGACCTTTTTGACTCATCCAGGAATTCATAATTCTTCTGTTGCTGCAGAGACAGCCTTTTATGGTAAGTAAGTTATGTAGATAATGGGGTTCTTGGAGTACTTAGGATGTTAGACTTCAGGGAGGGTACCTAGAGTCTTCTTCTGTAGGAAAAGAGGGAAAAGGTTCAGTTTCATAAATACTTCCATAGGTGTTAATAATACTTTATGTGACTTCTGGATTTTGTTTTATTCCATGGTTTATCTAGTTTGGTTTAACTTTTTAATGTAGGTATCTTCTATCTGTAGAGGGTAATGGCAGGTATCTCGCAGTAAACCTGTCTCTGATGAGACTTTTAAATTTTTGTTCAAAGGTTCCATAAAGTGAAATGCATTTGACTGTCTTTTTTTTCTGCTGGACTCACTTGGGGCTGAAAATGTTATCCTTTGCTGCCCATGTGACAGAGCAGGTGCGTCCTTGAGGCTATCAGCTCAGGCGGAGACTCAGAAATGCTTCCAGCTGGATTCTAAATTTCCGTTACATTCATAAAACATTGTTTTAAGTGGGAGGAAACTAATTGGTGGGTGAGTGATGACTTCGGCCAGCTGAAGGGACGATTTCACTCGCGAGGCTGTGTGAAAAACTCAAGAGCTGGAAAGAGGTAAATTATTCTAATCAAGGGTTACATAGGAGGTGGGGGCACTGCACAGCAAAAGCCAGTGGGTATGTACTTGGGTTTTTGGAGACAGACTAACTTCTCACAGATGAGCTCTGTGTCTTTATGGAAGTTGGCTGAATATAGTGCAGAAAGAATTGGAGGCAGAATTAGACCAGACTGTTGAGGCTTTTCCAAGAATAGAAAGCAAGAGGAATACCATTTGTATGTGTGGAGCTGAGGGAAAATGGGATGCTGGATTAAAGAGATCTAGCTCAGAGGTGTTGTTAGAGTTCTAAGAACTTGTCAGTGGTGGGTCTTTGACCCTGATTTATATGTGTAAGGGCTATCTAATAATAAACAGAAAGCTCTTAACTTAGATTGTGAAAGCTGCGTATTAGTGAGAAAAATCTCTTTGCAGGTTTCTAATGTTTGTATTGCTGAATTGGAAATTAGGTCTCTTGTGAATTAGAAGTTAAGATTCATTAGCAACTCGGCATGGAAATATATTTTCTTGTCCAAATTAGTACATGTGTGTGCAAAATTGCTTTCAAGCTGTTTTAAGCAAAACTTTCTATGTCAGTGGATTAATTTCTTGATATTTTTAGGCTGTGGTATTTTGCCTTTAAAAGATATTAACTATTTCAGAGTTGAAGAACAAGTATCCTATGGAGATTTGAAATACCTTTGTGGAACATTGGCAAACCTTGTTAAAAGCATTCTGCTGCTTTTGCAGCAATAATTCGAACTGCAAGGCTCCCTCTCCAGCTCACAGCTGTTGAAGGTGCTCTCCTATGCTGCATCTGTTTTATTGAAGTAGGGGAGGTGGGAGGTGTGCTGTGAGTCATTTGTATTAAAGTCCACCACACTTTATCTGTAGCATTATCTCCTGTAGAGTTCTTTTTCTTCATTTTTATTGCTTAAAAATATAAACAGGAGATGGTGTTTAATAGCAGAATCTTCAACTGTATGATCTAGAAAAGTAACTTTGCATTCTTACTGGAAAGCAAAACATAGTATAGATGACCCTGTCCAGGTACTTTTTAATACATAAGATTAGTAGGTAATTGCCTTTTATTTTGCTTTTCAATTATGTAAATAATATCCTTGTCAGAAATGGAGGCTAAATCCACGTGGATTGAGATTTACTTCCAAGTAGTTACTCTTTGTTTTATCTTAAAAATGTTATATATATTATTTAAAACCGCTTACACAACTTTTTTTAAGGGGTTCTTGAATCTTTTTAAGGATATGTTTAGGATTCATCTTACCTTGGATAGCATGAGTAAGCACTCTGTCTTGAGAAAGCTGTGGTAACTACATCTTAGATAAACCAATTGTGTTTTCATTAATTTGCAGAATTGGGTATTCACTGTGATAGAAACGATACTGGCTTTATTTGATAGTTTTGATAGTAATGATACTTAATCTAATTACAGGTAAATGCAGTCTTTATTTATGAAAAAACTCAAAACATACCCAACACTTGAATATGCATAGGTTGAAGTACTTGTGTACCTGCTTTTTCTAGCTAAAACGTTGTCCAAAAATATGCTTACCTGTATCTGTATGCAGTATGTGAGGCTTAATTCATATCTATGGGATGGTGCCAGAAAACACTCTTAAGATTGGTGCTCACTGACTTCTGTGACTAAACAAAAATCAATTTTAATGGTGATGTATAACTGAGTGCAGAAATCCATCTTCAGTTTGGCTTTTTAATTTATTTTCTGAGTAAGGCAACTTGTGTATCCTACCTGAAGAAGTACAGAAGACTGGCTCCTAATCAAAGCTGTGTTGCAGTGGTTTTGTTCAATTTGTATCTGTATTCCAAAGTAATGAGCCAATATTACAGCAAACACGGAGGATTAACCTCTAAAATACTGTAAATCCACTGACCTTACAGAATTAGTACTTTTCTTTATACACATGATTAAAATCTTCCTTTTAAATGTGACTCTAATGTCTGAGGTGATGATTGTTCCCTGCTAATTTCCTTAATGTCTCAACAAAGGCTTAGGTGGCAGTTTTATCTGATGCTGCCTTTAACATAAATTACTCCATCAGGAACTTAGTGTAAACATAAAAATAGGGAGTCTCAGCTGCCTAGCCTTGCTGGATTAAAACCTGAGTGCACTTCATGGGTTTGTAAGCTGAGGAGTTTTCAGGAAGAGCAGAAATTGAATCATAGTGATGTTATTTATTTAAAAAATAAGAATAAGCAGTATTTGGAAGGTGCCATTGTGCAAATTTTTAAGCTCTTGGGAGAATACTTAAGCTTTTCTGTTTAGTGGTGAACATAATTGATTCACCTTCTCATTGCGCAGAACATAACTCAATTATGGTAGGAGCAAACATTGTCTCCAGAGATGCAAGCTTGAGTGGATATGTGAGAGCCTGGCCTCCATCCAGCAAATGATGCCATTGCTTCTCTTTCTTCTGGTGCTTAAAATCTTATACCAGAGTCCCTCTGTGGGAATTAATGCAAACAGAGCAGAGGGTGAACTGAAGTTGTGTCTGTTCAGTTCAGTTTTAGATGCCTTGATAAGACTTTGCTGTAAGTTTAAAAAGCAAGATGGAAACTTGTTTTTATTTCTGCTCTTTCAGGATGCTTACTTACTTCTGTTGGATAAGCAGAGAATTAAGGGTATTTTTTTTTTGTGGTGGTGGTTTTTTTGTGTTTGGTTTCTGTTTTGTTTTTTCTGGATGAACTCGGTGTTGGGACCTTTTTTCTAAATTATTCACAGTCTAAATGTATTTGACATATTTACCAGAATAGATTTCTTGCAAGAGTCCAATAATGAATGTAGTATTATCTCTCCTCTCAGCACTTCAGCTGCAGGTCTGCGAGAGTTTTGTTTGGGTGTTTTGTTGTTGTTAATTCCTAGTAGGGACCAAGTTTGAGATTCTTGACTTGAGAATACAGTGTTGAGGCTTGTCTCAGAAAGACTTGTGAATCTTTTAAGCAGAACAGTTACTGTCCTTTTCCACAGTACTTCTGTTGTGGCTCTTAATCCATTTTATCAGCTGAAACCAGCAGGGTGGCAGAAGCATGACATAAAGGAAACCCAGGCTGCAACAGACATTTTGGTTTTTTTTTCAATTAAAAACCCAAAGGAGAGATCCATGGTATAACTTAGGTCAGAAGGGATCTCCAGGTCTCAACTGGTCTCACTTCTGACTCAGAGAAGGTCAGATCTGGTTAGATTATGTTATTCAAGGTTTTACTTGGTGAAGTTTGGAATTATTTCCATGGAAATGGAGTAGCCTGCAGCTGAGCTTTGTACCACTGATTACTAGACTTGAACCTGGATTGTACACTTACTCAGCTCATATCACTGAGGATGCTACAGGAGACCAAGCAAAAGGTGTTGCAAAAACAGCAGTGAAAAACATCTGCTGCTTTTCCTTTGCCTGTACATGTGCCTACTTGTGTCTCTTGAGTCAGCTTGGTTGAGTGCAGTCAAACTCATCCCAGTCACATCCTTGTCATTCAGGTGCCCAGAAATGGCTTCCAGGAGGATTGGCTCTGTTGTGACTTTGGTTGTGCTGACAGACCCCCAGATCTTGCTTCTTATTGAGGCATGTGCTGTTTGCAATCCAAAGAGGGTGGTGGGGCTAATGACTTCCAGAGCCCTGCTCCAACCACTGTGTCTGTGATCCTACTCCAGTGGGATTGCCACTGAACCTGGGACTGGCTATCCAGCAGTGGTTTATGCTGCTGGCACCTCGAACTTGTGAAAATCGGTATTTTCTAGCCTACAGATCAGAGCATTATTTCACATGTGTGGTTCCTCACTCAGACACTTTTTAGACTCAGTTTTTTCTCTGAGAAATTACTTCAGAGCAGCAGAAGTCTTGTCTTGAGCATCTCATTTTAATGGTGTTTTGGTTCATTGAGGAGATAAACCTTGTATGGCTTTAGTAGGGAGCCGTAGTTCTCTCATAAAACTTCTGGAGCTGAATTATTGTTAAGTACAGAAGTAGTTTGTTTTGGACCTGCAATAAAACATAATGCACTTGATTAAAGGTCTTATGTATCTATATATGGCTGCAAATGCTAGCTTCTATTAGAAATACAAAATGGAAATTTTACCTATTTTTAGCAGGTTTTAGTAAGAGCTGTAGCTGCAAGTCATTTGGCTCTAAGTGTATTTCTTCATAGGAAGAGCCAAAATACAGACAATTGTCTCCTGAAGCTATGAGTGTTCTCTGGCAGAAAGTTGCTAAGCAAGAGAGTTCTTACATCTTGGAATTTTTGGTGGAAGGAAAAGTTTGGCTGGGAAAGTTTGACTTCTACTTAAAATATGTTTTTAGTGTTAAAATGAAATAATTTTCTGTTATTGGTGCCATTGTTATAGCCATCTGTTGAAAAGTGTAAGCACTGGAAAGGGAAATAGAATTGTTACTTCTGTGCCTGAGTTGAAACTTTTGAGATGGAGAAATTAGCCTTGACTAAGGGGGTACTGTGATTGTTCAGGATTTGTAAGCTTGCTTAAACTTGTGTTTGTATTTCTGGCAGTTTGGAAAAATCGGTTTGCCTTTGTGAATGTACTTCTGGCTTCAGGGGTCAAACTTTCGAAACTGAGCATGAGTAACTTGAACAGTGCTTGTTTGGTCTATTTGTGCTGCTACGGTTGAGATTGTAATTACATGTTCAATCCCGTGTGCCCTTCTGGAAAAGTATGTGTTGCTTTTCTGCACGAGTCCAAACAAGTATTTGTATTCAGCTAATTGCATTCCTTCAGCCGATGTGCAGTCTTTAAAAATTAGAGACTTAAATATACCTACCACAGTAAATTAAGTAGCACAGTTAGTCTCCTCATTTGGAACAGAATATATTTAGAAATAATGTTTATGAATGTTTTATGCATGTTTCTGTAATAGAGGAAAGGGTGAAGTATTTACTGATGTTATTTGAGTTTGTTATTTGAATTTCTTACTATCTCTGGGTATGAGGTTACTCAGGCATGTAGTAGAGTAGCTTCTGAAATCCTTTTGTTTCTGTTGTCCTCTGAAGATGGGACAGGAATCTTCCAAGCATGGGATAGATGATGTTTTTTCCTATTTTCCATGCAGTATATCAGTGTTGTTGTCCTGCTCTCGCTGCAGAAGCTAAGGGCATGCAGGTAAGGAGGGAGCTGGGAGCTTACACCAGTGTAACTAGGGTTTTTCAATCTTGTTCTTAATGTAAACAAGGTAGCTCTTAAAATGCTACGTGTTGTTTCAGAAGATAGTCTGATTTTTGTAAAACCTGCCTGGCAGTGTGAGGTAGCAGTTTCCCTCAGTTTGAGTCCCAATGTGGGTAAGTTTGGTAGCGCCTATAAAATAAAGTGGATGTTAGGGAAGGATTTGTGTGTGTTAAAGTCTCTGAATTAGGAAAGTCTAAATCAGCACCACTAAAGGATGTTGGGGCTTTTCACCTGGGTAAGATGTGGAAAGTTAATAGCTTGTGCTTTTTAAAATTTGAGATTGGGCTTCAATGTGGAGAAGAAACCTGTGAGACATGCCCTCCAGCAGAAAAAATTAAATGCATGCATAGACACCTTAGTTCTGTTGGTTATGGACTTTGTGAATTCATAACATTGTTTCTGATGTTAAACATTTATGGGTGCTCTTCCTCTTCACAAAGCCTGTGCCTCTGCTGTATGAGATGCGACTATCCTTACTAGCAGTTGACTGCAATGATTTAAATATTTTTCTGCTGCTTATTCTCTGACCAGCTACACCCAGTGCTTCTTAGATGAAGCTTGGATAAATGTATGCTCAATCAATAGATTACTGAATGGTTAAATTTTGAGTTGTGGGCTAAGCCTTAGTCCTGGTGCTTGCTTGGGTTTTTACCTGTAATTTCTTACAGATATCACTTTCGAGTTTTGTCTTGAGCACTTTTTGTGCTGTCTGTTCTGTGTGTGATAGGCTTAGATAAATGCTAGATTGCTGTGCTGATGGTAACAAACAGCTATTGTACTCTGCTCTCCAGAATGAATGTCTGCTGTGTCCTGTAATTACTCTGGGGTAAAAGAGGACACTTCAGTTCTTAAAGTAAGCCATTTTCTGCTGCTTTCCTGGGTAACAGTCATCCAGGCTGTGGAGAGCGCTTGTGCTGTCACTTCATGCAGAAGAGTATGATACTGGTTTATTCCAGTCTACTCCTTCCACTTTGTCTAGCAGAGTCCTTCAAGTAATGGGACCTCATGTAGGTTTGTGTTTTGTTGTTGGTTTTGAGGAGGTGTGTGAGGTGAAAAAATGGTGTGTAACATTGCCAATAAGAAAGCTGTATTTTAACTCCTTCTGTGGCTGAGACTGACTGACTATGTATTTCTGTCTGAACGATTCTGTCCCTGTGTCCCTGATGTGTGGTTTCAGCTGGAAGAGTTCTGTATTGGGACAGTCAAGCATCCAGACTTTGGACTCCCAGTCCTCAGTGGATGTTGCTAGTAACTCTTTTGCTCAGTAATTGGGGAACATTATGGGGATGAACATTGGGGAACAGTCAGGATGTTCAGTCCATACATTCCTTTTGTGCCTTAAATCTTGGGCATTCATTTTTGAAGTACTTGGAGCTGCAAGATAGCATGCAGTGTGGGGGAAGGGGAGAATGGTTCTTGATGGAATTCGCAACAGTGATATAATAGCTGGGAATTTGGGTTTCTCTGCTTCAGTTCAGTGGTTTTCTTCCTGAGTTGTTACTCTGTGCAAGAACTAATGGGCATCCATATGGCATGACGGATGCCTTACACAGACCAAAATGAATATTTCATCACACCTCCCAAAAGATAATGTGTGGTCTACTAAGCAGCTTTTTTACAGCAAGTCACTCAGCTTCCTGAAAATATCACAGCTTCCAAGTATTTGTCTCTTTGAGGGAGAGAGGGCTTGGGCCGCAGACTGAAGCTGAGAAACTGGTGTAATCTAATTCTTGCTCACCAACCTGGGTGGTGAAAGATAAGGTGTAGATCTGATTCTAAAATTATGTTTAATTACTGGGGTTATCTAACTGTACTTTTTAGGTTTTTGATGGTAGTTATTTGCTGGCTTTGGCAACCTAGCAGCTAACTCAGAGGTAAAAGAGATGTCTTGTGAGGGAGTGCTGAATGGGAATTTTTTTTGTTGTTAGTTAGGAGGTGTGGGATTCCTTTGGTTTTGTTTTTCTTTTTCTCCGCATCCTGAAATGCTCCTGGAAGTAACATCTTCCTTGTCAGACTGCCTTGTGACAGGGTGAGAGCACTGAGAGTGCACTCCCTGGCTGTGGTCTCTAATCACAGCAGCACTGAAGTCCTGATTAGGTATCCTGAGAAGTTACTGACCATAGGGTTGGAAATCCCGTTCCTTGAGAAATGGATGCGGTTTTAACAAAGAAGGATTAAAATAACTTTTGGTATTCACTAGTGTATTTTCTTCTGCCTTTGTTCTCCAACAGGGGAAATAAAAGGTTTGACAGGAACAGTGGCTCGCTTTTCATGCATGGGTCCCTGCTTTTTCCAGACATCCAAGTGCAGGGAAGCATCATTGCTCTCGTGAGGGTGCTGACAGGAACAGGCACTGTCTGTAAGAGTGTTCTCCATGTCACTTGTCGCTGTGAAAGAGCTGTGATGGAGGCGTTGGGGGACAGTGCTGCACAAGGGCTATTGCTTTTCCGTAAACTGGCACTGTGGAGTTGTTTGAAGTCCCTTCTGAGAGGAGGCAAGGGTATTATATTGGGGCAGTTCTGGTCCCTCATGTAGAGACTGGCTACACAAAGCTACACAGCTTTTTGTGGTCAGTGTTAGAGGCAGCTGAGGTGTCCACAGTGGTGTATATGAGCTGCAGTTGCTGTCTCTAAAGATGCTTCTGCTTTTATTTTAGGTAGTCAAAGGCTGACCCTCTCTTTAAGGTGTATGATTTATACCTACTTTTTTCTGTTTTGATTGATTTCATGCTGTGAGTTAAAAAAAGAAATGGAGAAGGTTTTTTAATAAAACACAGACCATGATGTCTGGATTTACATTCTCTGCAACAAATAGCTAAGGTGGCAAGGAAAGAAAGTGGGGTCTTCGAAGCAATTAAAGGACTAAAATTTTTCAATTTTATGGCATGTATAGTATAGTCAAAACTGGTAGTGATCCTGCCTTTGTTTGCATTGTCAGACAGCTTTCCTCTCCCGAGAGAGCAATGCAGTTGCTGGTTAGATGGCCAAACTGTATGGGCTTATATTTGCCATACAGAGTATCTGCTTTATTCTGGATTATTTTTAGAAAACCTCAAGAAAAATATTTAAACTACTTTCAGGAAAGATTAAAGCAATTAAATTGGCTTCCTGTGGAAGAGGTAAGGCTGTATGTGTATATGGTGAGGGAAGGAGTGTTAACAGCTTAAGTGCTTCAGTATTCTAGTGAAATAAAAATTTGTGAGACAGTGTGTATTTTACTCTTTCAGTGAAAATATCAAACTTCTGTATCACTTTTCAAGCATCTGAAAATCTTACTGCACACGTAATTGGAGGAAATGTAGTTTGGAAACTGTATTCTTGGAAGATAGCAGCTGTGTCAAACATTGAATTCCTGGCCCCCCTGAGATGGTATGAGGACTTCATATAGGATACAAAAAATGCTATTTTTGTGTAGGATGCCAGTGAAAACAAGGATATCCTTTTCCTGTATTAATTTTTTTAGCTTTTCAAAGGCAATATTGGGGATTACAAGTTTGACTTGCTGGTAAAAGGGAATGAGAAACCATGTTGTTATTGCTCCTAAGTTTGAGGCTTTTTACATATCCATTATATTTCTGTGACTGTGTTCCATTGCTGGACTGTTTGGCAGGTTGTAGATCTTTGTTTCCCAAATGTGTATGTCCTAGCCCTGTATTTTCATCTTTACTTGAGTGTTCAGCAAAGGCTTTGCAGTGTTCCTTGGATGACATGTCTCCAGTGGTGTGTATTGCATGTATTGGAATCTCATTAACTTGCATGCATATTTTAGGTTTAGGAAATGACTTATGCTTCATGAAGGCTTCAGATGGGGTGCCAGTGATAAACTCCTTCTCATACTCCAGCTGTTGGGCTTTGTGTAGACTAAGGGATACGTCATCCTAAAACAAGAGGAGGAGTTGCTGCATGATTTCTGGCTGAATATTTAAAGCAGTCTTACAAAATGAGTGAGCTTGACGTGTGTTTATTGTGGAAGAGAGTCCCTTGGTATTTATTATTAAAGACTGGAATTCAATTCTAGTTTTCTTTACTGCAAAAAAAGAAAGTCACTTGCAGGCTTCAGATGAATGATTTTTTTGAACAAGATTTTTTCCTAAACTAGGCTGTTTCAGGCTGTTCTTGGGTTTTTAATTGCTTCTGGTGTTTCAAATTGAGAGCCTTTATTTGTAGCTAAAGAATCTGTTGCAGGATTTTTAGACTGTGAAAGGGTTTGAGATTTGGAAGAAGAATTGTCTTGCTGTCTCAAATCTTTCAAGCAAATTGAAAAATTTAGGCTGTAAGACAGGGGAGCTTGATGAACATACAGTGTGGGTTTTTTGTGTTGTGTATAGTGTAGTACTCAGCAGAACTTCCTGAAGTAATTTTCTTTGTATACAAACCTGGAAAAGTACTAATGTCTTAACCAGAGTGAGAGTGGATTACACTTCAGAATGTAACTGCACTCTCCCTGACACACAGAATGAATAGATTGTGTGGTTCTGGTCTTGTTAAATAATTGCGTGGTTTCTCTCCAAATATAGCAGCTTAAATTAAAAAATAGAACAGGATTGCTTTGAGAAATTAAGTCATGAAATCATGAATAAGAGAAGGAATGCAGGGAAAAATCATTCCTTTCAGCTTCTCTGCAGTTCTTCAGTGAGAAAGAATGGTATTCCAGTCCCTGGGAATTCTTACTAGTGTGTGCTCTTGCTAAGTTAGCAGTCACAGAATAATGGGGAATTTTTGTAATTGGTACCTTTCCTACTTAGGCTTACAAAGACTGGTGACAGGTTTTTAAATTTAATTGCAAACCCACATCTGAATGTTCTTAAAGAACTCGTTAGTACCACAAGCTGCTGGAATACTGGTTTCTCTCGTAAAGATGAAGTTTTGCCAACAATGACGTCTTGACTGCTATGCAGAGAGTCCTTAAGATTGTGTTTTATGAGGAGGGTGAGAGAAACTTGGATGGATCTCAGCAAAATCTTTAGCAGGGAGTGGAGAAAATCTGAGAGAATTCCTCCTAATTTGCTCCCTGTTGTTCGATTTAAGATCAATTTTCCTTCCATGCCAAATAGTTGCTTCAGCTTTTGTTATGACACAATACGAAGACCAGATTTTGCTGAACATGCCAACATAACTAAGCCAATATTGGTCAAATTCTTAAGCTGCTTCTTAGTTCATTTTCTGTTACTTACTGGGAAGTCTGCTGATAGTCAGAAGGAAAAAACTTCAGTGAGCTGATCGGGATTGGAAAGTTGAAAGAATAATTTTTTTCAGGCCTGAAAATGTTGGGACTTAAAAAGATGCTTGTACTTGATATTCCTCTTCCACTTTGCAATTATATTTCACTTACAGAAGAGATGATGAAAATATGCCAGAACTTGCTTGTTGTTCTGATCAAACTATGCATTTGTCAAAAAAAAAATTAATATATTTTCATTTCTGAAACTTTGAACTACTTTAGTAAGGCAGATGAGCATTGTGAAGGTAGAAGATTGTGGTGTTTGCTAGTCCTCTTCTAGTTGTACATGGAATTTTTCAAACATGTCTAAAGATGGTTTCTTCTCATCCAAGCCATAGAGTTCATATATAAGCCTTTTGCAGATGAGATTCTCTCTCCTCATTTCATGGGATTTTGTTTTCTTTTTGTTTTTCCTATATGCCTCTTTTCTGTTTTCAGCCCATCCACCTTTTGCTGAAACTGATTGTTACACGTTGCCAAAGAATTGCTGAAAGCAGGTGACAACAGTCGAGAGAGACCTTCTCTTGCTTTGAATTATTCAGTAGTAGGCCTCTAGTTGACCTTTCTAATACTGAGTTTTAATAGAGGCTTCTGTTCCCTGGTAATCTGTCTGGATTGCTTGATTGGTAGACAGAATTTTTTTTCATGGAAGTCATGAAATCAGTTAGTAGGAAACGTGCATCCTTCTGTAAAAGGCTTCAGTCTGAATGTCACCTACTTGCTCTGAAAGGTAAGATAGCACATAGATTTTTGTCAAACTGGCCACTAGTATGTGGCAGGCACACTTTGAATGGTCACCAGCCTTTTAAGGGGACAGTATGAAATAACTACTGTTGGTATTTATGACCAGAAAGAGTCTTTTCTGCATTGACCCACATCCCTCCTAGGGCAGTTTTCATCTGCGATTCTGGAGTATCAAAGCTTCAATGACTTGTACAGAAATCCCTCTTAGTGTGCAGCAGGTTGATTAGCATCACTCCACTGGCTTTCTGTTCAGGGCTGGGTTGGCTTTTTGGCAAATAGGAGGAGACATGTTTCTCTCTGTGTGCATTTGTGTCTCTGTGTGTTTGCACCCTGGAGTTGAGAGATGTATCATCATGGGCAGTGCTGAGGGGAAGAAACAAACTCTTCCTTTATAATGCCATCAGCCCTCTGGGAAATGGTTGCTGATATGTCCATTGTGTCTTTCAGAACTGCTTTTATTGAAGAAAAAACTTAATATACTGTATATAAAGGCAAATCAGTATTGGAGCACTGCAGCTGACTTTGTGTGGCTTACTTGCTTATTAACACATATAGCTTGACTTTATCTGTTGTAAATAGTAAGCTATGTTAGAGAAGTAGCAGGAGTCTCAAGTCAAACTCTGCTCTAAGACGAACAGTGTTCTTTAGTGCAAGGGTGCTGTACTGGTAGCAGATGGGGAACACAAAGGTTGACAGTCATAGCTGGAACACGAGGATAACTTCTGGTGTTTCTCTCATAGCAGCTGGGACCCTAGAAAGCAGGAATACTGCAATGAAGGGTATGGAATGGAACAGACAGAAAAGATGAAAGGGAAAATATGCCTAAGCATACAAATTGCTAAGAGTTGCCACCACTATTTTTTCTCTGTTTTTTTTTCTTTTCCTCTACTCGCACTAAACGTACACAATTTCCATAGCACAGGAACAACACAGGCTGTGAAAGCAACTGTTACTATTTCAAGACAGTATTTATTAAAACTTTTAATTTAGCTTGTTATTTGTCTCATCTAAGTTGCAGTATTTTACTTGATGAGTAAAACAGATAAGGGCTTTCTTCTCTTGTTCTGGAGACAATGAAAGTAAATGCTACTTATTTTCAATTCTGTCATCTCAAGGGGGAAGTAGTCCCGTGTGCAGTGCTTTAAATACTTGTATGATATCCCCTTCAAGCACTCCTTCAATAGCTGCTAGCAGAACAGGCTGATGCAGATGAGGAAATTCTACCATGGAGACTGCAGTTTAAAACGGACCAGCAAAGTCTTTCTCTGAAGGAACTCTTGCTATTTCTGTCAGCAGAGACTTTGCACTGTCAGGGTATCTTATAAAGCCTGAGCCACATCAAAGCTTTAAATCAGTTGGTAAAAGCTCTAGTGCTACATCAGTACTGCAGAGCCTTGTCAACTCAGTCATATGAAAAGCAATTGCCATCTTAATGTGTGTTGGAGTGTCATCTTCAAAGACTTGAAAGCATTTATTCAATAACAGCATATTTTACATTTTTAAAAAGAAAATTTTATTTTAAATGTGCAGTGTTGCCCAGAGCTAGGCTTGCTGCTTTGTTTTCCAGTTTCCTGTTCCTCCACTGCAAATGAATTAATAGAGGTGCAAGAACTGCAGAAACAGACTTGCATGTAAATTGTCACCAGAAAGAAACCATGGCTGTCATTGAGTCCTGAAATGCCCACGTTTCATCCAATTATTACATAAGTCGTACTAAAAATACCATTGTTGTAGTCAACACTTGGAAAACTTAAAAGGAAGACTTTTTTTTTGGAGACATGTGCATTGTGATTGTCCACCTTTTGTAGGCAGCATAGAAGACTTTCTGTGTGCAAATCAGGCTTATAGTGACAAGGAAATAGTTTGTTGAGTTCGTGCTTTATTTGTGATAGAAGTTAGAGATGCAGTGACTTCAGGCAAGAGAGTGTCTTTGTAGTTAGCTTTATAGAAACAGAGTGGTTTATATCCTTATTTTTTATCAAGGCACTTACTGACTTACTTAAATGGTCGGTTTTTAGCAGTTATTTGTTTCTTGGTTTCTAGATCTTTCTTTTTAATTAGTTGTACTTTGGCAAATCAAGACCATTTCTGAAGACAGTGGGAGTAGTAAAACTTCACTGAAGGAAGGAGCTGAGCAATGAGAGATGAGATGCTGCTCCCGCTGACTCACTGTGGCCTGGGGCAAGGCTGTCTCCCTTAACTGCAGAGTGATGAAGATGATACTTGTCTTGTGGTGGCAATTGGTAGCATGTGAGACAGTTAATGTGATATTGGAGAAATGAAGTGTTCTGTACATCTAAGGAGTAAGTAAGGCAGAGGCTGCTAACTAGAAGATAAAATAATTCTGTCTCATTTCCAGAGAAAGACCCCCTGTGTTCTGAGATTAGGGCTTTACGAGAGTAAACTCCCTTTTTCAGATGTGTGAAAGTTCTTTTGCAGAGTGGAAGATTATTCCCGCCTTTCTTTTCTAATCTCTCCTTTGTGTACTCATGTTAAGTTTTAGCTGATAATTTAAAAAAACTTTGAAGGCATAACTGATGCAGCCTCAACATGTTAACTAGTACTCAATGCAGCATAGGATTTTTTTGATATGACAGTAATATTTGCAAGTCCAGTAACTTCTGTTGATACTTAGCAGAGTTTGTGAGCAAGCTCGAGCTCATGAGCATCTCACTGAGATGGTTGTGTAACAGGAGATGACAGCTATAATGCATGTGAAAGGAAGGAACTGTATGCCACTTGGGAGGCCTGGTGAGAAGAACTCTACTGTTTTTTCATGTCCTCTTGACATCTGAGAAGTAGGAAACTCATTCCTTATTGTTGGTCTTAGTATTGACAGAATTGATCTAGAATATCTTTTGAGTGGGTGCTGCTTTGACAATTTTCATTATAATGATCTGACTGGAAATTAAGTTAATGTTTTCAAAACTTTTTTTTCAGGGAAGCAAGTAACTGATGACAGACAGTTGTCCACATCAGTTTCATAATATATTCCTAACATGAGTTCAACTTCCAGATCCTAAAAAAATCAGTTTATTTTTGCCAAGGTCTCTTCCTTATCAAATTCAGAAAGTTGTAGTTGTTGCGTAAAAATCTCGTTTTCTGAGAAGAGTGCGTTTGGAGCATGGCTGAGGTTAGAGGGTGTAAAAACAGTAATTACAAAGTAGATTCACTCTGACAATTAATTTGTTAGTTGTGTTATACACGAAGACGCAAGTCATGTTCTTCACAGGAACGTGAAGGCATTTAGAGGAATGGTGTCCTTGAAAGAAGTAAGCTGTTTGGGACAGGCATGTGTTTTTTGTGTGCATGTGTGCCTTGTTTGGGGTTTTTTTTGTGTACATTTGCTGCTTGTATTTAGATATCACCTGGCATAGTGGGTTCCTGTGCTATGATGAGGATTCCTAGGTGTTGCAAAGTGAAGTAAGCACTCAGAAACAGTTAAAGCAGATGGCTTTAAAGCAGAGCTGTTGAGAACAAAGGAGGCATCAACAATGTGGTGACAGCATGGTGGAGAAGAGTAGGGAAATATCTTTAATCATACCTAGCTGGCACGTGGCTTTTTCATTTTTTTTGCTTCTCTAAAGAGATCAGAAAGGTTCTGAGCTGGTCTGCAGTGACTCACTTGAAGTCACTTAATTCTCCAGGATTCTGCATGTAGAAAGTCCATGCTTCTAAACTCTGTTGACCTTCCTCTCAGAGTCACAGCAGTTTTGAAGAATGGCCTATTAATGTGAAGAAAATCGATGAAGTTTATTCCCCGTGGCAAAGGGTGTTGTTTGGTAGGTTGACAAAACGCAATGCAAAGGTGTGAGACTTACCCTTGAGCTGTTTTGTGTTCCTGGCGTTCTTGCATGCTCTTAACTTGGAAAGTACTTCATATAAGAAGGGGAGACTGAACATAAGTTCTGTGATGGTAAGGGAAGGCAACATATTAATTTTGAATTACTGTTACCTGGAATGTTCTGTGATGGCTGAAGGCACCTTTAGCACTAATTGTGCATTGTCTGGGTTACCTGGCTCTGCTGCTCTGATTTCATCTGCTAAGGCTGGTTTGTTTGTTTTCTAATTCAGATTTTAAAAAAAGAAAAAACAAAGGAAAAAGAGTCTGTGTGGGACCCTGCTCCCCTAAGATGTCCTTAATTTGAAAAAAATAAAACAAACCACTATTTTGCTTATGTCTGGAAGGGACTGGATTTTTTCTTGCAGAAGTCCAGTCTGGTATGAGAGCAGAGGGGATACTGCTATCTTTTGCATCCTGGAGCAAGAAACAGAAAGGGCACTGTATGCTGCTTAGATAATAACATAGATAAGTAGATTATATCTTTTAAATTCCAACAACATATCTGTGTATTATCTTGTCCAAAAAGATTTTTATATGTCTATTTTTCTAAAGAAAAAGGAAAAAGTGGGAAACATTAAGTATGGATATCAGCTTTTTCTTTAGGTGGAGTATTAAGTTCAAATCTGAGTGTAGGGGAAAAAAAAATCTTCAAAATCAACCATGCAGGTGGGATAGATACCACAAATTGTTTCCAAATTTCAGAATGATCTCCTGGATAGGTTCCTTTCAGTAGTTCTGTGTACTGTTTCTATTGATGGTATAGATCCCTGAAAGGAAATGTTTATTAGCAATGCACATCTGGTTTCTTGTTCTTCTAAAGTTTTTAGAAGAACTGGAAACTTTGGCGTTGAGGCATTAGACATCTGGGAGGATGAACTCCTCTGTAAGTGAGTCTTTTTAGCATCTGTGATGGAAATCATTGTAACAAACTATTGCTCTGGTTGATAATGACTTAGGTTGAGATTTTTGTGAGACCCCAGCCTTTGAAGATTTGCAGAGTTCCTGGACTCGACATCAGATTTGGTGTTAACAAAACTTCATATATTTTCTGTTCTCTGCTGATCAGCAAGGTTCTCTGCCATGAGCCTGCAAGACCAAATGATCAATTGCCTGGTGAAAGGAACTTCCTATGAGCTAGTCTAGCTTCTTGCTTAAGCTTTACAAGTCCTTTACATGAAGTTTTGTTTGGAAAGACTTTTTGTTTTAGAAAAGTTTCTAGCCCTCAATCAAAACTGCAGTGTGTGTGTGTGGAAAATGTACTCCTGTGTCCTGCAGGACTCTTAGGGGGACTTTTAAGCTATTTCACCATTAAGTAAGAACTTGTTTTGCTTTGTCTTATAGTCTAACGTGCATGATTTCAGCTTTCATCACTATCTGTTGTTACAAGTTTCTCAGACTGGAATTCTTGAATTTTTCACCTAGCAGGGAAGAGGCTTGAAGACTGAGTTGCCATTTTTCCTTTTAGTTGACTAAATAGATCACTGTTCATGGATTTCACTTAAAGGTTGATCTTCAAAAATTTTTTTTTTCCTTTTATCAGATCTCATTTTAGTCTTTAAACTGTGCATTTCAGAGCTGGCCATAGTATTTTACCAGTAGTTGTATCAGTACTACAACACTTTTAATCCTATTTACTATCGTCTATTTATATTCTCAAGGATGAAGTCAGCCCTTTTGACCTAGAAGCATGGAGCTTTTCTGATTCAGGTGGGAAAACACACCAGACTCATGTGTTTAAACTTGCTGTACAGGGATGTCAAATCTGACCTGTTGTCAAGACCACCATGCGTGTCTTGGGTTAGCTACCGCAAGTACATGCTGAATGTATTTTTTTGTTGTTGTTGTGGGGTTTTTTTATTTGTTTGTTTATTTTCCCCAGCTGTCTAGAAGTAAAAAGAGGTCATTCTAAATTAAATAGCTTCAAAATATTTCACGTACTGGCTGATGGCTAGCCATTCCTATGTAGCCGAAGAGATGTGAATTTCATCTAGGCCTGTTAAGAGTTTCCTGGAAGCAAGGGTCTCTTTTGCAGAATTGTCTTTTTCAACTATTTGTAAACTTATCCTGTGAGAAACAATTTCTAACTTTTTTTTCCTCCCCTCCATTCATAGCTGTCACCTGATTAGATATTCCATTAGCATCACTTTTTTTCACTGAACTCTCTTCAAGAAGACTCTATAGGATCACTTTCCTTACACCTCTTCGTGGATTTACAGTGATGGTCCACTTAAAAAACCACCCACAAAACTGACAGTCACCAATCAAGGTAGTGGCAGTACTTTCTGGGAAGGAAATCACTTGCAAGTTAATGAGATGCAATTACGACTGTCTTTGGTACACTGGCCTCTGATGCCTGTCAAAGGTGTCAGCTGGTTTGTTACCTGAACCTGCATGATCATTCATGCCTTCACACTTCACACATTGGGTGATGCATGGTTTCATCCTTGCAGCTCCTCTAGTTGACTGTGTATTGATGACCAGGCCTTCAGTTATTTGCTGCTCCCTCTGACTTCTGTTACGCTTGTCACTGAAAGCATCCCTACTGGCCCTCGGGAGACTTGGCTCACATTGAGCCTTCTGCATCTTTTATGGCCTGCTGACCAGTTGATTTCATAGTATTTTACTGCACAGTATGAAGAAACTGTTAAAAGCTTCCTAGAAGTCTTTAGCAGAATCACCATTTTCAACTGCGCTTGCAAAAGATCTGTGTTTCTGGAGGGATAAGTTTACATCTGTTTTGGTTAAAAACAAGTTGATGTGCTATGAATGGGCTTATTTTATCATCTCATAAAACAGTATGTTTAAAGACTGTTTTTCAGCCTAAAAGGCCTTAAATACCTAGTTCACTTAGGAAAAAGCATGGCTTTCCTCCAATGCTGTAGACCTTTCCTGATTTTTTATTTTCTTTTTTTTTTTTCATTTCTTCTAATTCAGGAGCATTGATAGAAGGAATAGGTGCGGGATGGGAGTGAGGTGGAAGAATCTTAAGAGCAAAGATATCTTTTTTTGGAGGTGAGGTGGTGGTGGTGTGGTTTTTTTTTTCCTTTCGTGTTTTGTTTGGTTGGTTTTTTTAAGCTTTAAAGTGTAAACTGCCTTTTTCAATAATCAGAGTTAGGAATGTAGCTTCCGCCTAACTGTTAAAAACAATAAAACTGGTACATAGGCAAGCTGACATTTAATAACATACTGTGCAGGAGTGCTTGTGAATAATTGGATTGGGTTCCTGCAATGCTAGGCATTGTACAAAGTACTAATTCCTGCCCTTGAGATCTCTGTATAGGCAAGACAAAACTAAGGCAATGCAAGGAAGTGTAAACAAGGAGAGGGACAAGCGTAGTGGGGCAGGTGTGTTTGTTAGGCAGCTGTGTTGCTTTCTGGTCTTGATTAAGTGTGGATTCACTTAATGGAAGGAAGTGAAGGCGAGTTGCAGGGGAGCAGGAGGGAAAGGTGGGAGTAGTGTTGCAGTCAGCTATGGAGAAGCTGAATTTAGAAGTAGTGGGGGAGAAATCACGTCTGGCATTAAAAAACCAAGCCGTTGCCTCTCAGTCTATTAGAGAGAGGGCTGGAGGAGGAAGAGGAGTGAGGATGAGGCTGGCTCACAAGGCCAGTGTCTTCCTTGCAGTCTGAAATGACTGCACCATGAGATACGTTCCTTCTGTCCTTTGGACTGTGAGAACTGGTTCCCCAGCTTTGTTTACTCTTCAGTGTGAGCTGTGGCAATAAAAATATTTACAGTAATTAGAAAAACTAATCCTTTATGAGAAGCAGAGGCAGTGATTATACCAATTACAAGTTGTCCTTATGCACTTCCTGGTGTGATGAAAAGCAATTGTTTATCCGTGTGGTTCTCCCTCACCCGTTCTTCATTCCCTCGTTCTTTCCTATTTGAAAAACAAATACTTTCTCCCCTGCCTCTTTTACAAATGGCTGCTTAGTGACAAGGATGTTTCTGAAGATCTTGCTTTAACTGTGAGAGAAGTTGATCAATATGCAGTGTGGAAGGATGTGATATTGAATTTTCCATCACTCCTGGCTTGACATGTAGCTCCCACATTGCCAGCAGTGAACCTGGAAGTACCAGCGCTCTGTAGGACATGGAGATTCCCCTGGGGTCTCTCTTCTTTTAAGGGGCCTACAGCTGAATCACAGTTGTCCCTCTTGTGGTGCCTGTGAATCATTATAGCTTTCCTAATGATGGAACACTGGTCTCCTGTGGTCTGCTATAATAGGATGAGTCACTGAAATGTTGTCTAATCGCTGTTGAAATGTCTTAAGGTAATTTTCCTATTTAAGTTATTTATTCTAAAAGTGATGCTCATATTCATTATGTGTTACTTACAATATATGTAGTTCTACAGCATCCCTTCCTGTAGATGCAGGTGGTGTGAACTTCAGAGGACAGATTTCCCTGGTATTTGAGGGCAAAGGTGATTATCTTGTCTCTAAAGAGGAGCTTTCTTCCAAGGTTGTGGTTGATTTTAGTGTAGGTAATTACAGTGCGGTAATTAAATGTTTCCATCTCTGAAATGGCTGAGGAAGTACCTGGTCCATGTTTTATTGCTTCAGAGAGGAATACCTTTTCTTGTTTAGTGTGGTGGATGGAGCAGGCTGCTGTGTGTAACCTCACAGTCCTGTGATTCCTGGATCTTGAATGCTGTTTTTGTTGCATTGTCTCTCCTTGATGAGTGATGGAAGAAGGCTCTTTCAAACACCCTGTAGTTGTCAAAATATGCTACAAATGCTATAGGTAGCAGCTTAGCACTGAGAAGAAGGGGCCTTAGCTATCAAAGCTGTGAATCTCAGAGCCATAGTAGTTTTGGGGTCTTCTTTTATTTCTCATGCTCATGCCTTAGGAGATATGAACAGTGGACAAGTACATCATCACATCGGGGGGGTTTGTGGATGGATAGTGGCTTTGGAGAAAGTACCATCTTGCAGCAGGGAAGTGAAACTGTGGCTCTGCTAAAGCAGGATTTCTGCAGGGTAAGAAAGGATGTTGAAGTCAAGGCTGTAGGACTTCAGTGCATGAGCCTCCAGCAGGGAAAACACTGCTAAGCCTGGTAACAGTGTTGTTTTCTTTGCTCTCTTTTCTGTAGACAAGTCTATGCCCCTTGGAGGAAGCTACCAGGAGTATAACTGGCCCAAGACTAACTGCAACTGTAAAGCAGTCTCTGGTGTGTTGTGCTATTGACACTAAGCTAAATATTAAAAAGCGAGGTTAACCAAGAATGGGATATTCCACCAGGGAGCTGTGGCTGCTCCATCTGACTCTTTGAATTAATTCCAGAGCTCAGATATGAAGTTTGAGAGCAAGCAGCCTGGGGGCTCAAACAATAAATTGCAAATCGAGAAGTGATATTTTAAGAATTTTGTGAGTGTAGGGGGGTGAGGGATTAATGTGCTCAAGGCATGCTAGTATGGATGAAAGTCTAGTTTTTCTGTGGATAATAGTTTTAATGTGTTTTTGTTGTTGCTGCTGCTTTTGTTTTGTTTAAAACTTTGTGACACCTTGTCACTTGGTTTTGGGACAACTTAAAATTTTTATCTGAATTCAGTGAATTTTCCATGTAATCCCAGCCATTTGTTAAAGTAGTTATTTAAGTGAAAGAGCAAGCCTTCATGTTGAGTCTGAGGATACCTTCTCATAGGTAATGAGTTTTGTAGCCTGTGTGGAACAGAAGGAACACTTGTTCCAGATGCTGTAATATTTGCAAGAAATATTACAGAAAAGGCAGTAAACGTGATGAAGTGGAATAATGCTTGCATTCACTTATTTGTATATAACTTTCCAAGTGCCAAAAACTTAGGAAACTTATCTTGCATCTCTTAAAAGATTCTATAAACTGATTGACACAGAATGGTGAACACAAAGTAAGGTGAGTATACCAAGGGAGGAATTCCTCAAGGCTGCATTAGTATTTAATTTCCATGACAACATTTATCACCTACTTCTAAATCAATCAGTTTAGAGAATCTTTTAAGAGATGCAAGATAAGTTTCCAAAGTTTTTGGTGTTCGGAAGTGATATACAAATAAGTGAATGCAAGCATTATTCCACTTCATCACGTTTACTGCCTTTTCTGTTGTATTTCTTGCAAATACTACAGTTACTCCTATGAGAACAAGAAAGCTGTTTTGGGGTTACAGGAAAAATAAGAAATTTAGTATTTTTTTCTGCTCTTAGTCTTTCATTTTCCCTTGTGAGAGGATTGCACAATATCACACACACCTAGCATAATGAATCTCCAGACTGCGAAAACTGAAAACACTAGCAAACTTGTCACTGTTCCTTTTTCTTCTCTTGCACCTGGTGCTAAAACCAATGTTAGTTAGCTAAACAGAATTGCAGACTGTTTATATGCAAAGTGCCTATTGTTTTGGGGGCTGCTACACAATAAAATCCAACTGCTGCTTTTTTTCTTTGCATCCATTTGTGGAAAGTTTTAAACTCTTTGCAAGGTATTTAAAATAAGAGCCAACCTGGAGCAAATTTATGAGAAACAAATGGGTGAGGGAGCGCAGAGGTGCTGCTGCTGACCTTACAGGTAGAATGGAATGTGTCTGTTTACAGCAGCATAAAAATAACCCCGCCAGGATGTGTTGCCTCGGCAGGAATATCCATGCAAGACTCTCCTCTTAGTTTATATCATTATTATGTGAACAATACAAACTCGGTCTGTTAATCTATGCATTTACTAATCCAGTAAGAACTGAAGTTGAAATATCTGAGAATTACCTGAAAGACCCAAATTATGTCAGACTCCTGTGAGAAGTGTCAGACTATCTGATGGAGATGCTAGACTGTAACACTCAGCTTCTGTGACCTTGCTTTTCAGTGACATTCCTGGCTGTTGCTGTTTTTCCTGCTAGTTAGTTAATACAATAGCCCACTTTTCTGGCACGGCATTTTCAAGGCACTAAACCTATGGGCAGGGAGCCTGTAGAGCATTGAAAAAGCAGGGCATGAGCTCCTTTTAGCACATTCATGTAATGTAACTTTCTGCACTGCTGTTCACTTCATCAGAGTGGCCTCTCAGCTCAGCAGCCTTTCTACTTTAGAGAAAGGTTTGACACATATTTAAATCAGCATGCTCTGCTGCGGTGTATCAGCCAGGAGGGTTGTTTGTTTGAAGGGAATAATACTGAGACTTTTGTTGCCAAGGAATAAGAGACCTGCATTGGCATTGGGGTCTGGAATGTGCTAGCTTTAATGCTGCTACATTCAGCGATGCCTTGTTTCATAGGCAAGCAACTTGTTGAACAAGTTTTCCCAAATAAATACAACCTGTAAGATAATGAAGACTTGTGGTCAATTTCTTCCTTTTTGAAACACTGTCTGAAGTAGGTTTTTTGCTCCTCTTTTATAGGTAAGTCATTTTAATCTAAACTGGTTTTGTGGAAGTGCCTGGGGGTTTCCCTAGCTGCAGTTTGGAGACCAGTGTGCACTTTGTACATGCCCTAAGTGGTGTTTTGGCATGGGAAAGATTCAGATTTAGCCCACATGGTTTGGGTATGTTACATTCAACTGGTTGTTACTCTTTACCTTTTCTGAGTTTGTTCCCAGATCTTAAAGATTACTTCAACTGCCAGTCTCTGATTTGGATGTTGACATACAAATAAACACATGACTAATTACATGTAGCTGTAGAGTTTCTTCCCTGAGTGTTTTCCTGCTAAATGTCCGGTTAATGGAAGCTTCTCCTGTGTCTTCTGTGTTTCCACTGAAAACCACACATTGCCATCACTTCTGCAGACTGATTGAAGTGGTATAATCTTACATAGTGGGAAGGATGGAATGAAATTTTGTGTAGTGATTATGGTTAGTTTGGGAGTTTAGATCAAAAGTATTTGGTTCATGAGATTGCTGCCTGACTTATTGTTATCTCTGAATTTTAACATGTGAGGGAAGTCACCTGCTAAGTGCAGGTGGAAATTACAAGGTGCGAAGGAGATGGGCAAGGTATTGGATTCTGAAAGGATTCAATGAGCAACAGTAGCTTAGAAAAACTAAAAAGAGAAAGCTGTCTTGTAGCAGGATAATTTCATGGTCTGACAAATTGCGTGTTCCCACAAACAAGTGTACTGTCATGGCTGTGGGTGGTAACGGAAAGGAACACTGGAAATTAACTGCGTAAGTGAGGGTAGAAGGGATGAGAATACCTTTGGAATGGTCCTGCTGCTGAACTGGTGACATGGTGTTAAGAAACCATGGTCTGAGGAAGAACCCCAAGGGTTCAGAGTATTCAGAGTGCAGAGGCAGTATGCAAGGTGGTTGTATATGGTGTGAATTGAGATTTTTCTTATTTTTTTTATTTTGGCAGGGGGCAATGTTTGTTCTGTTTCAGTATTGCTAAAGTTAGATTGTTGAGGAACGAAGTGCAGCTGATGGCTGGTCATTTAATGGAGATTTCAGTCACCAAAGGGAAGCAAGTCGGTGAGCGATCCTTTGGGTTGTGAGAGGAGTAGGGGGAAAGTGTTGCAGAGGTGAGCTGGGGAGATAGAAACCTTATGGTGAAACAATTTGAACTGCTTGTATGGAAGAGAAAGAGCCAGAAATAAGTCACCTCTCTGTAGAGCCCACATGACTCTGCTTGCCTGTACATAAAGACAAGTGGCTGCAGCAATCTGCAAAACCCATGTTAACATTGTTGATGCTGTTCCACTGAGACCTAGCTTACATGTTTTGCTGTTGAAATACTATTAAAAGATTAAAACAGTGCTTCATCATTGCTGAGAAAACAGCCCCATAGCAGCAGCAGAGCAACCTAGACTGCCTAATGCAACAACAGCATAAGCATACACTGTTTCCTCTTAGAATATAAAAGTGTGTTGTTCTGAGGAACTAGCGTACTTGCTGGCCTGTCTGCTCTAGCTGATGTTGAACGTACCAAATGCTTATCTATGCTAGAAGTTTTAAGAGTGGCTTCCCTGTACATTGCTTTTATGTGAAACTACTTAAAGTATTAGTTGACGGCTTCAAAAGTTGTCTACAAAAGTGTTAAGAGCATGCCAGTTGTAAAGTAACTTCTTCCCTTACTTAAAAAGATAAATTAGGTTGACTGTACTGTAGAAAAATTTACCAGGCTGCTACATTGATAAGTCATTATCAGACAGGGGGCTTTTAGTCCTTCCTCCCCACTTCCTCCCCCACAGTGAAAGTGCCTTTCAGTACAAGGGAGATGGAATTGTGATTTATGCTGCAGGCTGTTGTATGGATGGGGAGAAATGCTGAAATAATCTTAAGCATACATGATATATTGCAGTTTTAATTAGAAAAAATGAGACTTGGGAAAGTTGACAGCCCTTAGAAATCAGCAAAATGGGCAAACTCAATGATCGGAGCATGAAAAGCAGTAAATTTGTATTTTTTTGAGAGGCTGAAAATGCTTAGTTGTTGTAAGTATCAAAGGATGGATAACTGTTAAAAACTAGCTGTTGAGCAAGTATTTTTATTGTTTGGTAAGTGGAATAATAAATGTCTAATTTTTATTTAACAAAATTTTTATTTAATTTTTAAATTTAATTTTAAAAGGTTATTTAACATTTTAGTTTATGACACCTAATAATTTATCCTGTAGTCAGTTTTACTGCATTTTCTGCAAGCTTTCAATTTATCTGACAAGACAAAATAAAGTTTTTCCTTTAAAGAATATAGCATTGCAGTTCTCTTTACATTGTTATAGAACTACTGATGAAAAAGCATTCAGAAAAAAAAAACTGTGTGTTTTTTTGGTTGGATTTTTTTCTTCCTCCTACATAACAAGGCTAACCCTTGTTAAATATTCTGGTGCCTTGATACTTGCTCACAAAGCATACCTAACCTTCTCACCTATGAGAAAATATCTGACTGATACTGTTTTTCCTGCTCTTTGCCTCCACGTCGTTCCACTGGTTCCATGTGTGTTAATGTTGATTCTGTAGAGTTACTTCTCTCTGCGTTTCTCACTAATAGCTGTGGAAGTTGAGTGAAGAAAGACATCTATAATCTGTCACATGGCAGGTCTTCCGTACGAAGGCTGAGAGAGGAGAGCAGACTTGTGTTTTAACTCCCACTTAAATTTTAGACAATGCAGTGAATTGCAGCTGAGATGCACTTGTGGCTTTTTTTCCTCTCTCGTAAGTTGGTCCTGTTGTCCTGTACCCCTTGTGTGGTGTGGGTGTGAGCCTTAATGTCCTTTTGGTGCTTTAATAACAAAGCCTGAGAAATCAAAAGAGATTAGATATCCTCCAGCTGTACTCTGATCATGGAGTTTTAGTGCTGGATTTAAGCTGTAAAAAGGGAACCACAAGTTACAGGACTTGGGTGGGATTTAACGTAATTTAAAACCAGTATCTAAATATTTTCGGTCCATAGAAATTATAGTCTCTTTGTCATGAAGACCAGTATTAAAGCTAAGATGAATTTGTTGTGAACTAACCAAGTTTCTGAGGAAGGATTTCAAAGGAAAGGTAAACGGACAGCAGCAACTCGAACAAACAAAATTTTAGTTTCCTGTGCTTCAGAGTAGCCTATTTCCCATTCAGCTGTGACATAAATAGGGATTGTATGTATTTGAATTCGTGTAGTCTCTGGCTGCAATAGGTGTTAACTCAAGTGAGATATTTGAAGAGCAATATTGTCATTTCTGCTCAGCTGAGAGTTCTGCTTCCTCTGCTGTGGAGAGGATCAGCTATTTCTGTGTGGGCAGTGTTTGCTGATGCCGCATCTGAGGTGGCTCTGAAAATACTGAACATCAGCAGCCTTCAGCTTTTGGGGTTTTTTTTCCTTTTAAGGTGGTGAAGTTGATCTACCACTTTGAAGTTGCCAGTGTGGTTTTAGGAATCTTGTTTTAAGTTATGGCTGTGACTCATTACTCTTTTTCTGGCTTAAGAATGCACAGGGATTTGGGGACAAAATGATGGTTTATGAATGTTACAGAAGAATGTTGTCTCCAGGAAACCACAGACAAAGATTTTTATTTGGAACACTTCAAATATGCAGGTGGTTCCTTTTTCTTGTGCCTTACTGAGTAAGTTTAGTTTTATGTTGGAAGGAAAATAGTTTTATCTAGTTCTTAATAAAATATTTTGCTCCAAACTTTAAGGCTCTGCTCTTGCATAATCCATAAACTTGTGGATAAGATGGGCTATCCCCCCTTTTCATTAAAACTGAGCATTACACATAGGCTGTTTTTTGCTTAAGAAATGTGATTTATTTCTATTTTGTATACAACTGCTTTGAAGTTCTGTTGCAAGTATACTTCATCCTAAACTTCGAGGTAGCTTAGCTCAGGAAAAGAAACTTTATCTGGGCTGGATTTTTAGCTGCAGAAGTTTGTCAGCATCAAGACCCTTCAGAAGATGGGCTTATCTGTCTCCAAGTGACAGATTTGGTTTCTGTTCCTGAAAACCACAGCATGTGCTGTGGAATCTCATCTGTGTTTGAAGTAAAGATATCTTTCATCTGAGCATGGAGCTGTTTTGTTTAATGCTTCTGTTTGCCACTGGCATTTTTAGAGCAAGTAGAAAAGTAAGTGTGCAAGTAAGACTTGGAAGCTGTTTTCTGGTTGAGGAATGAACATGGGCAAACTCACTTTAAAATTCTAGCTGTGTGTAGTTCTGTCTTTTCCTGTAGGCTTTGGAAGAGATAATCAGTCTTAAAGAGAATTTTGTATTGAAACAGGTGACTTCTGAAGTGCTTGAAGAATGGAGTAGCACGTTAGCATGCCATGTAGAGCAGAGGGGTCTTCCATGTGTATGCTTTTCTGATAGCTAGCACCATGTGGGTGTCATGACGTGTTGTCTGAGTGCCACTTCTCATCGTGGTGTGCATCCCCCACTGGGTATGGTGGAGGCTTGCTGGCTCCTTTGCTCCTGAGAAGGAGCTTTGTGCCCTCCTGGTGATCTCTGCAGGATAATCTTGGGTGGCAAAATTTATGCTCTATAGCAGAGGGGGTAAGAAGCAAAAAAATACTACTTGCAAATCTGAAGCAATATCCTTTGCTTAGATCTGCCTTGAGTGTCTTAAAACCCTGACAGCCCTCTGTGGCTTTACACAGAGGTGACTGACCTTGAAAATTCATGCTAGTGGTAGGAAGATGGGGGGAAAAAAAAGGAAACAGTGGGAGACCATAGTGAGGAAGGGTCTGTGACACTATGATTAGTTTTGGTGTAATACTACTTTTTTTCCCCCTTGCTGTCACATGACCTGGTATAGAATTTGCATTCCAGGTGGTAGGATCTGTACTGTGGCATGTGGAAAATAGTTTATTGTGGCTGTGAGAATAGAACATACCAAAAAGACTGATCCAGAAATAGCCAGTTTGGTCAGGGAATTGGTATTCAAGATGCCTGTCTGTTGTATGTCCCATTTATAAATGATTTTTTAAAAAGTGGAGGGTGTTTTGGGGTTTTGTTTGTTTTTGGGCTTGGAGTAGGGGTTTTTGAATTTTTTGTTTTTCTTCTTGCTGGGTACAGCAACCTGGCTGAAGTTGCTGGATTAATAGGGGGTCTGTATATGGGAGTATTTAAACTGGGGTGTTTTATGCTTTAATTCAAGGATGGAAAATGTATGCAAGTTGTGAAATTAGATAGTACTCACCCCTGTAGTGCTGAATCACTGTCCAGCAAAATCTGATGCTATCTCTTCTCTCCCCAAATTCTTCAACCTAAATGGAAAGAAAAATCACCAAGTATGGAATCTCATTTCTGGTTTTAATATCACAGGTAGGGAATTCCTGAAACTGCATGGCTTGCCTTTTATCAATTTGGTCCTTTTTAGAATAGAAACTCTGGGATGTAAAATGGAGACCCAGAATTTGGGGTACAACCTTTTTTCCAGGTCTTTTTGAGGACCAGTGACTTGCACATTTAGGCACCTCTAACCCTCTTGTGTGTATAGATGATGGTGGAAACAATACTGGGTGCTTCAAGGGATAGGCACCCTCTAGGAGAGCTATGTTTTCTTAAAAAATGCCATTTACCATTAACTAGCCTTGTCTCTTGAACAGCATTTCCTTTCATCAATAGAAACTGAAGAGGAAGGAATTACTTTCTTGCACACTGAACAAGGGTGGAACTAGCTCCTCCACTGCCAGTAAGGATTCTTTGGGGAAAATGTCTTTATCCACTGTGCAGACTCTTGTCTGTTTCTACACCTACCAAAAAAGCATCATGGTCTTCATAGAGGGACTGGGTAGGGATAATTCCTGTGCAGCTAATGCAGTAGACTTGAGAGAGTTTTTGAGATAAGCAGTATGTATTCCTGCTCCTGTGGTAACTTCCGTGCAGATCCGCCAGCCCCTTCTTTGAACTTAAATATGCACGAATGTATGTGAGAAAGTAAAAAGTCTTGGTTGAGAAGGCCTGTTGGCAGGTAAGTAGAGTTGAGACAGGTTTGGGGCTCTGACAGCCTTTGAGAATCTCGCGGTGGACGAGACTGAGTTGCGCTGGTGTGTGGGGCAGGCAGAGCAGCAGGGACAGGCTTTGAAGCTCTTCTGCTGTCCCGGGACTCGTGCCAGTATCAAGAATCAGAAGTTTCAGTAACCTTGACAATACAGTTTGCTTCTTAAATGGGGAAGGAGGGGGTAGTGATGTGGTTAAATTTGTCAGTGTAGTCTGGCCCAGAGCCATGAATTTTCTTAATTAGTTGCAGGAATGTATTTTTCTCTTTACAGTATCAGGTAGTGAAACAACCACAAAATTTTCCATTCAGTCATTGTGAGAGATACACACATCTTCCCCCCACTCACACTCCTCACCAAGTACTGAGCTATGGGAACCAGGTTTAGGATACCAGATATGATACTATCACCCTATAAACAAGAATGCTTTTTTTTTTTCCCCCCAGTAAATTCTGTCTGGCCTACATATTGCACCTTGCTGACTGCACATCCGTAACCTATGTGGTTTCTCACAGCAAACAAATCCAAAGGCTAACTTGCTTGTTTTCTGTGGAAAACTTTCCATCTTAAATAGGTAAATTGAAAATGACTGTCAAGAGAAGAGTTCTGAGAATGTACCCAGCAGCTCAGGGAAGCTGCTTGCTTTCTTCAAATCCAAACAAAGAGCAGACAGTGTATATTTGAAAGCCTTTTTGTCATGATTCAGATCACTTGTCCTAGTTTCCAAAGCTGACTCGATAATGTCAGCTTGAGACTTACAATGGGATATGTCAGTATTTATTCTACCTCTTCTCCACTTCATAACATCCTAGTCCCATTATTTCATCTCTGCTCTCCTCCCATTGTTAAATAGCTTGATTCTGTCAAGTTGAATAAATATCTAAATTCTGTCCATTGGAGAATGGCTCAGTTTCAGCAGCAGTTATAAATGTGCACAGGTCCTTGAAAATGGAGCAGCACATTGTTGCTGCCTTTGTCTGTCTGTGGGCTACCCCTCTGCACAAACACACTAAACTGATGAAGTGATGAGAGCTGCAGCTCCTGCTCTCCGTGGGCTCTACCTTTTGTGCTCTAAGTGAGCAGGCAGTTGTGAGAGCCCAGCACCCGTGGGCTATACTTTGGCCACCCGTGTGTTCATATATCATGGGTGACAGTAAAAGAAAGTGTTTTAACTACTGATTGCTGCAGACATGCTGAAGTAGCATGCTGCATTTTGTAAATATGATCTGGAGCTAATGAAGCAGATCAGAGAGAAGCAGTCTTTTACATAATGCCATTGCTTCAGCACTAATATGACTAATCTGTTTGGACAAGTAACGATGAACTTCTGAATGGCTTATTGCAGGATGCTTGAGTAACTCGGTTAGAAACAACAACCTTTGTACTGGCATGATAATCTTTTTATAAGAACAAGTGGCTCAGTTCTCTTCAGAAGTGTACTATTTTTGTTTCAGAGCAGTGGGATGACAAGTCTTGGGGTAGTGCATTAATAAAAAGACAGAGAAAAAAATCAGCCGAACTGCATTATAATAGCAGACTGCAAAATGTTATTTGGATCTTTATCTGTGGATACAGAAGAGAGAGGAGGAGAATGGGACTAGGGATGCATAGTGATGTGGGATGTTTGTTGAGGGATAGCTTAAACAGGTAGTCACTGTCCATAGGAAGTTTGCACCTTTGGCTTGAACATAATTTAAGTATTTCATAATTTACCCCTAAACTAAGGAATTGATAACACAAAAAGCCCTAAGTTTCAATGTACTTGGATTTTTACAGACTCTAGACAAATCAGCATTAGTTCCTGGTCGAGGGATCTGGTCACGGAGTATTTTTGTATTTGGTGGATTCATGGGTTTCTTTTACCTTTCTGACTATGTACTTACATGTTATATGCTGTACTAGAGGAATAGTACCAGGAGATAAAATCTCTAGTGATAAAGACTGAATCTACTTTTTTCTACAGATTGCTGTAATGCTGTTGGCTTGTCCTCTTTAAAATGTTACTTCTGGTCTGCCGCCCTGCAGTGCTGGCTAACTCAAGGAGAGGAGACAGCAACTCAACTTACATAAGTATCTGAGTTGGTTGTAGCTATGTAATTTTAATAAGTTGAAGTTGTCTTTTGTGAATTAGTGGTATTGTGGCTTTATGCTTCTCCTGTAGAAGCTGGGTAGATTTTTTTAAACCTCACAACAAGACAAGATACCAGAGAGAGACATTCTGTTTAGGTGAAAAGCATGCAGCAGCCTTGGAGCCTGCAGCATTCCCTGTTTTCCAGTCTGCTATGGTCTTTGTTTTTGTCAAGGGTACATCTGCAGGAAGAAGCTATCTATGTCATGCTGGATAAGTCTTGTACTTGATAGCATCTTTTATCTTTCAGTAATATACCTCAGAGAAATGTGTCTTAAATGTGTTCTGTTCTTCTTTTGTTTTCATTAAATAATAAATTTAGCATTGCCTTGGAGCACTGCTGTCCTTTAGCTTAAGGAGAAATTTAGAAGAGTAGACCAAATAATGGCCTTATTCAACCAGAATCTTTTTGTTTGGGTTGTGTAGATAAAGCTGAAGGTGACTTGAGAAAGAGTCCCATGCTTTGAAAGGACAGATTTCTTGAATGCGCATTTTTCCATCATTGCAATCTTTCTGGCCAGATCCCTCTCTATAGCTGCTGCTGTCACACTTTTACCTTTCAGCAGGTATCCTTTACAGGAGAGTTATGAGCCTGTCTGATGCATCTCTGGGAAGATTATATTTAGTCCCAGGGAAACTCACTGTTGCAGCTATTTCCACGAAATGTAGATGTAGTCCTGAGCTATTGTACCGAGGTTATCATTGTGACAGTACCTAGTTAGGACTGTGAAGTTTTCAAATAGATTTTGAAGTCTAACTTCAAGATTGAATTTGTTTCAATACTGAAAGTATTTACTTTGTTCCAAAACAATTTTTTTTTCCCCCTAATGAGTGTTGGATGAACACAGCTGCTCTGCTTGCAGCTTGCATAGAAAGATTTAGAAGTAATTTTGTGCTTGTGCTTTCTTTCCTTTTTCTCTTTTTTTTCCCCCCTGAAACGGTAAACAATGCATAAAATTTAGAAGTCAAGAAAAGCAAGGGATAGAAGTTTGGGTTTCAATCCCATATCCTGAAGCCTCACACAGTGCTCTCAGATAATTTCCACATTCTCCAGAAGCAAACTTTACTGAGGGAACACGCGAATTTTCGTTCCATGGATCGGATTCTATGTGGTGAAAACTTAATACCATGTGTGGATTCAGAATGTCTTTTTTGCATTAGCTTTAAATGTCTAAGAAAAGATCACCTTCATGTTCATTAAGAATTAACTGCTTCTTGTACCCCCAAAAAAAAAATCCAGTACAGCAGTACAGTCTTTTTCAGAGGTGATCTATGTTTTTAATTTAAAATTACTGTTTTATAGATTTAACTGTTTCAAATTTATCTGTTAAGACCAATATCTCTTTCGGATTGGACTTTGAAGAAAAAAGTTTCTCAATTAAAAAGCCAAGAAGTTGTTAAAAAGTTATGTTTCCTATAATGATTAGGTTCTGTTGGATTGATGAGTTTATTTTCCAAAGATAATCAAAGGATTTTGAAACTACATGAAGTCTTCTGACTGTACTTCATGGTTCACTAAGACAAGACTTCTGTGACAGCTGCTAAGTCATTGCATCCTTGGAGCTGAAATCTCCAAGTTCAAATTCAAGCAAAGTGTATTTTTTGGAGAAGAGTGGCCAATTTTGTTTCTGTAGCAAATTCTGGTTGGCTTGCTGTGCATATTACTGAATGTTAGAATATGCTGGCCAGAATTCCTCAGTGGAGTCTTACAAATTTGAGAGGCTTTTTCCTACAGTTTATTAGGACAAGCTTTCCATAGTTTTTTTCAAATATAGAAATTTGTCAAGCCTCTGTGACTGATAGGGCACTTTTGGTTCCAGATTGAGCATTGGTCTAGTAACATGCTTTTTATAATTTTTACCATGAATTTAAGGTAGCTTCAGGGAAGTGATCTCTGCCATGTTAAGTAACTGTGGTCTTGGTTTATGGGATAAGCCTTCCTAACAGGACTTCGGGCTGTTCATGTCATTGCTGGGGAGCACATGAACCACTGCTGAATCCAGCTTGTGTAGACAGTGGTGAGTTCTGCCCAGGAAGGAGCAAAACCTCAAGCAAAGGAATAGCCGAAAGCACTTCAAGGAGGTGGAAAGAAAGTGATTATAGGGTAAAAGAACTGGCCAAGAATTGCTGAAATGCCAAGTTGTAGAAATGTTTGAGTACAGCTGCTATGCCTGTGCAAAGCCTCTCTGCTTGTGAACAGTCGAAACAACTGTATGCTTTTGTAGGAAAAGGACGATTAAAGTAAATGTGAATCAAAGTGTTTTTAAACTTGCCTAGTGAATTCTCACATTATATTAACAATTCTAATAGCAAATAGTTCAGTCGAGCAGTGAGAGAAAGTATGTCTAAACAGCTTTTCATACTATGAGTTAGTATGCGAAATGCAAATTGGATGAGGTAAACTACACAGTTCCTTTCCCTTAATTACCTTCTGGGTCATTGGCTTTTTTGCTTCAAAAGCCAGCAAGAGGACACTACAAAAACTCAGATTTGAGTAGAACGTTGAGCAAGACAAACTGGGGCAGTAAAGGGGAACTGTTTTCCTGCATTGGAGGGGCAATTCTCCCTGTCCTTCCTACTTCCCATTACATCTTTGCAGATGTTCCCCGGTGTAAGACTGTTCCCAAGCCTCCTTCTCCTTATCTAGGTTTGATAGCAAAACCAAAATACAGATGCCAATGTTCCTTGAAGCTGAAAACAGTTTCTGATGTTTGGCTGCCTTTTTCTTATGTTGCCAAGCAGTTGATTCCTCAAGGTTTAGGGGAGGTTCTTCTGCTGGTGGTAGAGGCTCTGTTGGTTCCCTGCTTGCTGTTCTAGCCAGGGAAAGCCTTCTCTCAGGGCAGGGTTGGGTATTGGGAAAAGGTTCTTCCCGCAGAGGGTGGCTGGGCACTGGAAGAGGCTCCCCGGGGCAGTGGTCACAGCACCAAGCCTGACAGAGGTCAAGAAGCATTTGGACAATGCTCTCAGGTAAATGGGGTGACTCTTGGGAATGGTCCTGCGCAGGGCTGGGAGTTGGGCTCAAGGATCCTGATATGTCCCTTCCAACTCAGGGTATTATATGGTTCCATGATTTGATTATTTTTAATAAAAAATGTTACATTGAGTAATTTTACAGTGTTTCAGTTTGTCTCATTGTCCTTCTGTAGCCAAATGTGATCTGTCTAGCTATCTAGAAATCATCTACTAGCTAAAATGCCTAGAAATTAGAGTATCTCATTAAATCTGTTAATGTAGCAATACTGTGTATGAAATTTCCATTTAAAAAAAATCAAAACATATGAGTTCTACTGATCTGAAGTATAATAGAATGATGTTCTTTCAGAGGTTGACAATGTTTGGCATTTTGTACCCAATATACTTCCCATTTGCAAAGTAAATAGTTTGTAATTAAAAGTGTTTTGCTCCTAGTAATAAATTTCACAGAACAAATTTTTGTTGCTGTGATATTATAAATTAAAGTGCTGCAAGTATAATATACCCTTGACCTCTTCCTTTGTTGCTGAGATGGAAAGGAAGATATTTGGAACATAAATAGAAAGTGTCAGGGAAAAAAAATAAAAAAGAAAAAAAAGAAGTCGTCTTCAGGAGTCTTCAGTTCTCCCTCACAGGAGGGTAGGTGGGCAGAGGAATCAAAATGGTAGTATTTTGGGAAGGATTCTTTTCAAAATCTGTGCAAATGCTTTTAAAATGTAATTCTGTAAATGTTTGTGAATGAGAGAGCACCACAGTCTTTTCCTGTGGTTTTTTTTGACAGTGAAGCTTCATGTGTGTTTTAGAGAGAACAGCTTTAATACTGATCCCTGTTTTGGATGTATGGTTGTGTCCACTCACGCACGGGGTCTCTGGAAGGGGGAGGGGATTTTGATCCACTGTCTCTTGTTCCTCCTCTCTATTCAGGTGAGATCGCACAGGAGGGGATTTCTGCCATTAGGGTATGTGATCATAAAGTCCTGGCCATTTGCATTCCTCTGCACGGAGGTGACCTGTGGCACGGCTTTCAGAAAGACAAATGTAATGTGATCCCTTCCTCCGCAGGGGACCCAGGCACTTAAGACAACTGGTCAGCGAGAGTGGGTGGGTCAAAATGGAGAGCCTGCTTGAATGAGATCTTGCATATTTTAGGTTTTTCCCTTGATTACAGGGCGGAGGGTTCAATATAATTTTAATAAGATTAAGGTGTGCTGAACTTTCAAAGGATGTGCTTTGGAGGGGAACGGTTTTGGTTTCGTTGGGGACTTTTTGTTTGTTTTTAGATGCTAGCAGTGGACAAGGATGGAGGGTGGAACAGTTTCAATTGCTCAGCTTTTTTCAAAGTAAACAGTTTAACTACTGTGTGTCTACATAGCCGCAATATTTTTTTCAACGGTAGAGAAAGCATTCATTTCTAGGGCAAAAAAATAAAATACTATTATGGTCTAACCACAATCAATATACTTACATGGACTTACTTATGCTGTGTATTACACTGAACAGTGTCCAGCTGGATTGCTCTTGTGGTATTGAGAGGTCTTGGATTCAAATGCCAGCAAAGACGATGCTCGACTTTCAGGATGGGGCCCTCTCATATGTAGATGGGCTTTTCAGACTCTTCTGGGTATTTTCACTGAGAGGAGAAAACTTTGATAAGGAGCCCCAGCTTCAAGTTGATCCTACTAGAGTTGTACAAAGTACTCATGGTGGGTATTTATGGATCCCTTTCTAAAATTATCATGAAGCAGAGTTAAAGTGGTGCTCTGATGAATTTAAGTTCCTGAGGTTGTTTTTAGCACACTCACTTTCCTGTCAAAGCTGAAATTTATGAACTTGTTTTGATTTCTCCTAGATAACTTCCTGAGGCTTCAGGAGCTTTAAATCAGACTGTGTACTTGTAAAACTGGACCTTTGTACAGACTTTTTCCTCCTCTTGCTATGGGTGTGGAAATTTTCAACATTTTTCTTAGAGGGATGTATAGCGTCAAAGAAGAAACTTTAGAGTATAGTCAGGCTTATGAGCTAGCACTTGTGATTGTCCTTTCACAGACCCATGGAGTGCTTTGGACAGAAAACTGATGGGTTTGGAGATTACTCAGATGTGTGATAGTTGATTTGATTTGAAAAGGGAATGGAAAAAGCCAATCTCTTCTGTTTTTTTCCTCTCGTTTGTAATAAAACCGTATGATGTGCACTCCTAGACAATTCCCATATGCTATCCAGTTACTTCTAGTCTCTGAGGTAGGAAAGAGAAGAAACTGTGTCAAACCTGATATCTGTGGGCATGTGATAAATCTTCTCTTCCTGTTTCCAAGGGTAGAAAAGCATTGGGAAAATGTTCCCTTTCATGTTTCTTCATGATGCATATCTCTCCCCACTGTTCCCTTCTTCTCACTTTATAAAATCAGCTTTCCTTCTCCTGTCTTGGGTTTTTTTTTTTTTCCTCGGGAATGCAGTCTGAAGTACAGAGTTTTACTGCTGACACACGTTTAATGTATGTGAGCATAATCCAACTTTTGTCATGTAAATCTAACAAAAGAAAACACTTGAATGATTGAAGTTGCGTTAGAGTGAATCAAAGGGTCTGTGTTCTTTAGCAAGGAAACAAGGTGGATGGCTATAAGCAGGCAGAAATCCAGGTAGTGAAGCTTTCCAAGGGTATCTGAAAATCCTGTCTCTCCTTTTTCATCATCCAGGCTTCTGTGTGATTCTTTGGAGCTGCTGTTGCTGGTAAGAGAGAAGTGAAAAAGAAGGGCTGTTAAGGGTGGTGTTAGGAACAGTCTCTACAGTGTTGTAGGAGAGGGAGACAGGGGCAGCCGAGAGAGTCCTTGTGGCAGCTCTCACTTTCAGCTGAGTATGTACTCTGTGCCTGCTTACTGAAGTCAGAACCAAAAAAGTTATTGCTCTGACTAGCTCCTTAAAAAAAGGTTTGTATGAACATACTACATAAGATCACATGCATGTACAAATATTGATGTCTAGTACATGGGAAAAGCAGAAAAGATACAGACATGAAGTGTATGAATTAAGCTTACCTCTCAAGTTGTGAACACATTGGCTGATATGATGGAGTAAGATTGGATTATAAGGTCAGCCAGAATTCCTTCTAGCAGTGGCTTGGAAATTTCATGTTAATGAAGCTGAATTTTAAATGGCAGACAATTCTCTGACTAATTGCTTGTGCTGTTTCTTCTGGCTTTTGTATTTTTCTGTCTTTGTGCAATTTAAAGCACTCGGTCTTTACCTACTCGTTCCTCTCTATTTATTAGGTGTTGTGGCTTTTGATTGTAGATGTTGACAATTCCAAATCCAGCATTCTGGCCTTCTCTTTGCAGGGCTGAACTTTGGAGGGGCTTGACTGGACAAGTCATTTTTCAGTATGTTTCATATCACAGTTATTTGTGATTTTTTAAACTAGACGTAGTTAAGATGTGCTAGTAATATCTTTGCAATACTGTATAGAATTGTTTTGACATAAGCTGCTTATCAGCTGGATCCTATGATAAATCTTGAGTTTAGATTTTGATCTATGCAACAATGCTGGTACAGTGATCTGTTGTAGGAAGTGTCATACTGAAAATGTTTTACCTTAACAAGGATTTAGATTACTACATGCTTTTACATATGTAGGATACGTGACTTGTTTCTTCTGATGAAAGAGCAAGGAGAAAATCACTGTACTTGGGACTTGAATACATTTAACACACAAAGTAGCTTAATCATCTTGCAGTTGATGGAATTTTAGTCTAGAATACATTGAAAGATGACATTTGTGTTATGTATGAAGTTCATACAAAACAATTCTTGACCTAGCATGCACATGAGTTCCTCTGTAGCTGTTTTAAAATGTTTGAATAGCCACATCTTCCATCCTTGGGGCAAGGCAGGTACGTGCAAGGGCATGTGGGGATGTGCTCAACTTTTGCTGGTAAGGAGCATGGATTTCTATCTTTGTTATAGTACTGAGACATAGAGATGAACTTCTGCCAGGGGCTGTCATTCTTCCTTCTCAGAGGAGTGTGCGTTCAAGTAGTTATTTTAAGCTTACATTGCCGTGCCTCATGTTGAGCATCTAACACTGATAAAACCTGAAAGCTGCTGTTAACTTCAGTGTAATTTTGTTCTTCAATTCCATCAAGACTCAAGCTTTGCCTAAAACAGTTGGTTAGCTCAGAGCTTTTGCCAATACAGCAATTGCTTTAGACAGGATAAGTATCCTTTGAGATGCCAGGGATTTTACTGTGCTTGTGGCTTTATTGTGCATTGGGAGTATAACAAGTAGAATTCAATTTTCGCATGATTTCACAAAAAACCAAAAAGGGTATTTCCAGCATTTTGTTCAGCTGTGTTCTATAGGGGCTGAATTGGGAAGAAAGGGGAAAGATCAGTTGAGCATTCATTAGGTCCCATCCTACAGAAGCTGTACATGCTGTCATAGAAGTCATGGCAAGTACTGGCAAATTTGTAAATCTTCTCTTTTTTTGTCCCCATCTATTACATTTTCACCTCTTTAATATCAGTGCGTAGAACTGTAAATCTGTTGAGAAAGTGGAGTTTTTTGAGGCTGTCTTAATAAGGGATAACTTGAAATGTGTTGCTAAAGTATTCTTTTAAAGAAATACATCTAAGGAATTGACCAGATTTTAGCACAAGTCTTCCCAATGTAAGACTAATTCTGTTTTAAATTTACTCTGAGCAAAAATACTTGGTAGATGATGTCACTGAAGAACTTAGTCAGTAGCTTTTTAAAATGAATCCTAAGTTCAAGATGGGAAAGTTGTTATAGATAATACTTCCTGGAAGCCTCTAGACCAATACTGCCGCTTTTTGCAACTTTGTTAAAGCACAGGAGGAAGATGACATTTTTTTTCTTGATGGTATATTTCAGGATATTTCAGTTATTTCTCCCTGGAGAGGTGGCATATGGTTCTTTCCCAAAGGAGTTGGTACTGAGTTTTGCTACTGGAAAGCAGGTGACTCTCTCCCTTTTATGAGCTTTCTTCAAAATGAGTTATTTGAATAAAAAACCAGAATTCAGCCTGCACTCCACTAAATTTTTAATTCTAGCAGAAGTTCAGACATCAAGTGCGCCTTTATTTTGCTAAGATAAACAACCCTGACTGCACGTAACTTGCTTGGATTTCCTGCAGACAAGTGAAGTGAATGGGAATGCATAGGTGTGAGAGTTTGAATGTGAAGGACCTGTGTTTCAGCTGCAGGAGCAGTCTGTAGGGATAGATGGGGTGAAGAGTTTAAGAACAGGTGGGTTTTCAGTTTGTTGGGGGTGAGTCTGTTTTTATGGGTGTTTGCTTGTACAAACTGAACTTTAAAATCTGTCAAAATACATTGGAGCAGCTAGATCTGGAGTTCACTTGTTAGAATCAGAACAATTGCATTCCAAGGCTTTGGGTTTGCTGTCTCTACATAGTAATCCAGATGAATTTCCACTGTGCTTGCTTGCTTTTAATTGCAAGTACCATGCTGTCCACTGCTACATATTGTGCTTTTAGCCTGTTGCCTTTATTGGGTCGTCCTAAGTGTAGGAGTTGTGCTGCTTAACAACGACTCTTCAGTGAATTCTGCTGAATCACTGTTAGGTTTTTCTTCAGAAGCTTTTGCTTATATACTTTGATACTTAGTTTTTACATTAGAGATATTACAGCCATCTTCCATGGATATACATGACACTTGATAGAAAAGCTTTTCAGAGAAGTAATTTTTGTTACATTTTGCCTGTGATATCCTTTGAAGTGTTGATACCATGGTTTTAGGGCTCCTGTGTCAAGATGGTGAGTCTTGTTGAGAACAAGATAAAGGGAATGATCAAGTGAACAAAGACTGAACTCTCAGTGGGGAAAGAGGGATATTATCTGAATTATGAAATACATACAAACCTTTCCTCCAGTGAGGATTTACTCTGAAGTGCAAGGCAGGATTATGGCTGTAAAACTATTAACTATGTTTTATTGTATCATATCATGTAGTGGTAATGCTTGCTTTTAAGGGTGATCTTCCTGTAAAGTAGGAGGAACATGTGTCATAAAGACTAAAGGCTTGTCTGTGTTCTACTCAGCTAGTTTTGTCTCATAGTGAATGTTTCTTTAAAGAAAAAGATGAGTTTAACACAGTTCAGTGAAATCCATCATTTGGGGTCTGCTTTTCTTTCTCAGGTGAAAAGGTAACAGCCTTCAAGTAGTAGAGCTTGAACTGCTAATTCCTAAAGGAAACTTAACTACTGCAGAGCTTCCCCCAGCACTATATAATACCGAGTGCAGCAAAATGAGGAGTATAATGAGTAAACTATGTAAATATGCTGGTAATTACATGCCCTTAAGAACAGCATAATGGTAACCAAGTCCCTCTTTGACGGTGCAGTACAGAATCAATCTGTGGCCTTGTGTTAAATCTTGCAGGAATCCTCAAGAGTCTAAGTAGATTTGAGTGCAAAAATTCAATTGCTGGTTTTGGAATGATTTGTCAGGTGAAACTTTGATATATATTCTTGGTCTGTTACCTTTGCAAAAGCAGCCTGCTGGTAGAGACTGTGAGGTGAATCCTTGGTCTTAGTTAAATATAAAACCTCTTAACTCTGTGCCTTTGTTCCTAAATTATGACAGTGTGGACAAGATAAAATACTTCTAATAAGCATGTATCTCTATGTAGGTTTTCTTTGTAAGTTTCAAATAAAAAGAGAGAGCAGTACAATAGTTTGAGGTTCTACTTGTATTATTTTTACTTCCTTTGCCATCCTCTTTTTTTTTTAAATTCAACTTGCTGCTTTATTTTTATACATTTCATTGCACTGGGGCTTGCCTGAAGTCATCACTGCTGTCCTTAGTTTGATAAGAATGAAAGGGGAAGCAGCCTTACATGACTGAGAAGCTTCAAAAACATTGCAGGCAGTAGCTTCATCTGTGTTTAATGAAAGGGCTTGAGCAAAAGTAGAAATCTGCAGAATGATCTGGCAGTAAGGTTTCAGCAACAGCAATTGCGGCATAGTTTCCCAAAAGGTGGGCAAAGACACTCAAGGGCTTTCAGTGATCTGAGCTAATTGAGGCCTCTTTGCACTTATATTTAGGCAGGACCAGTGCTGAGCTTTGATTTGCAGGTTAGCTGGCAAGGTGGGATGAGGTGTTCCTGATTTCGGTTCTGTGGGGTGGTTGGGGATGGTGCTCCAGGTGTGAACTCGGGGCTGCCACCCACCCTGCTGGCTCCCCCTGACCAGCTAGGAAATAGCCCAGCTTTCCCAAGTGGATTCAGACCAAAATCTTCAAAACTGAATGGTGGGTTTTGGGTGTTCATTTTCTCCACTGCATACAAGAACTGATATTCACAGAATATTAGCGTGTGAAGTATCTTGTTTCTGAAATGACTTGCTGAAAGCCGTGGGTGGGTTTGATTACATATCCTCTCCAGCAGCAGCCAGTGTGTCACAGCTCTGGCCCCTACGTGCCATTCCTCCGCTCTCCATGCTGAACTACTCACCATGAGCTGTCCCTAAGGCCTCTCAGTCAAAAAGAGAAGCAAGAAATTAAAGCAGCCTGTTTTGTCTGAAAGGGCTCGGGGACAGCTTGCGAGGAACAGCTGATGTGGTAGGGCTGATGCAATGCTGGCCTCGGGCCAGGGGCCCAACAGTGTGCAGATGAGGATGACGACCTCTGTAGCTGCCCAGCTGTAGCCGGAAAAGTACATCCCTAAATTAGGCACTCAGAGTTAAAGCAGTTACTTCTGAAAAGTCTCAAACTTTGACACTATTCCTACTGAATAATAACTTAAGCCTCTCTTATGACTGGTGAATACCCGAGACAGCTCAGGGCGGGCAGTCTCTCCAGCTGGCTGGGCTGCCTGCACCATGCAGGTTGCAAGGAATTTTTAGTTTTCATTCCATCAAACCAATATTAGTAATAAAAATAAGACCTGCTGCACAGAAGTGAACGTGTTTCTTATGTCAACACTTTTCCCTGCTCTTATTTTGGTAATGTCTTAAGTCGCTCTTTAGAGGCAAACTTTATTGGCTGTACTTTTCAAATAGGGGGAATACTAAGTACTTGCAACTTAATCAGCCGTGTAGCTGAAGAGAGGGTTTTTTTCCTTCCCGAGTACTTTTATGTCCCATAATGAGCTGGTATTTTATAACTTCTGATGGTAATGTATTCCATATGCCTTCCATCGCTGGGATAAAGAGCTTTACTCCAGAATCCAAAGCAAGTGGCTGTGGGTATTTATTTAATAAGGTTTGAAGTCTCTGCACCAGACAGGATGTCAGTATGTTGTGTACCTGTGTAGCTTTCTCAGGCTGCTCGTGGTGAGATCTTAGTTCTTTAACATCATGGAAAGATCACTCCTGTCCCATCCTGCTTCCTATGAAGCAGGGTAGGTTCTGTGGTTCCAATGACAGTCCTGCTGTTGCAATCAAATTCCTTGCTTTTCTTTGTCCTTGTTGTGAATACCGCTAGTTTCCCTCCAGGACTTGGGACAAGTTAAAACTGAGAGGAATTCAGCCATGAATATCAAGATAGCCAAATGAGTGGTCTGCTCATAATTCCTTGAGGCATCTCTTCTAATGCCTTGCACAGAACAAAAGTCCTGTTGTGGGGGTGCTTAGGAGTTGCTGTAGTCTTGGAGACCTGACAGGAATGAAAAATAATCTTTTTATGGTTCCTTGCTAAAATACTCAAACTGCTTTGGTTGGGCTTAGCGTTTGAAAAACATTTTCTGGTATGTGACTCTTCTGGATGTTCTGGCATATTTGCCTTCACTCTGATCAGTGCAACAATAATTATATTTAAAGTTTTTGGCAGGATTCACATTTATGTTTCAAGTCACAAAGGATCATCATTACCATTTTATCTGCACGACTGTTGGCTTTGGTATATTATCACAGGCCCCTGTGAAAACTCATTTGCTGCCTTCAGGGTTAGTTAAAACTGGAGAAAAATCTGTATATGAATCTCATGCAGCCTTCTAAGTCTTGAATGTGAGGTTTGTGAGGCAGATTGAGGAATATAATTTCAGAACTGCTGATGATTTTACTGAAAACAGTGCTTCCACTAGCACTGGCAGGGTACCTTAAAACCAACAGATTTTTGGTGGTGATGCTGTAGTTATGCCATAATTTGTGGTGTTTGATTTGTAGCCTAAAGGCATCCTGCTGTAGTCCACATTGCTCCCCATCTTTCTGTACACTTGGAAGAAAAAAGGTCATTTGCCTTCTGATTTGATTATTTTCCAGATCATGGAAAAGGCTGGTGCAGTTCTGAGCGTCTCCCTCATCCTCCACTCCCCAGCCTGTCAGGGATGAGCCCTCTTGCAGGAGACTCTGCCACCTGCTGCTTTCCTCCCTGAAGTGAGGAACAGCCAACCTTAGATTGCTTCACACTCTTTCCAAACCCCATCCCACTTCTGCTGTGGCAGAGCTCACTGTCATTTAAACTCTTCCTGCTTTTATGCTCTCTTGGCAGCTAATACCTGAGCTCTTTAAAGCTGCAGTCTGTCCAAGCTTATTTTTCAGTAGGCAAGGCTGCTACTTTTCAAACAGCTTTCGCTCACCGTTACCTGCAAAAAATACTTGGGCAGATTTAGGAATCTAGGAATTTAGGTCCACAACTAGTTCGTGTGTCCTTGATTAACCTCTGCATAAAATCAAAATAAGCCAGTGGCTTTTGACTCATTTTTCCCCCCACTTGGATGATAATAGTATCACAGTGTTATTCTATCAAATATCAATGATTACAATCCTTAGGCAGGAAGAAAACTGAATATGTGAGCAGATTGCGTCTCGGGCAACAACATGTGATCCAATATTAAACATGAGCTTTTCAAGTTACAGAATCATGGAAGAGCCCAGGTTGGAAGGAACCTTGAAAGATCATCTGGTCCAACCAGATGGTTGCTTATGTAGTGGAGTAGACAAGAATAGGAAGAGAGAAACCATTTGCTTTAATGAAATAGGTCCAGTGTTTATTTCTGTATGTTCTCACCAAGAACCTTCTGGCTTTCACTTAGCGAAAGATGGTACTTGCTGGGAAAAAACACCTTAAATTCTTTGAAGGGTTCCATTGAGTTTAACAGGGTTATTTAATTTTTGTATTTGTAGGAGTAACTGAAGGTTCCTATTTCAGTAATTTTCCAGTCAACTACGAAGTTTGAGAGAAAATACAGTTTATATCTAGGAGGAATACTTCTAGTGATAGCTCTGTTTGGCTTTTTTAGTAAACCTTTACTAATGATACTAATTGTTACTGTATCTTGGACTTACAAACTCTGTGAATTTACATGAAGTTTTAAGAACTATGTTTTAGAGACTTCTGAGTAGTTTTACAGGTCCAGCTGTGATACATGATAACATCCTGTATCTAGTCCAAGAGAGTCTGGTCCTAGGAAGCAGATTTGTCAGGCATCTGAATTTATTTTCCACTGTCAGTTTTTCCAAGACTAGCGTTTCAGTACCCTTGGTGAAGTGTGAGTACCCAGTGTGGTAGTCCTTTTACCACTGGACTAGGCAGGATAATGCTACTACTTGATTGTTTCAGAATGCTGTTGTGTTTCCTGCCAAGCTTCTTGGCTGCAGCACTGTAGCCAGAGCTCGTACTCTTTGCTATCCACCATGTTGCTGAAAAATTTCTGCGATTTGGTGTTTTCCAGGACACAGGTCTGCCCATATTAAGTGCAAATTATGCCCTTTGTTCCTGAAAGTTGCATTTGATTATGTTGAAACGCTAAATAAACTTGTCTTCCCAAGAGATTGAGGTTATGCCTTGCAGTCTTAAGGAGTTTCTGTCAGTAGTGGGTTCTGCTTTTCTTATGAAGTTAGAGAGCACACAGTCAGAAAAAAGACCTGGGAAGATGATGATAAAACATAATTTTTGAGGTGAAATTGCACGTGTCCCTGACAGCTATTCCTTAAACATCTGTGCTATTACTGTTTACCAGGCACTTTTTACTCCATTACAGAGATTTGGTTATTTGTGTGTGTGGTTAATTCTTTAATCAGTGCTATGTGGCATAAAGCCCATCATTCTGCAAAAGCTAGGTAAATTCTCAGTTACTTTAAGAACCAAATGTTTCATATTCCAAATGTAATGTTTGATTCAGCTTTTGTGTTTGTTAAGGCTGAGTTGCTCTGATTTACTCACTTGTATGCTGTATCAGTTGTCTTGTGACTTTGCATGGAATGGGTGTCCCATTTCCTGATATTTTTTGGGCAAAGAGTTAATCCACAGCTTCTGTGGTTGGATATGAATTTACTTGGCAGTGTAACTACTGCTTTCTTGGAGCACGTTTTTGAATTTGATGGTGATACCTTGTGGGCATTAAAGTTTCAGTGTTTCAGCTTCAAGCAGCAGTGATGTTCCTGCAGATCCAAACTGGCAGATATTGGTAGCCTAAATGCTAGTGTTTATTAGAGCAGAGCAAGTCTTGAGGGTAACTGCCAAGTGTTGGCTCATTAAATTGGCAGGAAGATTCAAAAAGGCTGCTTTTAAAGATAAGGACAAGAACTGTTGCGGGCTAGGCAGGGGTGAGAGAATGGCAGTGGGTAGGGCATGTTGTAGGTGTCTTCTATCATTCCATAGGTAATTCGAAGGCAAGAGCAGACTCATTGAGACAAATGAGCTGTCATTCAAGCAGGAATAATAGCAAGTTGAAGTAATAGTGTGCAGCACTTGTCACTGCTGGAGTTCTGTGGGCATGGCTCTGAAATATTGGTGTTAGAAGACAGCTTCAACTCTCTGCTTTTCTGAAATCCTAAATAGTTATTAATTCCTTGTGTTTAAGGATTTTGGTAAACCCTAGTGCAGGAAAATCAGTGATTTATCTTTTATCATGATGGGGAAGCTACTTGGAATTAACATACCCTTTGGTTTGTTTATCCAGGGGAGCTCCCTCCCAAAGTTCACCAACACCGGTGTTCTTACACAAATTTGAACTGGTTTAACCTGAACATGATTAGCTCTTGCCTCTGTTTGCAAAAGACTTAGATATATTTGGATGACTCAGATCTGGGCTGGACTGTTTAGGGTTTGATAGGGTAACTTGGTGTAGATAAATCAGATTAGAATGAGTAAATTGTGCCTCCTGTTTATATCCTGAAAGAGCAGAGATGAGAGATGCTTGTCTTTGTGTTACCATTGCTCATGATGTTTTCTGTAGAGTAGAATCTTTATTAATAAGATTAGATTAGTAGAATCTGAGACATCTAAAGTAATTTAACAGATTTGGTCTTAATTGGTAGTTATGCTAATAATCTGAATTACTATAAATAGTGAATTCATTGTAATGCAGACAAAAGAACTTCACTCTTTCTGAATCCCTACTCAGAGTAGAGTGGGGTCTTTGAGGGGTTTCACCGAGTTTGCACCTGCTGACATAATGGCTGAGTGTGCTACCTCTGCTATGGGGTTTGTCCTGAGCAGCGTGGGCTGCGGAGGGTAGGAAGTGTATTCTTTGGGAAGCTTTTGAAGCAATTCAAACCATGACCTGAAGGATAGCCAGAAGAGACATGGAAATGCAAAGATACGGGTCAGCATGCAGTACATCACCCCCTTCTGCAGTTACTACACAGGCCATGTGAACTCAACAGTAACCAATTACTTACTGCTGCAGATGAACATTTGATTTCCAAGTTCCATAGAGAAGGCTGACACCAGTAATTGGTGCTTCTGTGATTATTGCAGATTATTTAATGTGACCTGCTCCTCATGATACCAACCTGTCATATCCCTCTACCTATGGAAGAAGACTGTACTGAAGCTAACATTAAATTACCTGCTTGCATGGTTTTGAAGCTGCATTTCATTTGTCATGCTACAGTTTGTAGCTTGAAAATTTGCTGATCAAGTCTCAGGATGACTTGAGTGAAAGAGGCAAAGATTTTCTATGATTAAGTGGATGCTTTTGTTTCTATTTCAGGAAAGCCCCACAGCACTGGCAGCTCTGAACGAATTCAGCTCTCAGGAATGTACAATGTTCGAAAAGGGAAAATACACTTGCCAGTCAACAGATGGACAAGACGCCAAGCTATCCTTTGTGGAACATGCCTAATTGTCTCATCAGTAAAAGAAAGCCAGACTGGAAAGATGCATGTCCTCCCTTTAATTGGTGGAAAAGTAAGATAATTTATTTTATTTATTTGCTTGGTTAACCCCTGTCTCTTTATGAAGAGAAGATTGCATTCAATTACGATGATTCTGACCCTCAAAGCTTGTTTCTATAAATGGAATTTTCAAAGTATATAAATGACTTTTGATTATGGTTAGTCATATTTAACAATTTAGAATGTTTGAATTAAAACTACCAAGAAAAGCAATGGATGCACAATTAGTGTCTTTTTCTTGTGTGCAATGTTAAGTGGTTTATATATGCAATAACATACAGCCAAAGGATACATGCAGGTCTGTTGTGTATGATCTGTGCCGTGCCTCCTCATCCAGGTTTTATCCATGCTGGCTTACTCTTAAGTTCTGAAAATTAAAAAATAAGGGCATGGGCTTATTTTGAACATCGGGGGAGTTTTGAGGGTTCAGCATTGTATGAGTAGTGGTCTGTTGTAAAGCTAACAGCAATAAATATTTTTCCATGTGAAAAGCTGAAATGCAACTTTTCTTTGATAGATTACATCTGAAACCCAGGAGTTCCAGACTGAACATGGGGAAATTAATTTTTTCCCACTGTAATGGTGACTGAGCGCTGGCATAGGTTACCCAGATGGGTGATGGTGTATCCATCACCCCTGGAGATATTTAAAAACCATCTGGACATGGTCCTGGGCAACTGGCTTTAGGTGGACCTGCTTGAGCAGGGGGTTGAATCAGATGACCTCGAGAGGTCCCTTCCTACCTTAACCCTTCTATGAAACCGTAGTGAAGACAACAGGATTACAACATTACTGTTTCAACCTAAATAGTGTTTCAGAACACTGTTATTGGCTTGTTTAGCTGAGGTAATGGGAAGAGAATCATCGGCTTGAGGATGAATTTACACCTTAAGTAATCCTTCTTTACCTTACGTACAGGTAAGTTGAATTCTAAAGAGTTGCTTGGAGAGAAACAAGCTTCACAGTATTATATATGCAGACTAGACTTGATTCATTAATATTCTATACTACAGTGTGAAAAGTAGTGCTACCTTCTACGAGCTGTTTTTCCTGCCTCGTTTTTGATTCTTCCCATGATTCTCCAGCTCTTCCCGGGAGATACGGAAGTAGAGACATTGTCCTCTTTTGGCAACAGGGTGTAAACTCTTGACAGTGAATTGCACTCCTGGCTGTAGGTTGCTGCAAAGGACACAGGATTAAGATTTCCATCAGCCTTCTCTTTGAGATGAATATTCTTTTCATCTCAATATATTTATTTTAATTTAAAACAGGAAATCATTATGTACCTTTTTTAATTGCTTAACATGGAATTTCTAAGTAGCTTTTGCACAGAAATGCCTTATGTTAAGCAGAATGCCTGTGTTAAGCAGAAAGTTGACAAATTTTAAAAGAAAAGGATAACTAAGCTCAGAAAAATGTATGGAGGGCTTCTGCTGACAAGGCTTGGGAGGAGGGTGCTTGGCACAGAACTAACTGTTTAAATTATTGCTCAAAAAATATTCTTCCTCAACCCCATAAATACTCTGCACTTCCTGGTTTGCAAAGGCTTTCCAGAATGCTGTACTGAGACATTGGGACCATAAGTTGTGTGGGACTTCTCGTGTATGGTAGCAGAATGATGTATTCTGGGTGTTTTTTAGCAAGTTGAGAAATGCCAAAGAATTTAATTGGGCTGTAAGAGAAGCATTTTGTTAAGCCTGTTTTTAAGAACCAGGGAGTATAAATTGTATTTTTTTAGGTTGCATAAAAACAGCCTTAAATGCGTTTCACTGGCAAACCTTTTATGGTGTTCAGTTTCTATTAAAATGTTGATGTTCTTGGTGGTTTTCTGTTAGTTTTGTCCTCCTTCTGTTCTCATTCCTGCTTGTGTAGATTTCATGAATATTTGACAGCCAAGATCCAGCTTGGGTGTTTGAGATGGTTAGTCCAGCTCTACTTGATGATCTCCTCTTGGGCACACTTTAACTTTGCCTTGGGGAGTTCTGCAAAGAGAGTTTTGATTCTTGTTGACTCAGTTTTCTGTCTCTGCTGCAGGTGGAAGAAGTGAAAAAGCACCAGCACTGTTTAGCATTTAGCTCCTCTGGACCACAAAGCCAGACCTACTACATTTGTTTCGATAACTTCACTGAATATCTGCGATGGCTGCGACAAGCATCAAAGGTGAGAGTGGTGCGAACGCCGCTGTGAATGGGATGTTAGGAGAGCTTCTCCCAGTTCAGTCTTCTCCTGCATTGATAATGGCCCTCTTCTGGGCTGTTTGCCAAGAACTGCTGTTGCTGCTGTTAGTGTTGTGTGGAGATACTCAGTCTGAGAGCTCAAACTGGTAATAGGGAGGTGAATTTTTCTGCATTTACACCAAAGACTTCTTTCTACCAAGGTTGTGTAAGCAAAGTGCTGTACTTACCTTTCTCCATTTTCTTATCAGCTGGCTGGATGTAGTGAGATCATTACAACAGCAAGGATGACAAATATAACTGTCAACATTTCAATTTAAAAAGCTTTATTTCAGTGTTATTAAAACCTAAAATAATGTCAGGTTTTTTAAAATTCATTCCTTACACAGAACCTAAATATTAAATTGCTAGAATAACGGATTTTCTTTTTTCTGCTTTGAAATGTTGCTCAATCTCTCTTTAGTTTTATAACTGTTTGATATTTGGGTTTTTTGTAATAAGCAAATTATTTTCTGTCAGTGAAAAAAGTTTACTAACTAAAACCTTTGTAAAGCAAATTTTATACTGGGTTTAGAACACAATTAGTTACAGGAATGTAGGCCCTATATTATTTTGTTTGACTATTCATTTCCACTTAGTGTTGAAAGGTGTTTTTGCAGTTGCCTGTTCTCTCTTAATCCCTGCCACTTTTTTGCTAAAGCCTTATATATCTTGAACCATTATATTTTTCATACTTTTTTACCACGCATGTTCTTTTGCTGTGCTATCAGCATGGTCTATTTGGTTTTGTAGTTGTACCTAAACTGTTCATTAGTTTTGTATTTGATAGGACTGTCCATGCTCATGTAGCACTTGATCTGTTTTGTCTTTAGATTGCAATAATGTGTTACCCAGCCAATTGCCAATGATACAGCCTAGGTTGTGGGCTTTTTTTAACAGGATTGATTTTATGTCAAACTTTCTTCAAACAGTAACTAACGCACCTCCTAGCACATGCCTCATTTAAAATGTCTTTTAAGTTTTTTTTCTAGTAAGTTTTAAAATTCTTTTTTAAAGAAGCTGTTCTGGAATATCTGCTTAGGTCTGCTAAGCCTCAAGGTAGAAGTCTCCAAGGCATGCTTTATGAGATGGTGAGGCATGGTCTGTCAGGTTTTTGAGTTCTTGCAGCTTTGGGGCTGTCTCTAGGACAGTAGTGTCCTTTCATCTCCAGAGGGTTTGACATCAGATAAATGAAAGGCAAATCTAATGAGTGAGGAAAACAAGTGGAAAACAATGAACTTCAGAGCTAGAGATAAATGGCCAGAAAGCCCCTCTGAATTACTGGCATCATAAGCTTGTTCTGTGCCATGCTGTGCTTCTCTCTTTCTCTCTGGTTCACCCAAATGACTAACAGCATTGGGATGATAGCCAGCATGAGAACATATCCCCATGCACTCACGATAATCTCCCATTTTTATGTAAGTGTAGAAAGAAAATACATAGTTTCAAGTGTCTTTTCAGACTGTCAGAAGTGAAGAAACTCTTTATGCTATTCTTTTAGCTGCTAAAATGTGCTTCGAGGAAAAATGAGGCATTTCCCCCAACTCCCCAGCCCCCAGACCTGAAACTTGGCATTCTGCATTCATGGATTTTCAAACAGTACTTTGCCACTTCAGGTTGTTTTTTTGATGTTTGGGGTTCCTGTCCTTAGACTGAAAAACAGAGACAAGCATGATTGTATGCAAGGCAGTCGTGTGGGAAGTGCTGCACAGAAACACTGTTTCTGAAGAACAGAGACAGGGAAACTAGTAATGCTGCAAAAGTAACTCAAATTTCCTCCAGCTGATGCTATTTGTGTCAAAGTGCTTAATTGTAAGGTGCAACATACCTGATTTACATGTATAAAGAAATGAGAAAGGTTGAATCTTCAGCTCTGTAGTTCAGGCAAACTAACATTCTTATGCTGGGGAAAAACCCCAATGTTTATATGAGGTATTCTGCCTCAGTTGTTTGGAAACTACTCAAGTTCAAAGCTGCTGAAATATTCCTGCTAGCCAAGAAAATACTGTGTAAAGCATTGTATTTCTAAAAACAAGTAAATTTAGGGAGAAGGGAGATATGATGGCCCTGAAACTTAGCTTCTAGTTGCTTGCTATGGGCTAGGTCACATGGTGCTTACAGATTCTTCCCTAATACTGGTCTTGTATATAGTACTTGCACTTTTGTGAGTTATGAATAATATCTAAGACTGTATTTTAAATAGAGATGTTTGTTGGCACTTGTTTTGAAAATGACATTTGTGTTAACTTACATTCAGTGGTAGTTCTTCTGCAGTCCTTTATGCTCCTGATGTGTGCTGCTGAGTACTGAGGCTTCTGATTCTTATTTAGTGCAATTGAAAGCTTTAATTATAAATTTTAATGCAGAAGGAAATCCCTGGTAAAATATTTCATTAAAATTTCCCAATTCAATTTTTAACTATGAAAAAAATTTAATGTCTGTCTTCTGAATACTTCAGAAGAACTAGAAGATGATGTTATTTTAACTTTTAAATAACAAGCTCAATCTTGAAAGGAGACTTCCAAGGAATGCTTGCTCTGCAGTCTTTCTCCCCACAGAATATTGGCAATGTTGACTTTTTAGTGGTGTTTCAGAATGAGACAAATCCTAACGCATCACTCCTGCATTAAATATGCGTATGCTAGAAAAGATTTGAATTCATGTTTGCGGTTTGGGTTTAATTTAATTAAAAATAAGCATTGCTCCTGTATAATCAGATTCATTCTAACAGTGGAATCTATCATAGCCAAGACAGCTCTCGTGCTCTGCCTCAGTAAATTTTTGGAAGGTGAATAGGTGTTGGGATTGGTTTTCCTATATGTATGTGTCCTGAGGTGAACAGAACTCCTGTTTTCAGGACAGGCTGCAATTATTGCACAGATACTGACCTAAATATCGAACTTGGTGACATACTTATTCCAAATAGGTCAGTTTTAGATATGCTGATTTAGCCTCAAACAGAATATTTTTAAAAGCTGGAGATGTCTTGTTCGTTAATATTGATAGTTCTATACCACAGTGCATTTCTTTCCTTTTACTTTCTAAAAACTGGAGGCCTAATTAAGGAAGCTTAAAAGGTAAACAACAGCAACAGATTTGGTCCTTTGTGATCTAATGCATTCGTTTTCTTGCCAAATGTTGAAAAATAAGCTTATGCAACTGGGAGGGGGAGCAGAGGGGAAAGAAAGGAACATCTTCACAGCTTTAAAGAATTTTGTCTGCATAAAGTTGTTGTGATGGTTCTGGAACTGGCACAATTACTTGCGCAGCAAATCTGCCACTGTTTGCTACTTGAATGTCAAATGCAGAAGGACGGGGCAAAGAATGTGTATTTAACGGTGAGGAGGATGTGATGAGGGCCTTGCTCATTTGCCACTTCCAAAACCTAAAAAGCTACATCCTTAATGTAGAAGAGAGAGAGGTATGTCATGTGTAAGGTGTTATGGAGTGGTGAAACTTGCTGTTGTGAGGCTTTTGTTTGGGATGTGGCCTGCTGTTTGGTGATTCTAACAGCTAAACCTAACCATTTTTCTCTGTCTGAAATTTCTGTTGTGAGCGTTGCCTGTGACACAACTCACGACATGGATGGTTTGGCTGAAGTATAACAGGATTAGCAGTCCTCTATGTTCCAATGCATGCAGTTAAAATGGGATGTCAGTGTCTGCCTCAGAAAATCAGTATTGCAGAGCTTATGCCAGGATGCGTTACAGAATTTTATCTTCTTGGAAATAGTGTGCCCCCACTGGGCGTGCTGGGATGGGTTATCTGACCCCACAGAACTTCTCCCCTCTCAGCTGCAGGAGAGCAGGAAGTGTGTCAACAGCTTCATGCGACAATTATTTCCTGCTTTAGTGCTCGGTTCAATGGGGCAGGTAGAGGTAGAGAGGTGATGAGAGACAGGGGCTGTAAATAGTGCATGTCCATGTAGGCAGGGAGAGATGTACAGGCACACAGCCCTGTGTGTCTGCACACCACCGACCACAGCTGGGCAGCTGTGGCTGGGAACAAGTTGTTGTGTGGGGCTTAGGTGCCCACACACAAAAGAGCCCTGCTGTTGAAAATACAAGGAATGTCCAAAAATAGGATTTAAAACCTACGAAATCTAAGTTTTCTCCCGAGTGCTTTTGTATTTTCCTTTCCCTGTTTCAGTCACCTTTGTGTTATATGCTGTAGTGGATGTGTGTGGTGTTCCAAACAACCATAGCCCGCTGTGAAAAAGGAGAGACTAAATTATGATGTCAGTGTACATTATGTTTAAAACATGGTAAAAATAGCAAGAACAGCAAATTCAACTGAGAAGGGCGTGCTGCCATATTGGCCTTATTCCTTTCATGTCAGTGCAGAATGCTCTCTTCATACATTTATCTGCACTGTGAAGCTAGCAGAAAATAAGAACAGATTAGAATTTAGTTTATACTATACAAGTAAGTAATGCAGGAGACTCTACAGCTGTAGTCTCCATCTTTCCTCAACTTGTGTAGAGATCTACCTGAAGCAACAGTACAAAATTAGTGGTTTTGGTTTTTTTCTCTAAAGTTATCCAGTTCTGACCATCTGCCTCAGTCTTCTAATTATTTTTTTGGTACAAGTTTGACAATTGTGTACTGAGACTGTTGTAAAAGCAGAGTATGAACCCTGTAAAGAGGACAAAGCTGATCTCTAATTCTAGTAATACGATTTTTATTTCTGATGAGAAGGTTTGAGTTCTGACCACATTCTTGGTGCTACAGGTGACATTTACATATATGAATTGTACAGAATTTATAAATTAATTCCTGACCTTGACTGCAGTTCTGCAAATATATTTCCAGAATAGGAGACCAAGATGATTAGCTTTTGGGTGTGCTTTACAGGAACTGTGCTGAGGAAATGCAATGAGCAACAGTTGAGCATTACTGCTAAAGATGTGCCTGCTTTACAGCTGTACTTCATCCACCTTTAAGACGGGGAAAGGTCATCAGCTGTGGGACTGCTTTTTCCTTCAGCACATAAGATTCTGCTCATTAATTAAAGGGATGGGTAATAAGGCATATCCACTTGTGCATATAGCTTCATCTTTGTTTCAGATACCATCAGATGTTAATGTTTGGCTTTCTCATATCAGCCATGGTCAACCAGGAAAAGTTGTGTGAGAAACTTCCACACCAGCTTCATTGTGGAACATAGAATTTACAGAGCTTTTTAATACAAAATGTGGTCTCTGGTCTGTAAAGGCTTGAAGCCACTAGTCTCATGGTTAAGTTAGCCCTACACTGTATTTGCCTTGGCTTGCCCTCTAGGTGATTGACCTATTTCATATGTATTTCTGGATACTATAATGAGCTGTCTTCACAGAGTTCATCATTGCAGTGATTTTTATTACCAAGCTTCAGTTGTTTCTGGAGGCAATAGGGGCAGGGTTTTGTAGTGCTTACTGGTCCAAACAGGCTTAGAATACCTTTTTGCAGAGCTTTGATCATAGAGCAGCACCAATAGTGAGTGTAGGGGAAAATCGTGTGCAAGGATAAAGTAGTTTATTTTAAGTTATTTGGGATGTTACTTGTTACAGTGCTGCCAGTTCATACCTTTATGTCACTGGATGCACTGTCTCCTCTCCAAGTGTCTGTTTAGCCCCCTAAGCAATGGGTAACCTTCTTCTGGAGGAATACTGTGGAGAACTTTACTGAATTTCTAGATAAGTATTTTTGCTTTTATCTTTGGCTGTTGGTTATCACCTGTGGTCATTCTACAGGGAATGACTGTGTGCAACAAACTGACTATTTGTCTTGCATTTAGGAGTTTCTGACATTTCCTTTTAGCTTTATAGTCTTGTCCATGTGTTTGAATGTACCATTGTGATTCTGGGTACCTGTTTTTGTGTGTGTTGGGGACAAGTTGTAGGTCAGGAATGTGCTGGTCACTGAGAAGGTGACCATGAAGCAATTGGTTTGTTTCTTATGCCAGTTGTGCTTGGAGGCTGGAAAATGAGTCTTTATTCTAATACGACATAAAAATTAATTTAGTGTACTGCGAACATCACTGGGCATCTTTTGACGATGGCTTTTAACCCAAGTTTGTTTTCTTTGGGAATAACTATTTGGGTTTCTTCACACTTGAGACTAAGCAGCACCATTAGCCTATTGGAAAAGTTGATTCAACATCTAGTGAAGAAAAGAGAACCCAGAAAGGTATTATCGTTTTTCAGTGGGTCTTTTTTTTGAGCTGATCCTTACAGGAAACATGATGGCTCTAAGTTTAGTACAAGGAAACAATTTTTTCCTCTAATACCATAAAATGACAATATTGAGATAATGCTTTCTCTAAAAATAGATCCCTAAAAATAAACCCACGGCTTCCTTTTGGTGGTGACTACAAATACTCAAACATAAACAAACCTCTGGTTTCCAAGCGGAACTTGACTTCCTTTTCTCTGTGTGTGCGAAATCTTCGGTATTTGGGACCTTTGTTCTGAAGTCATATCTGGTCATTCTTGCTGTCGGTGGCTTCTTATCAACTCAAGTGGGAAAGCAGAAGATTGGGCAAAACAAACTTGAAGCCAGTTTTGTTTCTCTTTTGATGATAACACTTGAAAGTGTTCCTCCTCCTCTTTCCCTGCCAAGCCCATTCTTTGTGCCTTTTGTTATTAAAGGTTGACATTTTGGAAATGAACTGGGTATGTTTCAGTGTAGTCAGTTTCTCTTAATGGTTCAGGAGGGAAGCTTGGTATTTTGTCTCAGCTGATTAGTTTTGCATGTCAAAGTAGTTCAGCTGATTTTAAAGTGTAATGACTTCAAGCTCTTAATTTCTGTTTTAGAGAAATTATAGTTCCGCTGTGGTTTTTTTTTCTTTTGCGGGAATTTTGAGTCTGTGGTTCTTGTTTTGGGCTTGCTGCCTTCAGTTAATAATAGTTACTGAAGTATTGCAGCCAAGAGTGAGAACAGAAAACTAGGTATTGCCCACACATCTGGAATAGCATTCAAGTACCATCTTTTGAAGCCTCTAAATCAGGTTCTGGTACTATTGAAGCTGAATTTGTGCAGCTCTTGCTTAAATATGGGAAAGCATCACCTAGAAGCTCAGTGAGGTGTTGCTTATGTTACCTTTTAAGGTGTGCTCAATCCAGAAGGATCCCAAATTGTTTTCAGTAATCTATGGGAATGGAGGAATAGAAGCAAATAGGGGAATAAATGTAATGTTGCTCTTATTGAAGCTCAGGGGAACCAAGTGTCTTCAGTGAGCACATCCCGTAAGATGTGAGGGGATTGCACGGACTGGCATATTGCACAGTATTTTGGTATGTGTAAGGTGATAATGGAGCTGGTCTTGAAACTGATTGGCTATAACACTAAAAGCCTTTCCAAGCAAAGTCTAGCAGCAAGGAAAAAAGGAGAGGAATTATTAGCAAAATCTAACTTTAGGGACATTTACTCTCCTCAGGCCTCTTCTGTAGTCAGTGGAAAAGGATTAAAGTCTCCAAGGAGAAGAGGGAATGAGTGCTGGAGACCAGTTTTAGGCCTCAGGCCAGTAGAGCTATATTCATGATTATTTGTATTACAAAACACTTGGGCCAGAAGGCCTTTCTGAGTTACAGTGGAATAACGGCATGAAAAGACTTAATCTCATTGTAGAATTAATCCATATGATACAGCTGTGTCAAAGAACCTAGATCAGAAACTGAGGACCTAGCACAATCTCTTTAACACAAACAAAACAACCCTACCACCCTCTCCATGTGGGACTAGGGAGATGCAGATGAGTGAACATCCAGTGTAAGTCTTCCTGGCAAGAGTCTGAAATCTACAGTGTATCATAGAATGGTTTGAGTTGGAAGAGACCTTAAAGATTATCTAGTTCCAAAACCCCCACCATGGGCAGGGACAACTTCCAGTAGACCAGGTTGCTCAAAGCCCCATCCAATTTGACTTTGAACACTTCTAGGGATGGGGCATCCACAGCTTCTGTGAGCAACCTTGGATTATCTTTGTGGCCTTCCTCTGGACATGCTCTAAAAAGTTCATGTCTTTATTGTGTTAGAGACTTTAGACCTGGATGCAGCACTCCAGGTGAGGTCTCACAAGGGCAAAGTAGAAGGGGAGAATCATCTCCCTTGCTTTCCTGGCCATGTCTCTTTTCATGCAGCCCAAGCTGTAGTTGGCCTTCTTGGCTGTGAGTGCACATTGTTGGCTCATGTCTGGCTTTTCATCCACCAGAACCCCCAAGTCCCCCTCCACAGGGCTGCTCACAGTGATGACTTCTACCAGTCTGTACTTACATCTGGGATTGCCCCCGGCCCAGGTGCAGCTCCTGGGACTTCTTAAACTTCATGAGGCTCTTATGGGCCCACTTTTCAAGCTTGTCCAGGTCCCTCTGGATGGGATCTCTTCCTTCTGTCATGTCATCTCTAAGCTTGCTGAGGGTGCACTTGATCTCACTATGTCATTGATAAAGGTATTAAAGAGCACCAGTCGCAAGACCTGTGATCCTGAGGGACACTACTCTCCACCAGCCTCCACCTGACATAGAACTGTTGACCACAATTTTGGCTGCATCCATCCAGCTAATTCCTTATCTGCTGAATAGTCCACCCTTCACATCCATGTCTTTGTGGTTTGGAGATAAGGATGTTGTGTGGGACTGTGTTGAAGGCCTTAGAGAAGTCCAGGTGGATGACATTGGTTGGTCTTCCCTTGCTGACCGCTGCAGTCACTCTGTCATGAAAAGGCCACCAAATGGGCTAGGCATGATTTGCACTTAGTGTCTTGTATGCACCTTAGCATTGCTTGCATGAGGATCTGCTGCATGATTTTCCCATGCTGAAATGAAAAAATGCTGAAAGAAAGTCCTTGCTGGAGGGCTGCTCATTGCAAAGTCTGCTTGCTTGGCAGTACAGCAGCTTCTCTTTGTAAAAACATAAATCTAACAGGAATAGTAAGCAGAAAAAGGGGTATTTCTTAATTTCTATGAGACTGCCACCTCTTTGGCAGTATTTACAAATAAATTATTTTCAGTCAAGCTGTTTTAAGGGTGTTAATATTCCTTGCCTCCACCAAATGGAGATTCACATGTCTGAATTATAAGTAGCTTAATGCTACAGCTAATTACTGTCACTTGACTCTAAGTTGTATCTTAAGCCTTGTCATTGCAGGGATCTTAGTGTGAGCATCCCAGTGTGACTATCCCCAAGGAACAGTGTTGATATAATTCCCTGGGTAATATCGATACTAGTACATGATCTCTAAAAGAAGAGTACTTTTCCTCCAGGAGGAACAAAAATACTCATATTCTGGCAATGACTTCAGATACTACCCAGCATTTCCAAATGACAGATCATGAATGTCACCTTTTCTGTCAAATTCTTGCTGTCAGGATCTTTATGTTAAACCTGGGATACTGGCTTTCACATCTGTGAAATTTTTTCTGGTCTCCTGTCACAAAAGGTGAGGGAGCCCAACTTTTGGTTAATCGCCTTCACACTTCCCCCGCCCCACAAACGTTTGCCAATGCTCTTTTCAGTTGTTAGAGATTTGCACAAGGGCCAAAAGTAGAAATGAGCTGTTTGCTTATAAAACTTTGTTCAGAGATAAGGAGAGCAGAGAAGGGACCAGTTTAAATAATTTTTGTGCCACTCAATCTTGCTGGCGTGAGGTATTTGTACAAGAGGCTTTTGTCTGCTTCACCTGCAGAGGAGCCCTGTGAGTGCTGCCACACTGGCGTGTGCTTCTGCCCTTCATCTTAGTAGGGAATTACTACTCTGACCTATGGCATTGCCTGTTGGGTTTGTGGATCTGAGTGACAGGCTTTCAAGCCTTTGCTGGGTTTTATATTTTCTGTGCAAGGCCCTTAGCTTGAGCTGGTGTGTATCTAATCTGACATTTGAAAGAAAATAAAAAGGAGATGCCAGAAAAGCCAGTACCTTTTAACCCTTGGGCGGCACTCGCTTTAACGGTTGTCATTTAAGAATGAAAATATATGGCTTTAAAGAAAAAGCAAATGTTTTATTCCCCCCTCCCCTTCATTAAGTCTTTTGACATTGGATTGTTTACCAGGCTAAACAGTTCGTCAGCTCTTGGCAGTGGCTGAGGGCACCAATGTGCTTCCTGGCTGTGGAATTCAACTCAGTGGAGGGAGGCCTCTCTGCTGAGCAGGGCTTTGATATCCGAATAGAAAGGAGGATTAGGATTTGAAGCAAGGTTAGTTCTGAGGTGAGGAGAACCTGCTCTAAGTTAGTTTAGGTATTTCAAGACAATGTATCACTGTTTAGTTAAGGCTTATGCAGGCATTGGTGGGATGTGATGATTATCAAACTGTTTAAAAACAAAGCCTAAAGGAGAAAAAAGTTAACTGCCTTTGCATTGCATGTCTACAGCAGGTATAATTTAACATTGTCAGCTCAGTTCAAACAGACTGGGAATCTGGCTGCCTGTACAGTGTGGGCTGTTTAGCTGTTTTGTCTTCTGTTGAAGTCCTAAGCAGTAATTTCTTATCTGAGTAGAACTATAGGGAATGGGATGAGGGTAAACAGGAAAAAGACATAATTACATTGGTTTAAATTCACACCACAGGTCACACCAAAAGATGTCCTTGTATAAACAAGACTTGTGTTTGTCCATACAGCTGAGTTCAGCTGTGCCCATTCCTGACATCCATTGTCAGCAACAGATCATTTTTGTAGTATAGCCAAGGCTTTAAAACAAAGACGATAATCAGTCTTGTTGCATAGCTCAGTGACAGAGGTGTCATTATACTGATGGACAAAGCAAAGTGGTTTTCCAGCCCTGTGTAGCAAGAAGCAGCAAGAATATGGGTTGATGCAAGTATTTTTGTGTATTTTTGTTGCCAGCTGCTAAAGATTTACAGTGAACCCATACTGTACTCTCACAAGTCTTTAAATACTGTTTCCTTTTTAAAAATAATAATTAAATAAAAAACTTAAGGAAGCCTTTATCTGAGGTGTTGCCTGGAATCTAGGCATCAGAGGTACTGCTGGCTTTTTTGAATAGTTGTTTTTATTTGTAGGTATACTGTGGCACAATAATGCATGTATAAAAGTGAGTTTTCATATTAGGGAGAGCCCTATTTCTTTGGCATGTGTGCTGCTCTTAGGTGGGGAGGAACAGAAGGCATACTGCCCAAGGGAGGGAGAGCGCTCTCCAGCAGCATTATTTGTGGTGGCATTTGCAGAATAAATCTGCATTTTGTTGCTGCTGTGGGAAAATTAAAAGCACAATAACAGGTTTTTGGTGTTTGCAGTGGGTAGACCCAGGGCTTTCTGTAGTACATGTGCTACATTGTATATCACTTCCTCAAAACTACACTTAGTTTGCCGTGTTCATGTGAAGGCTGAAAAATATAACTTAGAACAGTGTAGGCCTAGGATGCATAACTGAGATTGCAACAGCAACTGGGAAAAAAAAAATCTTCCATTGGACTTTTTGGTTTGATGTACAAAGTTCAGTGTGCCCTTATCCCATTACTACTCCTCTGGTATTAGAGTGGGGGACATTGCAACACAATGACAGACTGTAAACTGTTTAAAAATCATATCCAGGGAATGGAGAAAGCATATTTCATATTGTTTATCTATATTTTTTGATGATTAAATATCCCAACTGAGAAATAGACTTCAAAAAGTACGAGATCTTGCTTTGTATTTGAGCTGCATGGCTGTCAAATGTTGCATGTCTTGCAGAGACAGGCATTGACTCTACAGCTCCTGCTGTAGCTCCTGTCACTGAGAGCTTGTGATGTGCCATCTTCTGAGAAGGTCATTGCCCCAGCCATTTCCTCAGCGTTATTGGTGCTGGAAATGCAGCAGTGGTTTCATGTGACACAAGTGTGAAGGGTCTGTGCAGTTTGGGATATGATGAGAAGACATTTGAGAGGGGTTGGTCAGGGTAGTGGCAGCTTCTGCCTGTGGAGTTGTGAATTGTGCTGCTTGTGGTATTATTTTTATATATGTATATATAGCATATCAAACAGCTATACGTAAGTGTTTTCCACAAGAAAACACCAAACAAACAGTAACAAGTCCATAATGCAGGTTCCCTGTGTATCTAGAAAACCTTTCCCTCTAGCAGAGCTACCACACCAACTCCCTTCACTGTTTTTGTAGGAGCATGGATGTGTTGAATGCAGCCCAGACAACTTGTTGGGGTATTTATTTACAGCGGAATGTTTTGATTTTGTTTTCTTCCAGTGGAAACACATTTTCTGCAGATAATGTCCTTTTCTCCAGATGCTTTTTATTCTTTGAGTGTGAGGGATATTCTACTGAGCGTTTTCCCACTCTTTATCAGCTTATCTCTGCAGTGATTCTCCACAGTGAGTCAGGGAAACCCAGTGCTTTATTGAAGAACTGTATCATCTTCTGCAAAAAAGCCTTTGCTTTTACTAAACAGTAGCAAACACAAGCATATGCAGGCTTGCTGTATTTAAGTCAATTGCAGACAATTGCAAGATTGATACGGTTCAATTTTTTGTTTTTTACTATTCAATTTTGGAACAATGTAATTTCAGAATTTCAATATTCAACTTCAAAACAACTGGTGAAAGTTTCTGGTGAATGAAAGAAAGTATTGTTAAGATGATGTTCTCCTTCATTACTCTTCTTTGTTTTTCATCTTGTTGCTCTGTTCTGTAGAAATTTGTTATAGAACAGTATTGAGCAATGAAAAGAGAAAAGTCTTTATCCCTGCCTGTGAGAATAGCTATGCATATATATATATATGAACCTTCCTTGTAACAGTTCAGGAGTTAATTCTTAGAGTACTGGTTTTTAACAAAAAGACTTTGATAAAATTACAGTTGATTCCAGAACTAACACCTTCTAAAATACGGTTTTAACTTTTACAGTTATCTCACTGGAAGAAGCATCATTCAATATTTGTCAATTGCTTGAAAATATTAATTAAATGCTTTGTATAATAAAGCATTCTTTTTAAAAAAAAAAGTCAAACAAAAATTAACCGGTATATGTAACCTAACAAAATTACTTTTAACTAGATTTATTTCTCAGGGTTTGACAGTTTTAAGAAAGGATTTGCATCCTTTTTGAGGTAACAGTAGAATTTGTATATTTGATCTTGTTTGGCTGCATTATCATGATTCCCACTCAGAGTTCCCATTTCTGGTTCTTGAGATATTTTTAGAGTAGTGTGCCTTGCTATGCACTGCTGAGTTGCTTATTGCTGTTCATATCACATTCCAAACAATTAGTTGGAGCAACAGTGTATACAAGCGTTACACCTGAAATTAAACATTCCTCCTTTTTAATTTACTGGGTATCAGCAGTTTTTCATCTCTTGTGTTTGCAGTGTGATGCAGTATTGGGCATAAACAGACTGAATACCCAACATTCAGAAATGACTGCTCAGTATAGCCTATGAATAATTCTTGTCTCATACTACAAGGCGAAGAAAAATACTAGCTACAGTAACAAAAGGACTGAACTAATTGAGTAACAAAAATTCAAGCATTTTAATGGATGTGGGAGGACTGGATTATTAATGGTTGCATTGGAGAAAAACACTGCACTGTCTGTTCCCCTCGAAGCTTATGGCTGTGTGTTTATAATAGCAAGAGCTTATTCCAAGGTTTGTGTAGCTTGCGTTGGAGAGGAAAAAAAATTTCTGTGTCCTTCCTTTCAGTGGCAAGCTACTTCACTCACCTCCTCAAAGCCTGCTGCCTCTAGTTTCAGAGTACTTAGTGGCAGGTACTCTATCTCTGCCCAGAAGACTGAGTGGTGTGTCCTTCATCAGAGTTGAGAAGCTCTTATGGTACTGGGTATTGGTTAGGAGTTGTTGGGTCTCTTCCGCTTTTTGCCCTTTAGATGTGGTGTTTGTCCCTCCAGAATTCCAGCTTAAAATGCCAGTGAAATGATAACTTATTTTGGTGTAAGCAGCTGACAGAACACATTTGAGTACTGTTGGTGTGGTCCCAGAAGGCTAAAGTGGTGGTGAAGTTGTTTGCTTCTCCTCCTTTGGTTAAGCCATGCCTGCTCAAAAAATGCCTCTCCTTCCTCTAGCCTTTGATTCCTTCTCCTTGCCCACCATCCCCACTGCCTTGCATTACTGTGTGGTGGTGCTTTGCCATGTAGCATGTCTGTGACTCTGCTTTATGAAAGAATATTTTTGATAGTGTCAGACAGAAAATGTAAGCATTCTACATTGCAGTCTTGGGTTTATTTTTGATTTTGCTGGTGACATTTATTTTTTTTTAGTGAAGTTTAGTAAATAAATAAAACAGCAGGATGTAGTTCACTGAGGTATATTGTAGAGATTTGGAAAGGGGCAGTATTGCCATTACCTGAAGAAGTTGCCAATAGGTCTCTATGGAATGATGCTAGCTATATATATAGTGCTAGGTGGTATGATTTTATTTTTAGCTTCTATAGACTGTTTGTCTTACCTTCCTCTTTAGAAAACAGTGTTAAGCTTCCAAATCTCAGTTTTGTTTTTGTCCTATTTTTTATCACTTTTGGACAGTCTTCTAATTCATTGAGAAGAGATGAGTGCTCAGTGCTTTGCTGCTGGGTTATTTTTTTCTCTTCAGTAAGGTATAAATGGGATAACTCTTCTTCTGTCATTTAATACCCATCTTGGACATATGAAACCAAGACACGGTGATGACTGCTGGCCCCTCACCTCCACTCACTTGGAGGAGGCAATGCTACCCAAAGGACTAAACTAAAACTTACGTCAAGTATCTTATTTTTTTCCTGGTTGTAAAGTATCGCATAACTTAATAAATGAAAATGGATCCATTTCACATATTAATTTGACAAACGTTTGCTCTTTTCTCCCTGCTAGCCATCTGTGGACCTGGTTTAAGCACTGAGGCCAAGAAAGAGATCATAGCATAATTTGCAGGAATTATGTAAACTGTGTTAGATCAGCTATATATGCAAACACTGACTTCTGCTGTGCTTAAAAAACAGTTTATGTTGTGCTGGTAGGGGTGAAGGAAATGTTCTTTATTTTATTACAGTATTAATATATTGGTGTTGTACTTGACTTCCAGGTTGCATCACAACGCATAAGCTCAGTGGATCTTTCATGCTGCAGCCTGGAGCACCTGCCTGCCAACCTGTTTTATAGCCAAGACCTCACTCATCTCAATTTAAAGCAGAACTTCCTGAGGCTAAACCCCAGCCCATCTACAAGTAGAGCGCTTAGTGAATTACAAAGGTAAAGTGGTATGGTTCTACTAGTCTTCTGTCCTTGGAGCCATGATCTGCAGGAACTTACCTAAAAATTACTACCTCCTCTTGTAAAACATTGGCCTGACTGTAATGCTTCAGAAATTGGTTAACTTTGTGTGTTAGAAACAGACTGGCTTTCATATGAAACTTAATGTTTTTCTTGTAAATAGAAGGATATTTTCAGCCCAAAATGCAATTTTCATAACGTGTTTTTATCTACCTACTGAGGCCAGACTAGTTCTTCAGCCTTTGACTCATGTGAGTGAGTATGAGTTGGCAAGCTGCCCATCAAAGGGAGCCATTCTAGGTAGGAACAGTACTGCATGTGATCAGGTGAAGAAGTTTGTTGTTACCCTCCCAAACAAAGAAAGCCCTGATTTCATAAATCCAGCCTGGTTCCTGTCCTCTTTCTACTCTGCTCAATCCTAATTGTTCTTTCTTAGTAGCTGTGACCTTCCAGTTCTTTCCACTGCAGCTCATCCAAGAAAGTAACAAACGGGTAGACAGCAGCGTGATTGGTGCTCTGAATGATTTAATGTATGTGTTCTGTGGAATCAGCAGGCTTTCTGTAGTCACAAAGATGAATGTTCCATACTGAATATAAAGCTGTGATTTTAATTTCAGTGGTAAGTGAATTGCAGAGTACCTCAGGATTATATTTGTGGATGGTCCTGTTCAAACAAAATGTTTTAAACCACATTTCTAAATCCCTTCCTCTTTGAAAAACAACCGAAAAATACAAGATGGATTATGTGGGCTGTTGTATTTTTTATATCATTCCAATTTCATTTTGGAAAAACAAAAAATTTGGCATAATGGAAGATGAATGAACCCAGCAAGTCTGCTTCACAAACAAAACAGGCAGCAATTCCAAGGCCTTATGAGCACAGTCTGGAGAGGAATTCTGACTGGATTAAATGTTCTGTGAATGTCAGCATAGGTCTCCAGATAGCAAGTGGTATTTAGCATAAGCTAGCAATGAACATGGACAAATAATCAATGTCTCTTATTTTAATGACTGCTTATAATTTTTCCTTTTTAAAGATCAGAAAGTGTAAAGGAGGTACTTGGTTATGCTTTGTCCATGTACCTACAGCTAATTTCTGTTTGGAATAGATTTGGATTTCTCCATGTACCTACAACTAATTCTGTTTGGGATTAGAAAGCGTTGATAATTATTGTGATGGGCAATGTTAATTCTCTGTTCAATGTTCTTTTGGAACTGCAGTTGTAGGAACAGCTGATAAGTCTTGGTAATAATTAATAGACTGTTAAATTTTTTCTCACTAACGTGAATGAGAACATACAAGAGCCTGAACATTTGAGCCTGGACATACAAGAGTGAAAGAGTTCAGGTGACGAAATACAACTCTCCTGTTTTCTGAGATTCTGCATGAGGAAAATCTGGAGACGTGGCATATAACTGAGGTGGTGCAAAACTGTTTTGCTGTCATTCTTCTGTGAGCTGGTCCTATTCTGTCAGCAAGTGATAGTCTGCTCTGCCTCCATTGCTTTGAGCTTGGCAAAAAGGCATGAGGCAGGTCTGGAAACTTCTGGAGGAAAAAAAAATTAGGTTACACAGTGCTGTTTCGGTGGATCTGAGTTGGTGCAACAGAAACTCATGCCCTTGACATTCCCCTTTGCTTGCTTGATGTCCTCCAGCCATATCTTCACCCAGCACGGGTGGCATCACCCAGGCAGTGAGTAGCTGGGAGCTGTTGCCACTGTTTCTATTGCTGTGCCAGTGGGAAGGGCTGTGGGAAGTAGTCATAGTTCCTGCTGCAGGTTAGGAGAAGCTGTGCCCCATCAGTTGTCTTTTGCCTCCCTACTGCAGCAAAAGCATGAGCCTGACCCTGGAGTGTATTCCCCAGCCATTCTCCTTCCTGCCCTAAGAAACACAGAACTGGCTTCTCCTTTGGGTGGGAAAACTTGAGTTGTGCTTGTGTTCCCAAAAAGCTTTGTGCCAGCTCGACTGCTATTAAATCTGCTTTTCTGTAGTGAGTAAATGCACAAATATCTAGCAAGAGGAGAGCACTGTATGTTTTGAAATTATTAGTGAAACCCAATATCAAAACGTGTGTAAAGTGAAGCTCATAATTCCTGTGAACACACCTTGTCTGATTTATTTTTTTTTCTTTTAATCCAATTCCATAAAATCATTTTCATATTTATAGGGGTTGTGCAAAGTAAAACTTTACTGAATAAACCAAAAGTCTTTTTTTGTTCACCCATGTTGTTTCAAATCACTGGAAAGCAAGTACAGAATCTCTGCTGTTCTGATTTGGTGCTCTTGGCTTTTATACAAAATTCTGAATTGCTAAATTGCAGCCGCACACGAGGCACAGACAGCACCACTGAATCAAGCCTAGAGGTATTTAAGGCTCCAAAATAGCCATGTACTTGCATGTTGTGAACAAAACACATTGGCATTTATATACCTACCCTTCCTGGTACAATTTTTAAATAAAACTTGATTAGCAAGGCAGTCTAGGAAAATTTGTCTTGCTATAAGCAGTTCTTGGTGCTGCAGTTATTCTTAATAAATCACTTTAGGTGGTAATTTAATGAATGCTGGATTTCAAAACAAGTGTTTCAAAGACACAATAAAATACCAACTTTTCAGCCACCCACTGGGTAGACTTGCAAGTAGCTGAATCATAGTAATGACATGCTGACATATGCAGTGACATGGCAGGTACAGTCAGGAATGTATTGAGGGATAAAAGGAATTTCTATTTTTGTTTATGCAGTTGCTTCTTTCAGTTGTTAAAATAATATATTTTGTTGCATTTATGAATAAAATGTTTAGTCCTGCTCAGTACATGGGATCTGAAGGTGTACAGAGATGTAGATATACCTTTTTCCCAGCAGCAGCATTTTTACTTGCTTCTCTGTCCACTCAATTCCCTTTTGTTACTGTAGCTGCTCTGCAGCTGTGAACTTCCATAACTGACTGTACTGTCTGAATATTGAAAGGTAAATACAGCTACCTCTCTTTTTTTCCTGCTTATCAGGGAATACATATTTTATATTATGTGTACAAATAAGCCATCTGAAAATTCATCTGTGCTGAAAAAAGTAGCAAATGACGCTACTTGTTCTCCCTCAGAGAATCTTTTTTAAAACTACAGGAAAGGATGTTTTCTCTTTTGGAGAAGAGAGGAGATTCCCCAGTTAAAATGCTAACAAGAGTTCAGGCTTGCTAATTTTGCAGAGTATTGTTGCTCTAGGTTTGAGGCAAAAGAATAGACCATAGTCTGTATTTACGGTTGCTCTGCTTCACTGGACTGAGAACACTTCATAAGTAATTATTTCAGTTGGTGTTGCTGGAAAATGTGGTTGGCATCAAGAATATTACTTTCTTGTTAATGTTGAAGAGTTAGTTATCAGTATGTGTATTTTTAAGATAAGACTTGCAGATTTGAAAGAAAAATAAGAAAAAGAGAAGGGAGACGTAATAAGACACAAAGTACTTTTAAAAATAAATAAAATTATGCTTGCTAGTTTTATCTAAAGAATGAACTATTATTCTGATTGTGGTTGTTAACAGTGATTATATGGATTTTTATCTTAAGATCAGTTGGTATCTTTTCTCTCCCAGAGCCCTTTTAGAAATGAACTGCCTTCTCTGGCATCTCAGCTGAAACTCGTAGGGGATAGTGGCAGAAATTTGAAGATGCATCTCTAGGTTATGAGAAGGCTAGAGCACTCTGAATTACTGATGCAAGTGTTTTGGAAATCCCTTGCAACTTCCAATTTTTATCTGAAAACCCAGGATTTCAGGTGACCTCAAGCTAAACCCTCCTTACAAATTCACTGTGCAGTAAGGAAGTAATTTAAAATGTAATCTTCGTTCAGAGAACACTTGGAAGCGAGGGGGAACCAGTATTGCCAACCTAACTGGTATGGACCCAGCAGGCAAGGTTGCTGGAAGTCAGTGTGAAATGCAGCTTGATCTTTGCTTGTACCTAGAGGTTGAGCAGCAGGAAGGGAAGTCTCCAGCCTGCCACTTGGTTGGCCTCAAAGTGCATTGAGGTCCTCCTTGTGATTCTTGCTATTAGTGTATGAAACTGCGGTTAGTGGAGGAAGTTGGATGGTTTAATGAATGTCAATTATGTATCTTTCCCCTTGTCAGGCCCCACAGGGCATTGCCAGTAGATGCTCTGGAAAAGATTTGAGCTTTCTCCTTTTATTTCTTTTTTTTTCTCCCTTTAATTTGGGGTGTGTATGTTTGGGTTTTGAGGGTGGTTTTTTTGTTTGTTTGTTTTCTTGTTGTTGTTTATGGGGTTTGGTTTTTGTTGTTTTGTCTCACGGTTTTTTAGTTTTTTTTTATTTTGGGTGAGTGCTTTGGCTTGTAGGGTTTTTTTTGGTTTTGATATTCAAATGAATCCTAATATGTGGAGCATGCTACCTTTGCTTGCTCTGTGGTGTGTGAAGATGTGGGGAACTTCCTGTCACAACTCTGTTGGTCTTGGAGAGGATGAAACCTTACTTTTACACAGTCTCTCCTCTTTCACTTGAAGTCAAACACTGACATGCAGCCATCTAAGCAGCAGGGCAAGAGGAAAGGTTGGTGTGTGGTATTGACAACAGAGGTCTGCTAGTAACAAACCCCACCAAGTGCTTGCTAGGTTTTAATGCCACACTTAGTTTCTTGTCTTTGTAGCTTTGGATTTTTTTTTTTTTTTTAATATTTATAATGCTAGAGATGGTACTTGGAGTTTGTTGTTTATGTAACTTCACTGCTTTTGTTTTATCCACCTTGTAAAGACATTGAAGAAAGAGTTTGCTTTTGTTAGTGCATCTCTCCAAACTTTCATGACTGTGTTCTCCTTAACTCCTGTGTATCTTTGTAAACTCAAGAAAGTGCCCTTGTTAACACCCAGCAAAAAATCAGTGACATTTAATTAAAGAAAAATTAAATCAGAAAATTAAGTCCCTGCAAAAGACTAAGTGGTGACAATTGCAGAATTGGTTTAATGCCTGAAACACATTGAATTTTTAAATTTTGTTTTTAAAATTGGAACAGTGAACTTAATAGTGGTATAAGAAAAATAAATGGCAGTAAGATATATGCTGTAAAAATAACATTTTTTAAAATAGTGTAGTCTAAAAGTAGAAATTGCACTTGGATTAATTGGATTCACTTAAGTAAACTGTAAGGCTAAGTACAGCAGTATCTCTTCCAAGTAATGTTTCAACAAGAGAACATATTAATGGAATGCAGTTATTGTGTATCAGTCTTCAATTTACTTGTCTACTTTTTTCTGCTATGGCTTCCAAAGTAAGGGTTTTCTTTTTGTGTAGTTAAACATGCTTCAGTTTGGAAGTCCACCCCTAATTAATGCTTTTGTATTTCAATTATAAATTTCCAGTAGAGAGCAAGTGAATATATTTTCACTCTTTTTTTCCTAAGAATTTTGTCCTTCATTGGAGGTCAGTCTTTCTCCCCATATGAAGCAGTGTGTGGTAGGTGTGTGCAGAAATTGAGAACTGCATTGTGCAGTAGTGTAGGTTCAGGTTATTTCTGCTAACAAAACATATATTTGGTTCTCTTGTCTTCATGGTACTCTTACCAACCATGTAATATAATAAAAGCTTTATTGTTGTTAAGTTTGGAGGTACTCTGAATTTGACTTAACATCTGATTATTTGTTCATTTGAATTGTCTTACTAATTTAAGACTTTTGCAATGATACTTTCCTGGAAGGGGAATGCTGTGACAGTATTTCTGGCACTAGGCTAGCAGCTCCCTTAGGCAGTAATGCCATGGATGGGGAATCCAACACAACTGCAGAAAGGGAGTAAATTGCACCTTCTGTTTCCAAGGAGGAAATTGCTGTGGCAGAATTTTATGGAAATTCTCCTCATGATTAAGTAATTGGCTAAAGTAGCAGGTGTTCAAGAAGGTGGCAAGTTTTAGTTCAGTTCCAAAACTTGTCACAGCACTGCAAGGCAATTGCCATCGTTCTGCTCAGAAATGGTGCTGAAAGTGAGGGACGCTTCTGTTGCTGCGTGAAAATGAAATTGAGCTGTAACCACAGCAGAGTCATGAGAGCCCAGGCTCTGGAGATAGGTTTGGAAAAGTGATTGTTTTCCTTAGACTGAATTCTTTATTAAGCCATGCCTTCTCTTTCAGGTGTAGTAAAATACTGCTTTTTAATTGTTCTTGGTAAAAGTAAGGCAAGACCAGTTTTGTCAGATGAGTCTGGTATGGCTGCATTTCAATGGTGGTGTATGAACACCAGTTGGAATATACTATTCCCCTTTCCCCAGACATAGTGCAACACAAATGCTGTACTGTGTGATGGAAATTCCTCTGCTGTTCACACCGGGTAGGTCTGAATTTGAAATTAGCACGTCAGTTAGTTCATTGCTTTGATGTGATACAAACTTCTCTTGTTAGTCCCTCTCCTTATTTTGCGTATGTCAAACTAAAGCCCTTCCTGAAGTGGCAGCTTCAGGATTAAATAAGTGGGCAGTTTTTGGCTCAATTAGGGCAATTAGTGTTCAGTCATATTGCATGTTTAAACCCAAGGGTTGACATGTCAGCATTTTGCTCTAGCTTAAAGTAGGGCTATTTTTGTTCAGCAAAGTGAGTGTTTTTCTATTGTAATGGCCAATATATAGCTTAGTAAGCCAGCTGACCATAGTGTGTTGAGAGATGCTGTTCTTCAGGGTGACTTTTATAAAGAGGTAACAAAGTCTGGAACCGTGGAAGAAGGGAGAAGAGGACAAAAAGCATATGTATGGACTTGATATGAGGTTATTACACTGTCATGCCTCAAACGAGCAATGTTGTGCCTTTTTTTTCTTTCTAGCAATGCCATGTGGGCATCAGTGATGTGTGTGCCTGCTTCTGATAGGAGCAAAGATTTGAATGTGAGAAAACAACGAGGATGTTGCTCTGTAAAATCTATTGGAAACCTGACACTTTGCAAACTCAGCCACAACAGAAAACTTGAGTCTGTAAAATACTTCTCTCCTACCTTATTTATATTGATGTGATACACAAGTGATACTGGTGTGACTGACTGTAAATCTGTCTAGATACAAGAAGCACTATAAATAGGTCAGCATTTAAATGTGCAGCATGGCAGGGCTCCATAATGGAAGTGCACCGGCCTGTTTGCAGCATGGATAGTGGTGAGTGGCCAAAGATGAGAGGTAGACTTAGATCTTAACTTTGAGCAAATGCCTGCTAGTTTGGCTCAGTAATGTTCTGCATTTGACAGTGCTTCATGAGAAGAAATAAGACTTTAGCATTTTCTAAATGAACATGTTTGCAATGGGGGAAGAAAATACCTCTTTCCGGCCAGATGTCTTAAATGAGTCTCTTAACTTTAACTAAGACTATGGTGTCTGTCTTTCAACATTTCTGTAAATGTGATTTAACAATGCCCTTTCATTTGTGGATTTTTGATGTACACTTCTGTGTGCATTTTGTATGAGTTTATCCAATACTGGAGGTACTATTCATCCTCGCTTATGTACTACACAGACCTGTTAACCAGTTCAGTTTGTGTCCTGAGTAGGTAGAGTACTCACCAAAGACCTTTAATAAGCACACATTACAACATACGTTAGGGTATTAGAGATGTAATCCAGGTATGTCGGGGAGAGGGAGGTTTTTTTTTCTCCCTCCGTGCCTTTGACCTAGGGCAGTTATGCACACGAATATATGCAGAAAACCTTGAAGCTGAACACTACACTGGAGTTAGTTATTGTATTTCTTACCTTCTTTTACCACCTGCTGCCCCAGTCCTCTTCCCTCTGTTTGTTTGATCTTCTGTAATTTTATTTTAAGATTGTGTTTGGGATCTTGTAGTAGATTGTTTAGTGGGCTCCAGCCTGAGACTATCCTTTTGAGACTACAGAGTGGCACAGGTAAAGGCTGTAACCTTCGTGTGATTGTTAAATGATTTATTTTTTTCATGGTCAGCTTGAAAATTGGAAAGGTTACATTTTGATGTTTCTCCAGCAGGTTAGTTATTTTGACTTAATCTTCCCATCTTTACTACTATTTTTGTACTTGCCTAAATACTGGGAAAAAGTATTCTAAAGGCTCAGAGTCCACTGCTTGGAGCACTCTTGTTTGTATTTGCAGCTAACTTTGAGAATGATGTGGAACAGCTGTTCCACCACAGAAACACCCCAAATTTCAAGGTAGTAAACCTGTGCCATAAATCTACAGTTATCTTCAAGATAAGTGCAGGATTGTATGTTTCAGTTCTAGGTTCAAGATTTTTAAGTCCTTTCTCTCAAAATAGAGGACTATGAAGGTATAGTGTTAAAAATGTGCATATTTATTTTTCTGGCTAGCAGCCCTTACTAACACCAGTTAACTTATCCTTGTCTCCTTTTTAATTTACAGTTCTCCTTTTAGAGATAGACTAGTCATTGTTTCTGCACAGTAGCATTTTTTCCCCTGCAGCACTAATTTGATTGCAAGATTTCCTTTAGTCTCCATCGAACTTTGTTCCAAACTTCTTTTGCCTCCAGCATGGCACAGGGTGTTCAAAATTTGCGATAACTCTGGCAGTGATTTTTCTATTTTTTTTTCTCCTGCCATCATTGCACCAGAATACCACTAGAGAGTACAGCATTCCCTTGCTTGCTGCCAGCCTGTTATGTGTGTTTCCAGCCAGTCTTTGGGGCTCCGCAGCCCTCACTGAAGTACCATACAAAGGCACTGCTTATGTTTTCAGTTGAATTTTAGTCAGTGACACGAGTTTGACTTAGGCAATAGTAAAGGTGTATGCCAGTTGATTGAAGTAACTGCTAGGGATTTTTAAGTCTTGTTATTAAAACTCTTTAATGCTTGATGCATTTGCTGTCCATGTTTTCTGGTTGGAGGAGGACAAAGTTCCCTGAGGTAGGAATGTGCTGGGCTGATGCAGAGGCTATGGATACACTGGTACATGCTGCTGGAGATTCCTTTTATGTGGAATAGCAGCACTCATAGGTGCAGTTTTGCTTCCATCACTAAGTTATATAAAAGCCTGCTCACACAAATAAAGGACTTGATCCTTAATGAAGGGAAAATTAAGTCCAAATAAAATGTCCTGGTATAAACAGTGCCAGAAAAGAAACTTCCTCCCATCTATCGGAATCTGACACAGATCTTTTCATTCATCCTTTTACTTGGCTTTAGGCACACCTCCCAGTGGTTGTCAGGCAACCATAATAATGTTGCTGAACATGCAGGCTGGCTAATTGGATTGTCCCCTTCTTGGGGTTTTTTGTTTAAATGGTTTTGGTCATTTTTAATAAGGCAAGCACATGCAAGTTGCTTTTTTGGTTGATGTAATAAACCAAGGGGCTTTTAAGAGTTCTGTGGCATGTCAAGGACAAAATTTTGCCTCTGTCACTATAGAAGCCTTGCTTAAATTCTGTTTTAATTCAACACATTTCCCAGTTGTATTCAAACCAGTCTATTCTAAAGAGAATTTTTGTTTGAAAGGCAAACATGAATGGACCTGAGCATAGGTCAGCAGCACCACAAAGAATTAGTGTTCAAATAGTCTGAGAATTTCCTGCACCTTGTAACCTGTGTCACAAGGGTAGTTTTACTACCAAAAAATGTTTTCAGGAAAATAGCAATGCTTTAGTGCAGGGTGAGATGCCACAGAAGTGAAATATATCATAAGGATGGCAAGGGGTTTGTTCTTTGTTGCACTCATTGGAAAATACATTTAATGTGTAACTTGGGAGGGTCTGTTTCTCTTTATCAGCTTAACATAGTGAACTCTTAGAAGTGGTGTTGAACTTGAGTGCCTGATAATTTCTCTGGTTGTTACGAGCATATAAACTAAAAATGCATGTGATTTGTATTTCCATAACCAAATTTGCTTTGTATTAATTATTGCGAGCTTGGTGTGGATTACTTACTTGTTTCCTTTACTTTTTCTTATCTCATTTTAGATTCACCAAATTGAAGAGCCTTAACCTTTCAAATAATAATTTAGGAGACTTCCCACTGGCAGTCTGCGGTATCCCAACCCTGACTGAACTCAACGTGTCCTGCAATGCCCTCAGAAGCATTCCAGCAGTTGTAGGCGAAATGCACAAGCAAGTACTTTCTTACAACTTCCACACACATAGCCTGACAACAATAACAGCAACAAGCAGTTTCATGACTCTACATACTCCTGCTATGAGAAACAGTTTAAACTTACTGGGTTCTGTCAGACCAAGCTGGCTTGTAGATCCATATGGAAGCAATTGTGGATGGAGGGAAAGCATGCTTTGTGCCTCAGAGCTCTTCCAGTCTCCAGCATTTGACACAAGGGTCACCTTCATGGTGAAGAAAATCTTTCAGCCTTCTTCCTTATGTTCTTCAGCTGTCATACAAATTGTAGTTCTGGAGATGTTTGAAGATAGAACTGTCTAACAGTCTACACTTCATAGTTGCCAAAGCTTTTTATCCATTTGGTGGATATCTTCTGTAGCAGATGTTAGTGTTATTCATTAACATTTTTCTTTCTGCTGCCCTTTTGTGTATTTTATGTCACTGTAACTGCAGCAGATTTGTGTGTTTATAGGAAGGAAATGTGATTTAACAGGTCACTCACTTTCTTCACTCTCCCTTCCCCTCTTCTAATAGCTTGCAGACATTTTTGCTGGATGGCAACTTTCTCCAGTCCCTTCCTGATGAATTGGAGCATATGCATCAACTCAGCTATGTGAGCCTGTCCTTCAATGAGTTCACTGACATTCCTGGAGTGCTGGAGAAGCTGACTGCCATGGATAAGCTCTGTATGTCAGGAAACTGCATGGATACCCTGAACCTACATGTGTTAAAAAGGATGCCTCATATTAAGCATGTGGATCTAAGGTAGGTATTCAGAAAAGCGGAAGAATAAGTGAGCCTAAATTATGTGTGTTGAAATGGCTTCTTGGCTGTCAGAATTGCCTCTGGGTATAAATCTCCTGTGTTTGTCCACTGAACCATGTTTCTGGTGGTGTTATGTAACTCCCAGCACTTGCCATGACTTAGCACTCTTCTTTGAGGAAGTGGGAGCATTTAGGGGGATCAGTAGGTAGAAAAATGAGTTTTAGGGGGAATTAATGTTTACACCAAAGGATCAAACAAAACAGAGCCTGGGACGCTTGTGATTCCTGGAGTTCTTGTTGCTGCCGTGTTAGTGCAAGAGACATGATAGTCCCTGACCCAAAAAGCTTCTATCTGAAATGTTACAGATTTTTGAGGTGAAGAAAATGGCATTGAAGGTGAAAGGGAAGAAACAGAGATCGTAATATTTCTTGGTATGTTAAAAGGCCTTGTGTACCATGAGTAACATTATTTTATTGCTACCCTCAAAAGTGTCCAAACAGATCCTTATTACAAATGGCTCTGGTATGAGATGGTTCTCTATTCTTATGGTCTTTTGGGGAAGACGAATTTTGGAATCAGCTGGTGTAGACTCAATTCAGAGCCTGGACTATGAGGTCTGCATAACAGTGAATTCTGAACCATGTAGTTAAGCTAAAGTATGATAAAACTTATTTTACCATAATGCTGTGTAGCTGTCAGACATTGCAGTCTAGGAAGGGCCAGCCTAAGTTTAGCTAAAATAGGTAGATGAATTCTGAAGTGTGTCTGGTAGGGTTAAAATATGTCTGTGTGTTTGTACATATGTTAAAACCAAATAAATTGGCCTCAGAGAAGAGATCTTGTGGCTGACCTGGCCATGAATTCCAGCAGTGCAGTTCCAGCCCTCTCATTGTGTGCCGCATCCTTTCTGCACCCGGCAGTGAACAGTGGTTCTTTGTGGCACTACCTGAGATAGTAAATATTGTATTTGCTGTACAATGAAGTGCTTTGCTTCAGTGAAATCAGAAGAAGCACTGCTTGGAAATTGAAAATAGAAAAGTTAAGGTGGTGTTGGAGGGGACATATTACCCTTATTCTTTTAACTGGAAGATGTAGCTACTCTAAAACGCAGCTGTTACACAGAGGGCAATGCTTTGAAAGCAGGAGCAACATCAGAATTGCAGGTATTTGTCCTTACCTGCTCTAGGGAGGGCTCACCTGGCCTAGTGGGCCAGCAGAAGTTACTATACTGATTTTAGTGTTCTGCTCGGACCTGGGAATTTGAAACTGATCTCTTTGGAGTGCTCTGCAGTCTTAAACATTGCTGGGTTATAGATAATCTCATTCAGTTATAACTTCTGGGGAAGTTGCTGAGTATTGACAGCATCAATGCACTGCAGTGAAGAAGTGTAAAACCTATGCTCTTTATCTGTCAGACCCAGTTGTCTTGGATTTTTGCTGTTTTCTTTCAACACCCATTTTCAAGTCTCTGAATATGCTTGCTGTGAAACATGGAGAGGCGAGAAGCAAATCTGGGAATTCATAAATCTCAATTTGGCCTTTCAGTAAGGCAAGGGTCTCCAATACATGCTGGTTCCTTGTATGTGCTGGATTTTTCCAGTAGATGATAGGCAAGGAAGAACTGTAGAGGTTTTGTTCTTTTCCAAACTACTGGACACAAATAGCAGCCAGATCATCTTTTATTTTTATAGGCACAGTAACAGTATACTTAGCTTCTTGCGGAGCTTTTCATCAGTAGTTTTCAAAGTAGTTTAGAAAGGAGCTTGGTGTCATCATTCCTTTGTCATGATAAGCATATCTATCCTGCTTTTCAAAGGGTGAAAACCGTAACATAACAAAGGGGAAAATATTAAAAATCAACCTTGAACAGAACCCGAAAGCATGCTAGTTTAATCCAGTGCAGCTGATTGATTGTAGAGCAGGCAATGGCTTGTCAGCAGGAGCCTGCCACATAACTACACCTAATCTCCTTTTTTTGTCTGCAAGATTGAATTCAATTAGGAGATTGGAGGCCGATGAAATAGATTTTCTGCATCACGTGACCCAGCTGGATCTGCGAGACAACAAACTTGGGGAGCTGGATGCAACAGTTTTTAACAACGTTGAAGTGTTACACTGTGAACGGAATCAGCTGGTGACCCTCAAAATCAGTGGGTATTTTCTCAAAGCGCTGTACGCTTCCTGCAATGGTAAGTGCATTTTCAGGGTCACTGTGGTATTGCCATCGTCCCTGGTTCTCTGTGGGGTGCTTGTGGAGTGCAGTGCATGAGATCAGGAGGCTCTTGACATGGTCCTGGATAAAAGGGTTTCACATGTGCTGTGTCATGCTACTGGCAGTTCTCAGCTTCAGAAGCGACTTTCAAGTAACGCAAATTGGAGGTCTAAGAACTGAGAAAATGTTAGAAATTCTTCTGTATGTCAGTAGGGAGGGTTCTTGAATTTGTCAGTTGTTTCAGTTGCATTGATGTGTTGCTCTTCTAAAACCAATAAGGAATTTACTGCTTTTCCCTGCACTGAGAAAGTTTGAACAAGTGGCCATTTGGGAGACAAACCAAAACAATATATATTTTTGCTCCTCCCTCTAGCTGCTTACCCTGTCCAGAAAGCTATGAAATTCATAATGGTAACTTCATTTACTCATATTTGATAATAAAAATAATGCAGCCTTCTTCAGTTGAATAACCGTGTTTCATGAACAGGATCTGTTTGATCTGTTTCTGGAAACTGCTATTACTTAAAATACTCAGTTTGCATCACCATTTTTATCATTTGGAGTAGTTCAGTATGGAATAAAGAAAATGCAAAGTCGGAGAACTGTGAATTTGATGAGCAGTCTGAACTGCCTTTCAAAGGCTGTCATCTTAGCGATATCTAAGCCTGCACCTTCATTAGGTATTCATGCCAGGATCTTTGTAGCTGAGAAAAGTTATCATAATCTGAGCATGTGCTGTTCAATGTGGGCTGAGAATCCAAGTCAACCCATGTCTTGCAACCAACTGCCTATTTGGTCTTGCTGTTCCCCCTGGCTGTCCTCTCATTGCACCCTTGGCCACCTTGTTTTCATCTCATCTTCCAAAGAAACTGCTTGTTACAGTTGCACTTTAGTTGATTTTCTGTAGGCTTAAAAAAAAATGTCTGTTTGGTTTTTGGGTTTTTCTTGAACTTAATACTGAGCACTAGCAAGCTAAAACCTTAGGATGCGAACTCTGTTTTGATTGCTTCAATAATAACATTACTAGCTGTAGTTGTGTTATGAAAGATCTGTAAATCTGCCTGCAACTGAACTCCACAGGCATGCCAAGGCTCATACAATGTGTTGACAAATACTCTCTATCTTGCTATGACCTAAAGGACTCTGGTATTCTGTAACTTGCTGTTCCAGAGTGAGGAGGTTCCCTTCCCATACTTGTATCTCAAGTGACTAATGAGAAAAAAGTAGAGCAGTTTTGTGACTGACTCTTCTGGGCAGAGTGCGGCCGAGGTGAAATTGCAGATCCTGTGACAAAAATGGGCAAATGAGAATTTGCCATGAAACTTTAAAAATCCTCCAGTTTCTTGTCCCTGATCAGTTATGCAGCGTCTGTCATAGCAAGTACAATGTAGCATAGCAAATGTACTAAGACATAATAAAGAAACAGAACTCGCAAAGGGTTTGCAAAGGTACAGATCTTCAGAAATTTTTTTAGGTTATTGATGTGCTCTGAAATCTCTGGGTGTTAGCTCTTAAAATAGCTCTGATGGAACAGTCATTTAAGTGCAAATCTTTATCACCACATTTCTCGTTATATATATTTTTTCCCCTAGAACTTGTTCACCTTGATGTGTATCCAGTTCCTAACTGCCTGGCTTATATGGATATTTCTAGGTAAGAGTATGTTTTTTCTTGGACCTGTGAAATATAAATCAAAGAGACTTTTAGAACAATGACATTCACTGGCATGTTGCTGGGTAGGAGTGGGGGTAGGAATTGGACTTTGGGATAAGAAAAGACAAATTTTCAGAGTTAGAGGATGCAATTTTTTTTCTGCTGGTCAATTCTTTCCCGTTTCCTTTTTATAAATTTGCTTTTTTTTTTTTTTAAAAAAAAAATTACTGCCCACAGCAAAATTTGTATTCCTCTATAGTTAAAGAGTTTCCACGATTTAAAGATTTCCTGTCTTATGGAGTTAGAACATGATGATTCAAATGCACACCAATCTGAGACTTGTACAGCAGTTACTTTCTGGATGTGCCTGCATCGTAAGCCCAGCGTAGGTGATGGTTTGATAGTTTACTCATCACTTTGGCAGCTCCTGCAGCTCCTCATAGTTCTCTGCAGCCCTGGCTGCTGCAGGGATGTCTGCAGTTTCCATTTGAATGCATACGTAAATTTCACCTTAATGAGGAAGGTGGGATAAGGGAAGAAATGGAAAAGGGGGTGTTTTAGTTTGTTTTACAGTTCCAGGAATGAATCAGGAAAACATTTATACATGTGCTTAATGGCTGTCTTATTTAAGAAATTAGTCATCTGCATTTGAAGTGATAATCTCATTCATTATAAAACCTGCTTAAAGCACTCATGCTATTGAGGTTGATCATAACAATTAGTGAGCTAACCTGGGCTAGCGGCCATCAACTTGAAAGTTTCATCAGCCCTGAGTTAGTCACATTGTGCACCTAAATGTAACACACTGGTGTGACTAAATAAGTGATTTATTGAAAAGCGATCTTTGTAAAGCTGTGTTCTCCATTTATTTGTTAATGAAATTGGTGCAGAATGCATGCTTTTGATCACAAAACCCTCTTTGTGCTTCATTTCAGTGATGGCATTGGAACTAAATGGGTATGGTGTCCTTAGCTTTTTGTCTCACTTGGAATTTGGGAAATCAGTTTAAGATCAGAAAGAAAGCTATCTGAGAAGAGGGGTTGGGTTGCTGTTGCATATTTTGATTGAGGACTATTGCAGGAATAAACTAAAGGATATGAGTACATGATTGATTTATATTAATGCTCTTTAAGCAGCCTATTCCTGAACTTCAGGAGTTCCTGCGAGTGCCTGACTATCATTTGAGGCCCAGTTTTGCATTTGTGTATTCTGACTGAAGTAGTCATTATGTGAATGCATATGCACACAATCTCCTCCATGTATCTTGTGCTGCTAATTTTTGTCTTTAGGGCAGGATTCAGGAGTGCCCCACAGTGCCTATTTGCACGTTTTTGGTGCAGTATTTGGAAAACCTTGCCTCCGAGACATTAATTTCCAGAAGGGTTAGTTGCTGTGAAGACAAATGCAAGAAAAGCAAAACAGTTGGCTTTAAAGATACACACAAAAAATTTTTGCCCTATTCAGTGAGATAGCTAAAGAATGGTAACGTGGATTTCAGGACTGAATTTGAGGGATCTAAGAGATATTTCAACTGTGTAGGGAGTGAATATCTTCCGAGGAGCATCTCAGAAATTTTCTTCTCCATGGAGAGATTGCAGCTTTGGTACTCTGATACTCTTAATACGAAGGGGCCAATTTGGAAGCATTTTTTTCCACTTTCTTAGTGATGGCACATGTAGAGGGGATAGCACTGCTGTTAGCTTTCTTGCCTCCTCACTCAGGACCTGACTGCACTGGTAGTGCCCTTGCAGGAGGAGGGATGATACAATCTCACAGCAAACATGCTATGTAGCAGATTTGTTTCCTGCAGGTATCCGTATCTCTCTTGAGGCTGTATTCTTAATAGCCTTTACATCTCAATTATCATTTAGTTACACCTCTTTGTGTTCTTTATTCATAGAAATCACTTGGAAAACCTGCCTGAGTGGGTGTGTGACAGCAGGAAACTGGAAGTGTTGGATGTTGGCCACAATCAGATACGTGAGCTGCCTGCCCGGTAAGTCTTGCAGACCAGTTGCACAATGTGGAACAGGATAAACAATTCAAAAATAATTGCTGACTCAGTGTTTAGCTTGTTCCAGTGACTGTCAGGGCTGTTTTATCTTTTGTTTGATTTTATTTTTACCTTGTGGGGTGTCGTCATGCCTCAAGCTTCCACTCAGCCTTTCTCCTTTTACTTTCATGCAAAGAAAGTAGTGCCTTTGAACTTTGAAGCTGTTCATGTGGCTCTTCAGGCAGGAAAGCCCTTCATTTTTAATACTGAATATTAAATATTTACAGCCATAACTCTACATGACAGTTTAGAGATCCAGCACTTGTAACTTAGTTTCAGCGAGACTTGGAGACTCCAGTTCACAGCCCTGTTTGAGTGAATAAGGGTTTAAAGAAGGTAAAGCCTAATTAAGCAAGAAGAGCAATTGCCTTCACTATCAAGATGATCTCTTTTTCAGAAGTCTGAACTTAAAATTGATAAATATAAATGATAGAAAAGAAGTGAAGAGGAAGCAAAATAAGAGTTGAGTTTAAATAATGAATGGGTCTTGCTATTATTTGTTCTAGAGAGAGCTTTCTGTTCCAGGTGAGTTATACTGGTTAGGTGGTGGTATTGGGCATTTTTAAATTCCTGCCTTCACTGGAAGAGAGCTGTTGTTTTAGGTTGTTCCGTACACTTTGAAAGAGATGTTGTGAAAGATGATGATGTATCATGAGCTACTAAATCACAGAATAAGCTGAGTTGGAAGGGGCCCACAAGGATCATCAAGTACAAATATTTTCCTTAAAGGAGCTGTATATAGCACAGAAGAGCATCAGAAACCAAGAATAATAGTTTTTTCTGGGTCAGATGAATGTGTAAGATGGTGTAAACTTGTCTGGTTTAGTGTCAGAAATGGGATGAGAATAGATTTCAGAAACATGGGCAGAATAGGATGTGAGGAGATTTACCAAGCAAACTGACAGGCTGATGTGCAGACTATTAATCCCTCTGTTTTTTCACACACACACAAAATAATGAAGTTGTGCTACTCAGAAGGTAGGGGTGCAAAAGTTCATTTTCTTTCATTTGCACTTCATAATGGCCAGGACTATCAGGGCATACCGGATATCTCTGGGAGATTAATGATTAGCTGAAATTAGGTACAGTCAACATCCCACTTGTCTGTCCTGCCATCTTATCATTAACCCCAGGAAATAGCTTATCTTTGAAAGTTCTTCTTTGTAGTATATGTCTAGATAGCTTAGCTCCTAATAAGTCAGCTCAGTTTTAAGGTCCTATTCCGTTCAAAAGGCAGGCTTTGAATATCTGTTAAACTTTAGGGGAAATTTGGGTCTGGACTCAAATGCAAATGGCTCACCATGGCTAAGTATCAAGTAAATGAAGGTAAAAGCAAGTAAAAGCTCAGGAAGTCTGCTCAGGTGCACTGCTGTGTGCTTTTTCTTCTACATAGAATAGAAAACCTGTGAAGTGAGTCAGCAGGGCTCTCCTAGGCTGCTTGTGACACTTAAACACAAATGTTCAAGCCTTGAGTGGCCAGCAGTTTCCTGCTAGGGTGAAGGTTGCATCTGATCTAAACAAACTACAGTTGATGCTGTGTGTTTGCCTCTTGAAACAGAAAAATAGTCCTTGAAGTCAGAGTTGAAGCAGTTGAGGTAGAGGTTTCTGTACTAGCATTTGTCTCAATTAAGGAAAAAGGAAAAATGTCCCCTGGACTGTAATGCAACTGTTTTAGCTTTAAGTGTACTGAAAAATGACAAAAAGGGTACTTGGTCTTAGCTATGCAGGATAAATTCATAAAAATCATGTTGCTAAAGAGAAAGGAAATGCTTCAATTAGGAGTTGCTAAAATGACCTGGTTGCCATCAGTGAATAATAGATGTTTGTATGTTTTTGTTCCTTTTTGTCTGTTTTTTAAAAGATCTCTTTGTATTCAACATTGTGTTCTCTTGAAGAGTTGCTTACTAAAGGAATTGGTAGAAAGCTTATACCAAACCATGTTTTCTGAGAAGATGCTGCTGCTGAATGACGTCTTTGTCCTTAGAATTTATTGACTTCACCAAAACTTCCAGTGGGAATTGGGGAAGTGGGAAAGCTGCCCGTATGGAAGAGCAGTCCCAGCATCCCGGTTCCCCACCCAGGTTGAGAACTAGGCGTCCCAGGCTCATCAGGAGCTTGTTTAGTTAAATGCTGGTGGTTCAACCTCTTTTCAGGCAGCCCAGTTCCTTCAGTGCTTGTTTGACTTGGAAAATAAGAGAAAGCAAATTTAAAAAACCAGAAAAACTCCAAAGATTTGCTCAGTTCTTCTGAATTATGGAAAGAGGAAATCTCTGTGGGTTTTGCCACAATTTGAACTTTTTTTTAAATTTTAAAATGATACTGCCCCCACCCATCCCAAAAACGCTTCAAAGTGATTTTTTTTTTTTTTTTGGTGTCAGCCAGTTCTGTTCTCTACCCTGATATTTGGTGTTGACAATACTAGCCAGTCTCAAAAAAATAGAATACAAAGGCAAATCCATAACTGAGAGATTTTCAAGTAAAAATAGAGTAAGCCAGAAATGGTTAAATAACAAATACATAATAGATAGGCTTATCACTTTGGTAAGTCTTTTCACCCCATATTGAGCCTTCTGGAATGATAGGGCTGGCTGTTGACTTGTATCCATGGTCATAACTCAGACAATCCGGCCAAGTGAGATAACTGTTAACACTGGCATGCAGATACTGAGAGTGACGGTATCTGTCAAGGGGAAAATACTCAGCATACTTGATTAATGATTTTGGCACAATAATCCCGTGACCTGATGCATTGTAGGGAAGGGGTAGGGAGGCTCATTGTGTGTATTTGGGTCATTGTGACAGAGGGAAGAAGATTTTTGCTTTAATGCTGAGTAATTCGAGAGTATTTGGTTGAAGCAGGTCAGCATGTTGCATGGGCTCACCAGATTAAACAGTACAGTAGCAGGCATGTAAGACATGTAAGACAGGTGGCAGATGAAGAATAATCTTTTTTTCTTAATTTGCTGAAGTTGGTTTCTGTTCAAAATTGAGAGTTGCTCCATTTTTGGTGTCTTTAGGTGCATGTCCTCATTCCACTGTTTATCCTGCAAATTTTAGCTATACTGTTTCATCAGAATAGCTATTTTTCTCTTTAAGTTGCCCTCTTCTCCCCTCCCCTTCTCCCCCAGCCCCACAAAAAATGGAGCAGGGGGATGGGACTCCAGGTCATCTATTGCTTGTAAACGCTCAAGAAAGTAAAGCCGATTAGATAAATTTCATTTGCCATAGAACTGGAAAGGAGGCTTTATGTAAGTCTGGTATTAACAGAAAAGAAAAATTGTGGGGGTGGGGAATTGCATTGGATTATGAGTCAGCACATGATGAGTAGAGCACTATAAAGCTTGTGGGGTGACTGGTGATTTCACCCCCACTTCTGAAGCGCTTGCATTAGCTAAGGGGATCCCACATGTGCAGATTTCTGCAGCCTTTGTTAGCAATTACCTCCTTCACTGTCGTGCTTCCATATTCATATTTTATACAGTGCCATAAAATAACCCTTTGTCACTACTTTCCCTCCTGAATCATCTGTGAACCTCCTTCCCTGTCTCTGCAAACCTTTTGAAGAAGTTGGCGGAGAGTGGGAAGACATTCTTGGATCTGTGCGTAATTAATACCATGTCGGCTAATCAGTTGGCTGAATCACTTTCTTGTAATGAACCATGATACCATATCCAAGTTATCAAAGAAACTCTTAGGTTGAAATTTTTCTCATTTTTGGTGGTTTTTATTTCTCTTCAGGTTGTTTTACAATAGTAGCTTGCGTAAGCTGCTGGCAGGACACAACATGTTAGGAAGGCTCCCAGATCGGCTCGAGAGAATGCAGGTGGAGGTCCTGGACGTGCAGCACAACCAGCTCCTGGAACTGCCATCTAACCTGCTTTTGAAAGCAGACAGGTAAAATCATAAGGAAATTTGATCTTTTGACTTGCATGTGATGAACCGTGCTTTGTGTGTTACTTCCTGGTTCAAAGGGTAATCTGAGGTTCCCCTCATTTGAAAGTTGCCAAGCTTATGTGGTAAGAACAGATGTCTGCCCAACTCACCAAAACACATTCTTTTTATTCTGGTTTTGTTTCCTTATATGGTTGCTTCTTTTTTCCCACCAAGCTCCTGCTGAACACCTACTTCTTGAAATCTAGCTGTAGAGTTAAGCACATGCTATTTTCTACTACATACACTGAAATGGTTTAGTGGCAGTTTCTTTAAATACATATTTCTTAGGCTTGTTTGATGGAGTGTGAAAGCTTTTTTTTTTCCCCTTCAGTCAGAGGCTAGAACTTATTTATACCTGTCAAACAAAACAAAATCTGTGCATAAGGCTGTCAGAATAATTCAGTTATTCCCCTGTCCCTGCTTTTTGAATTTTTTTATGCTTTTCAAATGTTTGTCACTAATTTAGCTTGTGTCACCACTTGATCTGCTTTCTGGATTCTTATTTTTATGCTGCTATTTCTTTAGCATCAGAGTCTTCAAGGTTTTGGGTTTTTTTCTGGATATGAACATATCCTTCAAGTGACTGTGATTGAAATACAGGAAGTTGGTAGCATCATCTGGGGATGGCGGATGGGCTGGCCCCACTTGGTGTCAGCATTCCTTGCACCTCTTCACTTCCACATATAGTCATGGGATTTCTGAGTGCTCAACGCATGCATAATTTAACAGACAGTGAGACTGTGTGCTGTGGGGTTTTATTTCTGATCCTAGCTGTGACAAAAGGAGTGCATATCTCCTGGCTTTCTGGAGAGATGCAGAAGCAAAAGAGGTGGTGATCTCACTGGCAGAGCTCCTTTCCCAATTAAGAGTATTCCAAAACCCCTCCTTTTATACTGTTAATTCTGTCATGGGCCTCTTGTTAAATTTCCTGGAATTGACTTGGAGAATTAGGTTGGTGGTTGAGATGCTTTCTAAATAAACTCTTTATCTGTCCCAAGTTGAAATTCATATCTATTAACTTGGAAAGGAAAGAAACCTTTAAGTAAGCTTCAGAGAGCTCCTGGCATCTTTGAAAGCAAAGAGAGAAACCATTTTGTAAAATCTGTATTTAAAACAGGTTGTAGGTCTAGGATGTAGTGTAGTGCAATTTTGGCAGAGAGAGAACCTGATATTTTTTTTTTGTACTGCAGCTCATCAGTTCATCTGTAGGCAGTTCTTTTTTTCTTTCTTTTTTTTTTTTGTTTTTTTTGGTGATGCCAGAATGAACAAGTACAAGCTAAAACCAGGATTGGGGATAGATTCCCAGAAGTTTACTAGGAATATGCTGAGAAGGGGTAGAATTAAAGAATATTTTGAGTAACATTGTTAAGTGGCTGATTCAGGCTTGGGGAATTTTTTCCCCTCTGCTGTACAGGGGCACATGTTTTCAAAATTTTCTACAGGTCTTAGCGAAGTCATGCACCATCACAGGAGATAAACAGAGTGTACCTATTCTGGCATCTCATCACCAATGCAGCCTCTCTTCCTTGTGATGATAGTAGAAGCAGTTGGTTTGGGTACTGTTTTCCCTGTTGATCCCTACCCTTTAACTTGGCTTTAGATGGCATGGCTTGTCCATGCTGGTGCTCCTAGGACTGCTGCAAAAGTGAGAACTCTGAAGGAAAACAGCAGTACAAGTTAATATATTAGTGTACAATGTCAGAGTTTTAGGTTTGGAATTTCCTACATGAAACTTCTTTCCTTTTGTTTTCAAATGCTTGCATCTGTCAGCAGCTAAGTGTCAACAGAAATGGGTCTGGAAAGATGTTCAGGAGATTGGTTTGTTTTGCAAAGGTGAAATGCTTCCCTTCTCCAAACATTCCCTGGGAAGCACAATCTGTACTGCCAGACGTGCCAAGAGAACTGGTTCTCCTGAGTGGTGTGCCATGGTCTCTACCCAGCGTGTAATATTGGACAAATCACTTTACCTTACAGAACCTTTATCTCTGCATAAAATGACTTGCCTTTTACAGCCTCAAAAAGATCAGGGTTTGTTTTGGTTTGCTTTTTTTGAAAGGTACTCGGGTCTGTGCAACTGACAGATGATATCTTGTCTGGATATGAAGTCTCATGCTGTGAATTATAAATGCTTTCTCTTTCTCAATCCTGAATATTTGACAAAGTGGGTGTGAAGTGCCTTGGGCAAACTTCAGCACAAGCACTGGTGGGCTTAGACATCTAGAACATCTGAGGAAGGGAAGGAAATCGGTGCACTGGTGCACAAAGAGAGAATATCACTTTCACCAAAAAAAAACCCCCCACAATCCAAATACTGAAATACTGAAAAACCTCAGTTCTCTTCATAAAAGAATCTATGAACATTGATTTTCTGCCTTAATCCTTCAAAAAATAATGAAAAGGTGTCATTTTCTGCTGAAGAGTATAATTAGGGATATTTTGTTGGTCTGCTTTTTAACTAATTTTCTATTTTAAACTGTTTGTCATGGAGAAATTGAGGATTAGCCTATGAAACATTTCTCTGAGACAGATCTTGGTTCTGTTTATTGCTCTGAAAGTATGCACATCTTGATCATGTTAGCAAGGATTTCTCTTGTGGGGTGGGGATTTTCTTGGCAAGAGTGCTACAGAGGCAGCCAGATAATCTCTTCATTTCTCATTACCATATGCTGGAAAAACAGAGAATTCATGCAAGTGCTGCAGCTGATGGGGAAAACTCCCAAACTGAGTCCTAAACCTTTTTTGTGCACCTGCATTCCTGAAGCCTTTCATTTCTGTCCTCTGCTGCATCTGTTGTGATGCCTTTTCTGCTGTCCAGTTCTCGTACAGACTTTTTACTGCCTTCCTTGAGCAGCTTGCAGCAAACTCCCATTTAATGGCATGGGAACCGTTGCACCAAGTGCTCTCCAGAGGAGACGGATGAGTATTCAAGAGCTTTAGCTGGGCACAGTAGAAAAGCAGTGACAGTGGTCAGGGCAGGGTTAAAAATGGGGGGAAGCACAGTGGTAAGATGGGCAAGGGTTTGTCCCTTGCCTAAGTGCCCTTTCCAGTTAGAATGACTGTTTTCAGTATCAACCCTTAAAACAGCCCTTGGACTACTTAAAGCATGTGTGTGGTGAAGATGTGTAGCTGTGATGTGCAGGGCTTAAACCTTGGGCTTTGTTTTGCAGTGTCTGGTAGTGGCCAGCTGTGGTGGTTAAGCCAGTGTCAGCTATTCAGAGCTTGTCTAGACTCTGTCTGCATGATTTTTGTTTTCAGCTTTGTTCAGCTGTTCTTACCTCATTTGATTTTCTGTTTGCTTTGAATTTATTTTATTTGTTTTGGGTTTGGTTTTTGCTGGAGTTCTGGAAGGTGACCCAGTTAAATTTTCTCTTGTTTGATATTTGCCATTTCCACCCACTGTGGCTGCTTCTTTGTGATGCAAGGATTCAGTCCTATCCTGGATGCAGGGGAAGTGTGAGGGAGGAAACCAAGTCAAATGAATGCCAAGTGCTATTTGAGTGCTTGATGCACATGCCTGTGTTGCAGAAATGCTTAGCTGCATTTGTCTCTTTGTTGCTACGTTAAGGGTTTTGCAAGCAGGTTCTTCAGAAACTGGGGAAATCCCAGTTAATAAAATAGCTGAAGAAAGGTTAGAAAGTAAGAGCTGATGAGACAGCAGCAGTTAAGTGTTTTTTTTGGCAGTCCATCAACAGGAAGAGGATTCACTTGAATGTTTCCATCTTTTAATTTGTTTTATTTACTTTTTTTTTAAAGAAGAAGTACTCTCTTCTGCACAGGCTGGCAAAACAGCTTTGATTTTTCCCCTCCTCTCTTCTTCCCCCGAGACGTGCTTAGCTTACAGGATTCTTCCTCACACACCTGCTACCACAATCATAAATTATTTTAGTCTTAGGCAATCAGAAATTGAGGGCATGTCTCTGCAGAAGGCACTGAAGAAGAAATTTTGTATTTTGATTGCTCTGTACTGATGAAGATCTTGGGGCATAGACCAAACTGGAGATCTTGATTTCTCTGCATATTCTCTTTTTGCAAGGGCAGTGTTCTTTCCAACACTTACCAGTATTTTCAAGCTAAACACAGTGGTTTTGATTTGCTCCTGCTTCACCAATGGATGCTGCTGTCTGTGTTCCTCCTTTTAAGGTCAAACATTCCTAAGCTTTTTGGAGAACTTACATTTTTTCAGTGGTGGCTGTGTCTTACCCGGCAAGGCAAGTTTGTCAAGCTACCTCCAAAAATGGTGAGGAATTCACAGGTGCTGTGTTCTCAAAATTGTCTGTATTCAGCTTCTGTGTGTGCTAGAGGTAGGCATTGGTAGGCAAAGTTCAAACCTTTTGCAGTTTTATATAGAAGATATTCTTCCTCTGCTTTTAGAAGTTCAAATTGAGACCAGAATCTTCTGGGTATGAATAGGGAATGGATATGCCTGCATATTAGGTGTTTTTAGTTGAATTAAATCCATGTCATTGATTCTAGCCTATTCTTCAGGACAGTCTTTTTTCTTACTTTGTCTTTTGGAGAAGTTAAGTCCAGAAAGGGACTGTACTTTAATACCCCAAAAAACCAAAGGTGACTTATTCCAGCCAGAGATCACTATTTATATTATTACTCCAGAGGAGAATATTCACCTCGTCAAAGCTAAAGAATTCAGACATCTCCCCCCCAGCACCTTCATTTCTTTCTTCATCTGCAACGCTCTTTTAGTACTTGTAATTCATGCTTTCCTCGCTGTATTGTACTCTGGTATGTGCACAGGCTGCTGAATTCAGGTCTTTGTAGTGATGCTGTAGTTTTTTTTCATGAGCTTGTGGTATAGTGTGTGGGTGGAATTGGAAAGGGAAACAATTAATTTTGGACTGAGCTTTAATACTTGACATTCTGCTTCCATCTGATAAGCAGTATGAGTGGGATATCTTCAAGGAACATGAATCAGTTTAAGTCCATGCACAAGAGAGATGGGAACAGTTGTGCCCAAGTAAATTTCCACTCCTCTGGAGGGCATCTATAAGATGTGCCTTCTAAGGCAGCAGCTGGCACATTGCATGAGGAGGAAGAAATAGGGGAGTGGAAATAACCTGGAAGAGGACTTCTGTGTTAAATCAGTGTGAGGGAAAACCTGATGGGCAACTACAGTTTTAGGTTTTGCTGGGGTTTTTTGGTTGTTGGGTTTTTGTTGTGGGTTGTTTTTTTTTTTTTTTTTTTTTTTTTTGTTGTTGTTCTTTAACATAAGATTATAGCAAAAAATTGATAAATCTTTGGCAGTAGCAATCTGATGGTTCATTCTGTTCTCTGCCCAAAGAATAGTGTCCATTTTTTATTTCATTTTTCTTTTTAAATTTAGACAATATCTTGAAAGAATTATTATTTCAGAATGGTTTTACCATTTTAATGCAACAACTGGTCTAAAAACATGTAAGCAAGCAACACACTCATTTCCAAAAGCTAATTTAATTATGTCATCTGCAGACAGAGATGAGTGTGTGGCTATTCTGACCCTTACTGTCAGTTGTTTAAGGTGGTAGACCCTGCTACCACAGGGTTCCTGTTCTAGGCCGTTGGCAAGATTTTTGGTAGTAACCTAAACTTTGTTCACAACAAAGCACTAACCTGTAGGTTAGCATGATGGGGATTTATTTCCAATGTCGTTGTATCACTCCCTGGAAGATCTGGCAAAAGGTCAGGGTGGGGGGAAAGGTGTGTGTGTGTGCAGAGCATCAACTCTCCTCTCTCCCTTCCCCATTGGAAAATGCATCAAAACTTATTTCTGACAGGAACACACACAGATTCCATTCACTTTTAATATCAGTGAGGGAACAAATTGAAATCTGTTATATTTCACCAATGTTGAAAGTTTATTAAAAACAGAAGAATGTTTGATTAATTTTTCTTTTGAATTTAAAATGGCTTCAATATAGTACACTCTATTAATTTCAACTGTATCAGAGTAATGTACCTTTTTAAATTGAAGCTTTTAGTTGTACTTTGGGCTAGCTGTTCGTGATCAGACTTCACAGCCATAGGCTATGACACTCTCTAAATTACCTCTTTGGCTGCTGGTACCTGTGAAACACTCCAGGTTGTTCTCATGCAGCTTGCAAGAACAAAACTAAGATACAGGTTCTTCTTCAGAAGAACATGACCTTTCTCAAGGTGTGTGTTGCTGTCACCTCCTTATCCCCATCATATTCCTGTGAAAATTCACTTTTCCCAGCAGCCTTAAACCGAATTGTTACTTAAGCCTTTCCACTTGAGCTGAAGAACATTTTGTACTATGAATGGCACAGTAAATACTGTGGCTTTAATATTAATCAAAGTGCCTTTATTTTGTGGAGAGGGAAGACTACCGTGCACATTAGATTGAAGTTGCCCAAGTAGTAACTGTCTGTACTTTAGTAATAGGTGTACTTGCTGGTGTTCAATTAAGCACAGGATCTGTTGATGTGGTACACTTCAGTTTAATGATCCAGCTTTGAATGAGCTTAGTATATTTTTAGTTTGTAGCTAAAGGGTGAAATTGAGCATCTTTTTAGAATAAATAAATAAATTTAAAAACCCTTTCAGCTGCTTATTTCCTTCTCTGTACTAATCCTTCCTCTCCTCCCTTCCTCCTCTGGATTTTTAGCACCCTTGTGAATAATGAATGAGCCTGAGGATTAAACTGTTTGAAGTGGACTCCTCTGTCTGTGTAAAACAGCTAACCTAGTTTCAGTTCTGTGCAGTGCTGAGAGGTTTTTACTTCTAATGGAAATAGTGGGTTTTTTTAAATCCTTTGGCATTCCACGTGACTCCTGTAGCATGTCTGACCCTTATTTACTGCTGAGCAAGTTTGAACCAGCTGCTACTCCTGCAAATCCACTTCATTCATTAATAGACCTTAAAGGTCAATGTGGACTCCTGTGTGCAGCCATCAATATTTTATCACTTTCTCTTAAGATCAATGACAGGAATGCACCTACCTTTTGTGTCCTGATCAGTGCCTTTACAGGCTTGAGACAGCACATTTATGAGTCTTGTTTCTTGAATGCTGCTTTGCAGCTGCCCATTCCCATTAGTTGGTAGCAGCAGTTGCCTGGTCTGAACGCGGTTGCTGCAGATTGGCAAGCACACACTTCCTTCTGCATTGCTCCAGGCAGCCTTTTCTGAAAATGGGAGGAAGGAAGAGAGCTCCCGTATCTGTTGAAAAGGCATGGTCGCGCCAGAGTTGGTTACCAAAGGATAAATAGTCTTATTTTTCCGTTTGTTTGGAATTGCTGGTGTGAGTTCTAGCCCGCAAGATACCTACAGTGCTGCTGTGACCACTAAACTCCCCTAACAAACATGAATCCTCTGCCCACAGAACTTTGCTGGCAGGAATGGGCAGTGCCTATACCTCAGCAGGTCTTGTTCCCATGCTGGAAAAGGCCTTTGGGGGAGAAAGAATAGCTCCATTTCTGTGCTTCTTCAGTCGTTGTTCCTTGTGGTGGGACTGCAAAAACACGGGCTTCTGCTGTGTTGGGGAGCAGGGGAAGGGCACTCAGAAAAATGACAGAGATAAGGCTCTCTTGCTGCACACATCAGCAAGCAAGGATATAACTTTTTGAATTTAATTTGCTACTAGCATGGTCTCTGTTTAAAATCTAAAACACAAATTACTGCTTGGACTCAGGTTTTGGTTTTTGTTGTGGGTGATGCATCTTTTTTTATCCAAATATTCAAAGACTACTTTTCGTAATTTGTAGTTTCTTTCAGGCCTGCAGGTTTAAACAAAATACTGTCTGCACCTTAGACCGTATTTAGAATACTGAAAAATTGGCTGGCTTTTTTTACCATTTACTTGTTTAGACACTTGAAAGGCAATTCTTGTGGTTCATTGATGATGAATACAGAACTCATTTTTATGTGTAACAAGAATGGAAATGATGTGGTTTGTTATTGCTCTTACCTGTAGGTACAACTGTAGTAATATTGGAGATACCAAGGTCTTGATAACAGGATAGAGGCACTTTGATGTACTTCTTTTGCTGGTGTTTTGTTCTTACAAATGTGGTCACTTAAAAACAGGATCAGAAGTTTTGCTCATATAATGCTAAACTTTTGGTCTTTCTGTCTGTTGTGAACTTGTTGCTTTTGACCTTTGCCTTATGAATATCTAAAGTTAACTCTTAAAAATAGAGATTTTTATTTATACTTCTAGACAAAACCTGCAGGATGTTTGACTGAACTCCCTTATGTAACTTCTCTTCGCAGCCTGAGATTTCTTAATGCCTCTGCCAACAAACTGGAAATGCTTCCTCCAGCCACCCTTTCTGAAGAAACCCATAGCATCTTGCAGGAGTTGTATTTGACCAATAACAACCTCACAGATAAATGCGTACCCTTGTTAACGGGCCACCCACACCTGAAAATCTTGCACATGGCTTACAATCGCCTACAGAGCTTCCCTGCAAGGTAAGGAACTCGTTTCACTGCCTCTGGCCCACGGGTGGGTGGGCATCATGAAGAGTTTTCGCAGCGAGAGCTGAATTGCAGAGGAATGTGGTGGCAGAGGCTGCGTTTTGAGTGTAGTGGTGTGGCAGTGGGTGGATTCCCCCGCTGCTGCCCTCCTGCGCGTTGCTACCCTCTCTTGCAGTACAGACAAGTGAGTGAGGCTTGTTACTCGGTGAGTTTTCATGGTGCTTGAAACTCTTCCCAGCTGGACTAATTCAGCACGGTCACTCTATGCTTTTGGAAGTCGAGCAAGGAGGTCTTCTGTTTTTCCTGGCTTGGTAACTGCTTACACCTGGGGGGCTTCTCCTCACAAGAGATTTGTGAGCACAGCCGTCTGGAAATGTCCTCTAGAAGTGGACTAAACTCCACTAGGGAAAAATCCTCTCAACTCCAGGAGGAGATTCTGCCTTGGCAGCAATTTCTGTCCTTTCAATTCACTCTGTTTTAATCAGAAATCTTTCAAGTGTAAGATGTGCTGTAAAACTGATGGGGTACAACCTTGAAAAAGAGATGCCAATAAATAATGGAAGAGACATCTCTGTCCTTGTGTGATATTCTGAGCAGCTGGGCTTCAGCAGCAAGGAAAAGGGACAGAGATGAATTTAGGGGGAAGGGCTGAGTGGGGTGCTTGAAGGGGGAGGGGAAAATGAGACATGTAGAGATGGAGTGAGAAACTAGGGTTGATAGAAAGGGGAAGAAAGGAGGAAAGAGTGAAAGTGAGCTGGTGAGCAGGGGGAATGTAAGCAAAACAAGTAATTTGAAAGGTAGCATTAACAAGCACTGATGGAAGAAGTACACATTTTGTTCCACTACTGTGTTAGCATCTGACTTGAGGAGAGGTGACAGGCACTGCTGTGAACAAGAATCAAAGTCTGTGATTATTCTTTTAAAGTAACGAAAGCCATTGCTCTTATCATTGCTTCAAAATAAAATATGTGCCTATTAGAAGAAAAATTCTCAAATTCTTGTTTTCATAGCAAAATGGCCAAGCTGGAAGAGTTGGAGGAAATTGATATTAGTGGGAACAAACTGAAAGCCATTCCAACAACCATCATGAACTGCAGACGTATGCATACTGTAATTGCTCACTCCAACTGCATTGAAGTCTTCCCAGAAGTCATGCAGCTTTCTGAAATAAAGGTATGGAATGAATGTGCTTTGGAAGAACCAAGCATAATGAAATTTTACCAATTCTCTTCTGCCCTCGGGTCTCTCATTGCTATGGGGTAGCATATTCTCAGAGACTATGGGGATCTGACAGCTTTCTCCTCTGAAGTCATATGCAAAATACTTGCCCTGTGCAGCCTCAGAGTGGACCGAGGAGCCTCAAAATCTCATTTTATGCTTACCTTGGTTACACTGTATCTTTTCTGCCAGATACGTGTTAATTGTCTTCCTGTGACAGTCTGTTTTGATACAATTTAAACATTTGGCAAGAGCTATGCGTAATTAACTCTTGCTGCCTTGGCAATTGGTTGATTCTGTAGGAATGGACTTTTTTCAGAGCGCGTCTTAGAAACCGCTGAAGCTGCAGAACAGGATAGGCCTTGGGGACAGAGATAAATCCAGGAGCACGGGATTTGAGCATTGAGGCAATCTACTTTCATTTTCCTAATTGCAGTCATATTTTGTGCGATGGGGGGGATTACCTAATCCGTTTCCTGTCTGTGTTTCCAGAAGTAATTCTGCACTTTTCCCCACACTTCTTTTTGAGGGATGCATTCTTCACTTGACCACACTGATGAACACAACTCCTTACCTTTTTGTGAACCGAGTTCCTGCTTCTCGCCTGGCTCTAGTGCAGAACAGTTTGCACTGTGTGCCCTTTCTGCTGGACAGAGCTGGGAGACGGTTGACTCACAGCATACAAATCTTGTGATACAGCAGAAAAATCTGTCCTTCTATGAGGCTGAGAACTGATTACCTATTCAGGGACTCAAAACAACTTAAGTGTCTTTCTGGCGCTTTGTGAAGTCAAAAGGCTAAGTTCCCAGCCTGCTGTGTGTGCCTCAGTGTCTGGGGTCATGGAAAGCAGCAGGAGCAATAATTCTGTTGGACAAGCGAGTATATGTAAAGATGAGCTTTGTGGTTTCAGCCAGGAAATCTCAAACAAACTCGTGGGTATTTGAATACTCCTCCCTCTTTGGAACAATGGCCAGAGGAAGCAGAGGGCCATTTAGAATCAATCAGAAGTAAAGACTTTTTGCTTAGAGGAAGAATTGGGGTGGGGGAGCGAGGCTCTGCATGGTAAACATTTCTTGAAAAATATGAGGGTGGTGTTGACAAAAATAAAAACAAGATAACGTAAACATACTGATAGGGAACAGTCACCTTTTTCCTTTTGTTTGTGCATCTTGGGGAAAACGGAATGCTTTATAGAAGTGTCATATTTAAAATGCTGTTCAGCCACATTGAGCAGCAAAATGCTGTTGGAAGAGCTGGCAGGTTCTTCCTGCTGGTTTCCTATGGTTTAGTTCTCTTCAGCAGAAGAAAGAGATGTGGACGTCACTAAGTGTTTTGGGAATGCAGGGATAACGTGTGGCTTAATCTAAGAGGGCAAAGTGTTCTTTGACTCCACCTTTGTGGAAGGAAAGCGCCTGGTCAGTACTCAAGCCTGGTTTTGACTTACCTGAGATGAGTTCGTATAGTTGCCAGATGGGAAGGTGCCTTGTTTGGCATAAGAGTTCTTCTGGCCTTTTGTTGATTTCTCTAGGTCAGGGTTGTTATTTATCAGTCTGGAGATTAAGCATGTGCTGCCTGCCTGTATCCATCTTAGATACGGGATAGCTTTCAGAATATGCCAAAGTAAGTGCAGAATTTATTTCTTTAACTATGGATTTGCTCACTTGGTGAAATAAGCTTGTTTGTAGCAAAGCACAAAGTCATACAGTCTGATATCACCCCTGTGAGTACATCATATTTGATGATTAATTTTAACTGAAGTGGCATTCACTCCTAACTCCTGGGGAAACTCTGTTACCTGAGGTAATGGCTGTTTTGCATCTGTATTTAATTAGCCTTGAGAGGCTGATGTATTATGTTTTTGGTGTCAGTGTCACTGGCTGGAACAGTTAGTAGCAGCGTCTACCATGCTGTCTGAAATTGTTTCAGAAGGAAGACTAGTGTAAATGATGATGCTTTTACAATTGCAGTAACTCCAGGACTTCCAGACACGAAGTCATTTTAAAGATATAATTGTCTCCAAGCCTTTTTTGCACACTATAGTCAAGGCTACAGAAGTTGTGTGTTGTCCTCTCTTTTAAAGAGCCCAGCAGAGACCTTGGAAATACCTTGCACAATAAATTTTTAGGGATTTTATTGTCTTTTGTGACAGGTATTTATACTGACAGAGTTAGGTTTGCCCTGTGCATGCCGAAATGTCTTCTGCAAATGGACGAGCAGCTGGAAGCACACACACCTGAGTCAGTGCCCCAGCAGACTCTTCCCTGCAGCTGTTGTGTGACTTCAACTTCCTTGCCTTACAAAAGAAAAAAGCCAAACAGGTTAATATTGGTATGACCACCTTCAGCTACAAGTGGAAATAACCCGAGTCCCTTCCAGCCTTGAACACAACAGTTACAAGGCTGTGAAAGCAGCAGCCTAAGCAAATGTTCCCTGTTAAACCCTGTCTTACAGCTGGCCCATCCAGTGCAAAAAATCCTGTGTGCAGTTGCAGTTGTTCTTCTGGTGCTGCATGGGTGGGGCAAAACCAGCTTGCATTAAAACAACACAGGAGGAAATTGGGACAAGTTAGGAAATAAAATTTCCTGCTTGCATGGGGAATAGAACAAGGGCTAAATTTAACACAGACCCCCAGCAAGTCCCTCTTAGCCTACTCTTCAAGCAGTACAAGTAACACCTAAGAAATTCCAGTCTGATAAATAAGCCATCTTCACTAGTGCCTAGGGACCAAGGGATCTGCTGTAGAGTGTCACTGTCTCTGGTGCACTGGGCATTTAAGGAGAACAATGAAATTAGTGCCATTTGTACTTCTCATTCCAGCATGCTCTTCCATCAAATATGTAATGGCATGGAGGTGTTGAACACAGCAAGGCCTGCTGGCAGCTTCCTTAATCTGCAAAGTAATTACTGGCTCTCTGGAAGCAGCAAGGAATTGTGCAGAGGGAAAAAGCTCGCTGGAATAACTGCTGCTAAGCTGTCTACTATTTTGTTTGCGTGACAGATTTTAACTTTGATTTCCTTATCAGGCTTAGATAACGTCAGCAGTTTGTTCTCCATAGATAATAAAGCCTCCATATTAGACAATGTTGGGATTCCAGATTTGGGTCAGAAATTTTATATTTTCATTGCACTTATTTAATAAAGTGTTGGGAGACTTTTCTTTTCCAGCATTTACTAGGTTATCTTACGTCTGCTTCCAGCTCAGGAACCAGTGTCTTTGAATATACCTACAAAAATGAAAGTGCCGTGGTCTTTCAGAAAGATGTGGATAGTTCTTCTGTCCTCTATTAAATACCAACCTGCTCTGTCCTCTGTCTTCTCAGAATTACTTTTTTTTTTTTTTTCAGTTTATTGAGCATACTACACTAGTCATCCTGTAATAGGGTTTGGAGAGTTGATTTTGTTCTCATATGCCCTATTTTTCCTTGTGTATTGACTTCCATCTGGATATGCAGCTTTAAACAATGTCTGGGGATTTTTTCATTCTAATGCACTTGTTCTAGCTAATTTGTGCTTAGCTGATGGATAGCCTGCAAGTTTGTCTGCTGTTTTGTATTTTTGAAATATTGAAACTTTATTTTTTCACTCATTTTATTGATTTCGTATTTAATACAAATCCATCTAAGATGACGCTAATTAAAACCGTGTATAAAACTGCTACAATATTTTTTCACTCTTCTACTTCTCCCTTCCACATACATTAATAACACTGCTTATTTTAATATCCCTCAGTAAATATTGAATTCCTGGGAGCCTGGTCATACTCATTTGGAAGAGAGACTACTATGCCAGTGGCTTAGAAGTCCCAGCTGTACTTACCTCCATTTCCTTTGTCTATTAAGAGACTGTTTTCATTAATAACATTTTTTCACAAATACTATGAAAATCCACTGACCATCTTTATCTCTGTGAAGAGCAGACATAACTTACTGGTTTTGTAACAATATGACACCTGACTAGAGATGGAAATGGAAGGAACATATTTCTAGGTGTCCCAGGCATCTGGCAAGATGGCTAAATGCCATGTGAGAATTTCTTTTGGAAGAACCACTTACTTAAATGAGTGGTCTTAGGTCTTGGTTGCAGCCTTTATTGTTCATGAAACATGCATTACCACAGTTAATCAAAATTTGTATGATCTTGATGATAGCTGAATTCTCTTGCTTTTTTGGCTGCTTTCCTTTTGCAGTGTGTGGACCTAAGCTGCAATGAACTGAGTGAAGTCACATTGCCTGAAAACCTGCCTCCAAAACTGCAGGAGCTGGACCTGACTGGAAATCCCAGATTAGCCCTGGATCACAAAACCCTGGAGCTTCTGAAGTAAGTTACCTTACAGAGTGGGGAAGGAGCAGAACAATTCTGGATGTGAAAACCACTATACACAGAAGTGGTATCTCCTTTAAGGAATATGGTTCCCTTTTGCCAGTGGATCAGAAAGTAAGAGATTGTGTGAATAGGTCAGAAATTGATGCTGTATTGAAGAATTGCACTTCTGTGCAATTGCTTTCAGCTGTAACTCCTGGAGGGGTCTGCCTGTCTGGTATAACCACTATTGGGCCAGTTTGATTCCATTCTACTTCTGACATTAGATTCAGCCAAAAGACATATTTTATACCACTGATGAGATGCCAGTAGCTGCTTGCTATATCTTTTTCTCACATTCATCTGCTTGGGTCTGTCTTTGCCATTGTGCTGCTTTTTACCTCTCCACATACTGTTTCTTGTTCCCCTTCATATGTGTCTGCTGCTGTCCTAGAAATTATAAATTTTTTTATATTTAAACTGATAAAGACTCGCATCTCTCACTCTGTTTGCAGCAAAACTGGTTCCTTTGCTTTGGGACCCTCAGTTTCTTTCCTCTCTACCTGTTTGTTTCCTGCCCTGGGACTTAAGTGCCATCCATAACTGAATTTCCCCAAGTGCTTTATCTCTTCTGCAGTGTGTTGGGAAGGTGTTGTAGTAAACTGGATAATCTGTGGACAGTGGTGCTGCCTTGAACTTTTCTTCTGTCCTGTAGGAAACTGCACCAGCTCCAAGTTTCCTTCTAAATCTTTTATTGTTAAACATTGAATGGTTCCAAGGAGGGAACTTGGGGCAGTTACTTCATGTTGTTTGCTTTTAAACAGTTAAGATCAGACACTGGAGTAGTAACCCTCATCTGTTGTGCAAGCAAGGGAAACGTATGGTGCGAGTTTACTTTTAGCTTGAATCAGCAGATTTTCAAAATATAGGTGGAAATTTGAGTAATGATGATTTCTCACAGATAAAAACAGGAGTCCATGTTGTGCAGCAGACAGTGAAAAAAGGGGCCTGTCTCTATGTTAAGAGCTGCTTTGTTGCACACAGGAAATCTGAAAGAAGCAATGTGTAATATTGCTCTGGTTCATAGGGGAAAAAATATATATGTTTTATAGAAATATATATGTTTCACCATTAATGAATGGTGTCAAAACTTAGTGAAAGATCAGCTTTTCTTGTGTGTAACCCAGCAGACAAGATGGGCACACATTCTCCTGCCATGATAATATTCAGGCATCATGCATGGTAGCATTATAGTACAAATTTACATTCTAATTTGTTGAAGAGTAGTGTTGCCCAGTTGTATGCCATATTTTCGCTGGCATACGTGTGGTCCATAATTCACAAGGCAAAGTCTCTCTTTGTGCATTTTGCTTGCTATTTGTTTTGGCTTTGGGGGTGCAAGTGGTATTTTTTATTTGGTTGATTTTTTTGTTTGGTTGGTTTGCTTGTTTGTGGGGTTGTTTTTTTGTGTGTATGTGTGTTTTGTTTGGGGTTTTTTTGGGGGTGTTTTTTTTAAAATAAATTATTCTTTAAACCACAGGTCTGTTCTCTTCACTAGTGTTCATTAGGCACAGTCAGGTGTTTCAGGCCTCCTAAGGAGTTTCTCAGTGTCTAATACACTACCCTTACTTTTATGGTATACTGCTATAATTGACTGTGAGGGAGGAGGTGCTTATTTCACTTGATTTTCGTGGCAGGCACAAAAATACTTGTGCACTTGGTACTTTTTATATCCTCCTTCTGCATGTGAAAGGCAGTTCTCCATCTGTGCCCTGGCAGAATTCAAGCAGGTAGTAGGTTAATATGTATTCTCGGTGCTGGTGAGAAGAGTCCTGCCATGCATGCTTGCTTTTTTAATATGTATGGAGATCTTAAAGGAAGCTTGCATTCTTAGGAGGATGTTGCCAAGCGATTTATTGGATGTAAGAATTTTCATTAGCAATTAAAATGAAAAAGAAGAAAAAAAAAAGCTGTTACTCTGATTTTTAAGAGAGAGCATCTAGTTCAATTGTAACAGTCATTTTAAATTCAGGGGAAATAAGCTGTGCTGTCCAGAAGCCTTAGCCTGTATTGCCTGCATAGGATGTTCTGCTGGGTATCATTCCCTTCTGGACACATGGTCTATTTGTACGGTGCCCCTGTGGAGGCTGGAACCAGTGTATTGAGGTAGCTTTTTTATTTCACCACTGCTGGGAAGCCTTGAGACAACTCTGAGTCCCTGACCTGCCCAGGAACCAGTGGTCAATCAACCCAGTTAAAAAAGAAACAGACAGAAACCTTTGTGACCCAAGTTCCCCTGCCCTGGAAATAAATTCCTTGTATGAGAAGTCTGCAAAGAAAGTATTTGCTCATGTGTGTCCTGCTTTGCAGGTGCAACAGACTTTAAATCTCTGCTACTTTAGAGGAGATCCAGGTTTCCAGTTTGATTTGGGGTTAGTTAATCTTTTTTAATGGTTGTGGCAAGATGATTGCCTCCTGTTTGTCACACAGAGGGCTGCAAAACCAAGAACTTAACACACAAGTGATTCTAACATTATTTATGTAATTTGTTGGCTTTTAGTCTGCCCTCACTGATGTACATCCTGGCTATTAATGTAAAAAAAGAAATCAAACTGGATGTGACAGTACTTTGGGTTATTTGAGGAAGGCTTTGCGATGCAGAAAAGCCTTTCCTGTGTGTTCAGGTCAGGTGGGGATTTAGATAGAGGAAAAACGAATGCTCAGAGTGAACAGTTAGACCTTTCTGCTTGTGTCCTTTTATGTTTCATTTGGTTCATGAAAGGTTCGGGTGCCTTTGAAGTGTCTGCAGCGTGTGGGGAGCTCGCTTTTCCTGCCTTTGGAAGAGAGCAGTAGGGAGCAGGGGGTAGGTCATCTCTCCCCAGCAAAGCAGGGCTGTGAAGAGAAGAGTATAAACAGAGAGGGCTGGGCCCTTTTTAAGCCTTTACTATGCTCTGGGAGATACTTGAAATTCAGGCTAAAGGCTATGTTGGTAGTAAATTGGAGGGTTGAGGATCAAGGGCCTAAGTGAAAATTGGACTGCACAACTGGGGAATGCAGACGGGCTGTGCCTGCTGTCAGGACCACAGGCTGGCTCTTGCAGGTTGGTGCAGGATCAGGATGGAGCTGACTTCTGTTTTGTGGGTGTTTCCATGAAACGCTGTTACTACAAGCTGTTGTTTCTAAACAATTACTTAAAATATTTTTTTTCCCGTTTAGGGGATGCTGTGGGTCATACAGGAGGTTTCATTTGAGTACAATGAAAAGAGCATAGAAACTTGTTAAAATGGATGGGACAGATGTATATGTTTAAAAAGTCACTTCCATGTACTGGCTTGCATCAAACTAGTGGTAAATTTGCTTTGTATTCCTACAGGGCCTGGTTTGAAGCAAATAGCTCAGGGGTGAAGGCAGGGAAATACAAGCCAGCTAAACAAAATAGTGCAGTTGACATCCTCATAGAGGCTCAGTTATCATTTGTTGTGTACAGGCACATAAAGGTAACCACTTTGGATGTCCTGCTTAGTTTTCTACTATTAAACGTGTTACTAAGAACTGGGAGAGTAAGTTCTTTTCACGTTTTAAGTTGGATCATGTCAGCAAGTCCATCCATTGCATCTCTCCCCTCTCCTTTCTCCGTGCAGCAATATCCGGTGCTTCAAGATCGACCAGCCCTCGGCCGGCGACGCGTCGGGAGCGCCGGCGGTGTGGAGCCACGGCTACACGGAGGCGTCCGGCGTTAAGAACAAGTACGGCCTGGCCAGGGCCTCGGTGTGCCAGCACCCCGGCAGCAGAGCGCCTCTGTGCCGAGACAAACAGATCCTTTCCTCGCTGGGAGTTCTGGGGACGTTTCGGGGCTCGCACAGGCCAAGCCACGTCTCCCCATTTGTATAGCGAGCTCTCCTGCCTGGCTCTCCACTTAGGTCTTTGTTAGGGAAGTTGCTAAGATACAAGTGTAGCCGACACATTTGGTCTATGCAAGACTCTGCTACTTGCAAAAGATCTGAGTGTTTAAAAGCATTTTCCTCTTTGCAAAGCTTCTTTATCTTCAACCAAAGGATGTTTACCAAGCAAATCAGAGATACTAAAGAAGAGACAGAATGGCCAAAACCCTGAATATTCATACTGTGTGGCGCTCCTGTGACTAAGGCAGCACTTGACAAATAATGTACCAAGAGTCTGCTAGTCTGTGTTGCTGGCAATGTGATGAATCTTTCTTTGTTCCTCAAATACCTTTTTAGAAATCTTCTGCTACCTAGGTTTCCATAACAAGTGCCAGCAAGCTTTTACTAACTCTTAACTGATTTAGCACACAACTTGGTCGTCAGAGTGCTAGATCCCAAGGATGGCTTTTGGAGCAGCCAGTGCAGTTTAAATTGGTGTTGTTTCAGAGATACTTTGTCCCCCTATTTCTACAAATAAGGGACTTTCTCACGTGCTGAAGAGGAGGAAGAATCCTTAGGGCTTGGCTTGAACTTCCAGTATAGTTCTCTCCATGCCTTAGCACTGTTTGTGGGATGGGCCTGACTCGTCTCCACAGCTCAGAAAGCAGTCCTGAAACACCTGTGACCAGAGGTGGTTAAAGCTGGCGCTCAGACACGGCTGCATCCCTCTGGTCAAAATGACAAGTTGAGAAACTAGTAGTGGGATAAACCCCGTGATGTTTTCCTGTTTTGTTTTTTCCCTAGGCTGTGTGTGGCAGCACTTTCGGCCAACAACTTCTGCGACAGCCGGGAGGCCCTGTACGGTGTGTTTGATGGGGACCGCAACGTGGAAGTGCCCTACTTGCTGCAGTGCACGATGAGCGACATCCTGGCAGAAGAGCTGCAGAAAACAAAGAATGAGGAGGAATACATGATCAACACTTTCATCGTTATGCAGAGGTGAGTCTTGGATCTGAAGCTTTTCTTACTTTGTCTGTGCTCACTGTGCAGTTTCTTTGCTTTCAGGTCAGGCACCTGCTCTTGCTTCAAAGAAATGTGAGAGTGGGGAAAAAGCCTGGGTATCTGGCTACACTGTTTCCTTCTATTGCTTGTTTTGTGAATATTGCCCTCAGTTCCTTTCAAGTGTGGGGAGAAAAACCCCAACACCTCTCCAACCAAACAAGAAAAGTCCCAACCCACTTGAAAAATTACTAAAATGCTCTTGACTAGGTGGTGGGTGGAGGTTTATTTCTTTTTGGTATTTTTTTTGAAGTCTTAAGGTTTACAATTGGCCATAACCAAGTCAGTGGTATGAATGTCTTGATCATGTTTTTAAACTTCCTTGCTACTACTGCCTGCAAAGCCTGAACTCATCTTTTCTGTTTCTCTGTACCAGTTCAGGTTATTTAAGGCTACAAAAATATTTTTAAAACATGTAGTCTGACTTCTTAGAAATCCCTTTGGCCTTTGAATATTATTTGAGCAGGACCCATCCAGCGAGATTGTGATACAATAGCTGTGAGTGTAATAGTAGTTCTGTGTAGTGGTTTGGAAACCGTGCATGCTGTTCTTGACAGAAGAAGAAACTGTGCCTAGGGAGACACTGAGTGAAGGAGGAGTGTGAAGGGAATTGAACAGAGGAGAGTGAAGAGGTCAGGGAAACAAAGGAGAAAGCAAATAAGCAGCTTAGAGACTGAGTAAATGGATCAAATTGAAAGTAGCATTGCTTATCATTGAATTGCTGCACCCTTGGAAAGGAAAAATACTGAAGTTGTTGTATTGGGAAAGATAGGGAAGCAGTAGGGTGGCATTGAATCTTACAAACACAAGAGAAAAAACACTTCCTTCCCATAATTGCTTATAACAGTGCCTCAGACTGCTAACTGAGAAGGTGGTTGCCATATACTTGAAATATTCAAAAATAATAACAAATTTCAGTACTGAAAGTACTTATTAAGTGGTTTTGTTTGCTACTAATGCAATTTACGAGGAATGTGGCATTCCTACAAAAAGCTGCCTTTTTTTTTTTTTTTTAAATTTTATTTTATTTTTCTTTTTTGGTCTCAAATAAAAATCAGCTAACCACTTCTTTGGAGAACCAGAAATTATATTCATTCCAGTTGCAGCTAGCCATTCACTGATGTTTACAGATGATACACAGCACTACTAAAGTGTATTTGTAAAATATAATTTAAAAAGTACATTGAAGCTTGGTTGCAAATTTAGTTGCAGGATCTTGAATCTAAAGTTCTTACTAACTATACCTAGCCTTTATATAAATATTAGTAATTACCTTTCTAATTACTGTAGGAGTAAAATCTTGATAAAAAAGCTACTGGGAAAAGGATGGGTGTTTTTTCACAGTCTAATATTGAAATTAATTTACATTTTAATGGCAGGATTCTGAAAACTTCAATTTTATCCATAGTTGTTTGGTTTTTTTTTCCACTGTGGCTCCTGCTGAAAAAGCAGGCTTAAACATTTCTGTGAGCATATTTAACAGGTTAGTACCTGACAGCATAAATGAAAAATGTACCTTCTTACAGTGGAATTCACAGCCATTCTGATTTTTTTTGGTCATAATTTGGTAACTTCTAAGAGCATTATCTTGAAGATAGCACAGAACAGTGAATCTCTGCATTCTGCTTTGGCTCAAAAGTAGAGTTTTTTTACAGTCAGAATTATTATTTTTATAAAAACATCCATAGTCTCAGAAGCCAAAGCTCTATCTGACCTTTAAAACACTATAAGATGTAAAGGAAAAGACAACTGTGAAACTCTTAGAAGTGCAAAGATTTTTTTTTTCTAAAATTGAGTATATTTGAGTATCTGCATACGTGAAAATAACCCTGCCTGAGAGTTGCACGTGGGATCCCTGCAGTGCTGCTGCTGTAGTGTCACAGTCTTCAGTGGCTTTTGTTTCTGTCCCAGTGATCCAGTAGAGCCAGTGCCCCGAATGCTTCTGGTTGTGGAACAGTGGCTGTTTCTCCGTAGTGCCCCTAACACTTGTTTTCCAATTGAAGAACAATCACTGTTTTGTTTAAATTCCAGGAAACTTGGAACAGCTGGACAGAAGCTTGGAGGCTCTGCTGTCCTTTGCCATATAAAACATGATCCCATGGACCCTGGTGGATGCTTCACGCTGACCTCGGCAAACGTGGGGAAGTGCCAAACCGTTCTCTGCCGGAATGGGAAACCTCTGCCTTTGTCCAGGTGTTACGTGATGAGCTGTGAAGAAGAGCTGAAGAGGATTAAGCAGCATAAGGCCATTATCACAGAGGTTAGAGAACAGCTGGGGACTGTTGCAACTTGGAACAGCAGTGCATGACATTACCTGTTGGTATCAGTAACCTCTAGGAGGTGGTGTTCATGGTGTGGGTTCCTCAGTTGCACTTTTCCTTTCAAGGTGATTCATACCATGCAGTCAAGTTGCTTTTCCATCCCATTGCCATGCTGGATTTTGATTAGCTTTCAAGAGCGAGCAGCTGTGAGCATGTTGCATTGAATCAGGAAAGCAGATACCCTCCTCCTAATGGTAGAGGAATCACTGTGTTGGAACTGTCATGGAGAGCTTTTCCAGTTCAAAGGGATGAGAGAGCAGAGCACTTGGAGCAATGCTGTCCTTTGCTTAGGAGACTCCTTGCTCCTGGCAGGCTGACTTTGCTGTCTGAGCTATGTTCCCAGAACTGCCCTTTGACAGGCTGCTGTTGAAGAGAGCACTTGCCCAAAAGGAAAACTCACCCTGTGCTCAGCTGAACCATGAGAGAGGAGAAAACTATTTGGTCCTTTCTTAGAAGCTTGAAGCCACTGCTGTCAGTTTTGCTTTTCCTTGTGTGGCACATGCAGAGGAATAGATAAATATTGAATCCTCCTAACGGTGGGGGAAAGGGCAGAAACCTCACTGCTGTGTGCCTGAGAGCAGGGTGGGCATGTGTGTGTGGAGTAAGTCATGTGCCTGTTGATCTTGCCAGGGAAAGGTGAGGCCTGGGATCTCAAATGTGACAAGTTGAAAGGGAATCGCTCCAACAGTGTGCATCACGGAGGCACGCTCGTTCTGTGGCTCCATAGAGGAAAAGGGAGATTTCTGGGCTGAATCTTCAGATGACTCACTGATTTCATGCACACTGATGGCTTATCACTGCTGTCAGCCTTCTAATGGGAAAGTTAACAAGCCGATATGAGGGTTTTTCTTCTTCTGAGTGATTTTAAAGAGGAAGCATTTTTAGTCTTGGTTCACTTTTCTGTGGTTATCTGCTTTATAATAACCCCTACAGTTATTAGCTGGACCCAAAGAGTGTAAATCCGCACCTTTGCCGTTCTTGAATATGCAATTAGCTGGGTGCAGCTATCCTCAGCAGGCTGACAGATAGCCAGACTTGCTGTTTCAGACACTTGCTCTGCTTATTCTGGCAGTTTGGATTCTAACCAGGACAGGATTCTGGGATTTGGACGTGCATGGGATTTTTTTCTCAAATGCGTCCGTTTTTACTGATGTTATCCCTTTAGATACTACTCCTCCTCCCTTTGGAAATGTCATATCTAAGTGGAAATGTAGTAAGTAATTGGGGCGTGTAAAACATTTCACTACAACTCAGCTGACTGAGAAATGCAGACTTGCTCTCTGCTACATTTGACTTGCATGCTTAATTTAAAGGCTTTTTAAAAATGAACCTTGGTTTCTAAAGTGATGAGCCAAGATGAAACCTACAATTGTTACAGCTGCAAGAGAAGACTCATAACTGAATGACCTGCCCCTATATCAAATGTGTGTTGCTTTGCTCTGTCCAAAGCCAGATACCGTGGGTGGAGGAGGGATAAGTCTGACTCACTGGGAAAAGATTTGTCCAGTTGGCTCTTGCAGCTGCAGGAGCAGAATAGATGGCTCTTTGTTGCAGCCTTCTGCTTTGTTGGTCTGTGCATAGGTGGTGCCGATGACAAATCAGTCGGGCGTAGGAGGCGCAGCGCAGGGTTGCAAACCAGCCTTGGCTGTGCTCTAATCCCAGCTCTGTCACCTCGGCACTTTGCTTGTCTGTCTCCTTGTCTGTCAATGGCAGTGTTGGGGGTACTGCAAAAACAGCCATCAATAAAATACAGGGAGAGGCAGGTACTGTATATCCTTGTCTGTCTTGTTGCCAATTACCTGTCCTTTCTAATTTCAGGATGGCAAAGTGAATGGTGTGACTGATTCAACAAGAATCTTGGGGTACACCTTCCTTCACCCAAGCGTTGTACCGCGTCCTCACGTCCAGTCCATCACCTTAACTCCACAAGATGAGTTCTTCATTCTGGGGAGCAAGGGGCTGTGGGACAGCCTCTCGATGGATGAAGCAGTGGAGGCCGTCAGAAACGTGCCTGACGCGCTGGCAGCCGCCAAGAAGCTTTGCACTTTGGCCCAGAGTTACGGCTGCAACGACAGCATCAGCGCTGTCGTGGTTCAGCTCAACGTGACAGAGGACAGCTTCTGCTGCTGTGAGCTCAATGGGGTCCCGCCCCCCAGCCCAGGCATCTTCCCCCAGTCTGTCAACGTGGTCATCAAGGACAGGCCCACAGACGCGCTCGGGATGCCGTCTTCGAGCAGCGGCATGGCCTCGGAAATCAGCAGCGAGATCTCCACCTCGGAAATGAGCAGCGAGGTGGGGTCCACAGCCTCGGACGAGCCCCCGCAGGTGGCCATGAACGAGAACAGCCCGGCGTACCCGGGCGAGCAGCGCTGCATGCTGCACCCCGTCTGCCTCTCCAACTCCTTCCAGCGGCAGCTCTCCAGCGCCACCTTCTCCAGCGCCTTCTCCGACAACGGCCTCGACAGCGACGACGAGGAGCCCATCGAGGGGGTGTTCACCAACGGCAGCCGCGTGGAGGTGGAGGTGGACATCCACTGCAGCCGAGCCAAGGAGAAGCAGCTTCTCCAGGTGCCGGTGGAAGCCAGCGACGAAGGTATCGTCATCAGTGCCAACGAAGATGAGCCCGGCCTTCCCAGGAAAGCTGAGTATTCCGCCACGGGCACAATAGGGCGCCGGCGGGGCAATGGCTCTGTGGCACCACACGAGAGGAGCCATAACTTAATTGAAGTTGCGACGGATGCGCCACTCAGAAAAACCGGGGGCTACTTTGCTGCTCCAGCACAACCTGATCCCGATGACCAGTTCATCATCCCACCTGAGCTCGAAGAAGAAGTCAAGGAGATTATGAAGCAGCACCAGGAACAACAACAGCAGCAGCAGCAGCAACAACAGCAGCAGCAGCAGAGGCAGTATCCGATGGACCACCTGGCAGACTATTACGACACACCACTATGACCCACTCTATTTACTGCTCAGAAATAAACTAACAAATAAGGAGACTTGACTGTGAGACCCAGTGGGCTTGCATTACAGCAGGGGTTTTCCTTATCCTTGTCCTTTATATACTTCCTTTTCCTTATCCTGCCACTACAGATAACTGCAGCTTTTCAGTTTGTTAGGTTTAATATTCATTGACTTTCTTCTAGAGACGCTTGACTGGTAAAGTTTAAAATAGTTAACCCTCCCTTAACATATCAAGTGTAAAAACAGGAAAACAAAAACAACAACAACAAAAAAATAAAAAGGTTTAATATATTGCTGAGAAACAGATGATGATGTAATATTTTTTAAAATGGCTTGTTTGTTTTGTTTGAAAAGCAAGGCAGTAGCCAGTGCTAAATGATTTAAGTAATATTGTAATACTGTATTTCTTTGAGAGAAAAGGCTTTTTTTGGTCTTGAAAATGATAGACATTTGTAGAATATGGAGACTAACTCCTAGGAGTTGCTTTACTCTTTCAGGTGACTTAAGTCACTGAGATTCACTAATTTTCTCTGAGAGAACAGTTGATTGGGAAATTCCTGTAAATAGCTCAGTGTTGTATAGTGATGCTTACATGTTTTGTAGCCTCGGCATTAAGGACACAACCTGAAAAACTGACCTTTTTTCTTAAGCGACTCTTTGGGCCATGGCCATTAAGCGTAATGGACTGTGTGGCTGTGTACAAGTTAGCTAGAGCCCAGGTGGTGTAGACTGTTCAAAGAAACCCACTTTTTCCTCCGGTCTCTTTCTTTCCTTACTTTTACAGACACGTTTTGTTTGTGTTCCTTACTGCTGCCACAACCAGCATGATTGTATAGAGCTCATTTGCTGTAGAACATTTACATACCAAGAGTTATATTAAAGCCGAATGCACAAATGAACATGTCATAATTTTTGTTATAATAAATATGAAATTTACACCTGATGTCTGCTTTTATGTCTGACTAGCTGAGCAGCAGCTCTCCAACAGCAGCTTGCTGTGGTTCCTCAGCATGCTGCTCAGTTAAACCAAGAAGTGTTGAAACTTTTTCAGCTTGATCACATTTTTACACTTAACTGCAGAAGCTCACTTGTGCTTTCAGAATTTGAAGGTTGTGCAAAGTGGCCTTTAAAAGATACAAACCAACTCTCTGAGGAATCGACCTCTTCCTTTTTTCTTCCTCGGTACTAATTCAGCACTATTGATTTGCCCTTTGCCACAGTATTGACAATGCCAGAAGACTGAAGAGGAGTGGTGCTCTGGCTCTGTCCCACTGGAACTGAGTGACTGAATATAGAAATGATGAAGTGATAAGAAAAGTTAGAAGGGAAACATTGGATACTGAGAGAAGAGACAAAATATGAGGAGAAGGTGGAAAAGTGAATTTAAAACTACCAATGTAAATTTGCTCCAATGTGCTGAATGAACATGAGTTTGATGGCAATCAGACTTTGGTAGCAAAAGGGCATCTTTTTGTGATTCCTGTGGGAAGGGAGCAGTGTCCTTTCTCATACTGCCCCCAATCAACTGCTCCATTTTACTTCTCACTCTTTAAAAAGCTGAATTAGTGTACAGTCATGACAGTGTCTTGTTCCTTCTTGGCATTTGGTCTGTGTTTGGGAAAAGGACTGTGGTGTCAGGCTGTTGTCCTTACTCTGTTCTAGGATGAAATAGCCAAGTTAGAACAGGATTGCTGTTAACAGAAGAATTTTAGTTACTTTTCCTTAATAACAATAACAACAGAGGAGCAAACATTAAAATACCTGGTTTGATAAATGTTTATAGCACTGTCTACTGTAGATCTAGAAGATTGTACTTCATTGTAATTTGAGCTTCTAAATATCTCTTTCTTAAAGAACACTCATTAAATAATGTATTTAAACAAAAAAAGTTTATGGTTTATTGGTTAGTAACTCTTAGGTGTTCTTTGGTAAACAGTTTGTGTATTTCAGATTTTGCTGCATTGATTCATTGTCCTTGGAAAATGTTCTCTTGGTTTTTTTTCCTTCTGTTCCAATGCTGCTTGAAGCTGAAGGTGATCACTAGCAAGGACACTACCTTTATTTTCCTGCTGCTGGTGGAGGAGTAATCTTGCTGCTGCTGTGGTCTCTGTTTGTGATAAGGTGTATGTGGTGTGCTGTACATGGGGTACCCCAGGGAGAGGAGCAGAGGGCAGAGTAGGGGTGGGAGGGGAACCATTTCATGTGAGCTAAACTTTGGCTCAGTGCTGACAAGTGATACTCCCTTTCTCTCATATGAATAGGAGGATATGCACATAGACTCTGTAAAGATTTTCCCTTCCCTCCATTTGAAGGACAGATTCCCAAGAATCCCTGTGGCATTCACTGCTGGCAGGCAACGATGTGGTTTCCCTCCTTATGCCCTTACTTTGAAGCATAGGTGGTGAAAACTGACAGCCCACAGAAGGCTGCCCCTTTCAGCCAGGTGCCTTTGTAAAGCTAGCAGCAGCGTTCTGCAGTCAGGGCCTCTGTGGCAGCAAAGTGACGGGATTTTGGTGGAGGAGCTGTACCTTTGGATTTTTCCTCTGCCTTGAAAAAGATGTCTGTGATAGTAGCCTGTCTTAACAAGTGATAATATGAAAGATTGATGTATTCATAGGGGCAACTTCATCCCTCTGCTGGGCTTTGTGTCACGTGTTGGGGACTAGATCAGTAGGTTGAAAGGCTTGCAGCATCTTTGTAAAGAGCATTTATTTTTAAACAAGGGCAAAAGATATTTTGTCCTGGCTTTAATCTGGGACTTGAAAAACAAGGTACAGTATTTGCAACTCATGATTTTTCTGGATGTTGCTGTCCTCTTTCGCAAAAAGGGGGTTAGTATGTTCTGACCTCATGAGGGCTGAAGCTAACGTCACTGATTGCATCTACGTGCACTAATACTGTACATGATTTTAGGATTATGTTCACAGTGTATTTTGCACAGTTTTGACCTACTGGGAACTATCTGACTCAAACAGATGTGGATTTGTTTGCAGAACTTGACAGCTGTAGCAGGGACAAAGGTTGGGAGCTAACAAGAGGAAGGCTTTCAGCCGTGGAGAATGTAGAACCACATTACCTTTATAATCAAACCTGGCATGTCCTTTGAAACTTGCTGATAAACGTATCTGAGACAAGCAGAAATGCATGAATAGGAGGAGGTAGATGGCTGATGGCAGAGAAATGAACATGTTTGCATTATTTCCCAGAAGATAATTTTAAACAGAAAGCTGTGGTAGTATTGAGAAGCAACTGAGTGGCTTCTTTGCTTGTAAATGCAAGCCTTTTGTTAAAAGCCATAAAAGCTTTTTTCTTGCTTTCTGCCCATAGTGCTCTAACATAATGCATTTTGTTGTGCCTGAATAGCCTGTTGGCATCCTGCCTGTGCATTCAGCATGTGGCACCACCATCTTCTTGATGGTGACCAGTGCCATGGTGGCATCACCTTCCTCTGACTTACTGCCCTTGGGGCGTGCCAGTGTGTCCATGTGGGTTGTCTCCCTCACAGAATGTGCTGCCACTGTAGTGCCCTGTAAGTTTCACTGTAAGTATTCTCTTCGTGGCAAGTTCAGCTTCATCACCAGCCCTCGTGTTTACAACTCATACACGTAATTTTCTAGCAAATTGTACGTATTTATTTTTTAAGCATAACTTTGCTACTGTGGAAGCGCATCTGTGTGGGGCTGAGTGTTAATGAAATGTCACCCTTGGCTCTGGAGATAATTTTGCATCTCTGCACTAGTCATGGATGGTGCCTCTTGAGTGCAGCCTTGCAGGTCTGGGCTTGCAAGTGTGCGCCTGAGTGGGTTGGTTGGGATAACCCCATGAAGGGTTTGCTGGTCTGGGGAGCAGGAGGGCTTGAATCAATTCAAGCAGAGCAGTAGGATTCAAAGGAGTGAACAGAACAGTAACTTCAGCCTGATCAGCCTGATTTCCCTGGACACTGCCAGCCGTCAGTGAAGAGATGCACTTTTTCCAAGAGGAGAAGGCACTCAAGCCAAACAGTTCTCAGCAGTGCTGGAGGGTCAGGTCCCTCAGAGCTTTGGCTGCAGGGGGGAGCTACATGGCCAGAAGGTGGTAAAAATGTCTTGGGCTCAGCTGGAACCAGGACAGTCTTGGCATCTGTTAAATGACTCTACATTTACTTTTCTCTGTTAACCTGCTTTACTGCCCTGCTTTGTTAGTTCAATTGACTCGTTTGGGGATGACTTCTGCTATTGTTGCACTAATTGATTTGTCTTACAGATTTGTTACCTGCATGCTTGCACTGCTTGCACTGAGGGTTTCCTGGGGTGCTGCATGAACCAGTCTGTTTCCTCTTGATTGCTTGCATTTTGCTATGCTCTACACTGATGCTGTAAGTGTTCAAATGCCCTGCGTAACAAGTCTGCTGTTTCTATGGAAAGCTGAAAGTTAAAATCCGTCTGCTGCCTGAGAAAAGTAACACTTTGCAGCCATTTCAATCAAAAGGTGGGGGTGGAAAACCCCCAAATATTAAATAGATTAATAGCAACCTCAGGGCAGAATCAGTATACCATTTATGTAGGACATCGGTGGGGAAAAAGTTCCTTGTTTGCTCCAAGTCCCTGTTTTAAATGATTGGTCCGTGCTTTTATCCAGACCTTTTTATTTGTATTTCCATTCCTGTTGAGGTCAACAGTTCATCCTTTAGATCATCCTTTCTCAGGCTGACAAGTTTGGATTCACCTGCGGTTCACTTGGATACCTCGTCCTACCTTTTATCTCGTGCCATGAGCTAAGCTTGCCCTTTAGGTTGAGACTGAGGCAGGATCTGAACGAGGCAGACACTATCTCATCTTTTTCCATATTTTTTTAATACTGTAAGCTGAAAGGAGACACTTAAACTGCAAGAGCTCGTCAGGAGCATGACAGCATGAGGAAGCTGTTGTATAATAACTGCAGTGTGACAGAGACCTGGGACAGGCAGGACTGGTCTGCTCCCTTGTAGGGAGACCCAGGAGTAGGTGATCCCCTCAGGCTTTCTGCTGTAGGAGATTCAGGGTGCCTGGTTTACAATCAGAGTGTGGATTCCTGCACGTCAGGCTTTGGGGGAGAGGATGAAGTTTGCAGTCCCAAGGCTGGGAAGTAGTTCCTGCTGGTGGATGGAGTTCAGCTGGCTCTTCTTGCCCTGCTCCCCATTAGGGTCTCAATTCCAGTGTCCTGCTGCTCATCACAGTCTCTGGTGCGTGTTCGGTGTTTTTGTTTGAGCTTGTTCTTCTGTGTCTCTCACTAAAACTTGAGGAAACAGAAAGAAAAGGGATCTTTTAGCAATGGTTCTGCAGAATTGTCCTTGGAGGTCTGTGTTTAGGGCATGTAGGTAACTCAGGGGTGTCCCAGGGGCCATCAGTGAGCAGGGATGGGGCTCTGGAGGCCTTTAGGAGCGCCTGGTGATGAGAGCCTGGGCACCAGACACAATGCTCTGAGCACAGCAGGCTCTTCTCCCCTCGTCAGATTCAGCACAGCTGCACCAAGAGAAATAAATGTGTTTTAACTGTAAAGTTGTCAGTATTGACTCGTGGAACAGATGGGATTGTTTTGCTAATTAAATGTATGCTGTTGAATGCTTTAAAGGAAATTGGGATGCAGAACGATGAAGAGAGACTGGTGTAGCAGAAGTCTGTGACTTGTAAGATGCGTTTTAATTTTAATTCCTCTTAAGGAGAGAGACACCAGTATTTTGTGGAAAAAAAATCTTGCAGTAGGTGCACTTGCAGTTAGTACTTACCTTGGTCCTGAAATTACAGAACATATAGTGACATATTGTGCACAGAGTAGTGCATAGAGTACATAGTGAAGTACTCAGTTCAAATGTATTTAAAATTGGGCGGCAAGGAAGAGCAAAAACTGCTGTTTTTTTAAACTGGCCAAAGCTGTCCTCCTGAAAGCAGCAAACCTCCCCAAAAGCAAGCTTTGGCAAGTCAAGTGGTAGTTTCATTTAACAAGGGGTAAAGAGATTTTTCTGTTCTCTCATTTCTGCTGGGCAAAATTTGATCACAGAGAATCAACTCAGGTATCAGCAAAGTAATTTCCTGGCATTTTTGAATGCTTTGGTGATATAAACATGGGAAAGGATGTCCCCAGTCCATCCTGCACCGTCAGAAATAGGGATGTATAGGAAGAGGGATCCAGAGCAAGTGACCTTCCCCACTCCCAGGGGTGTGTGGCTTGCACTTGTTTGAACCAGAAGCGATGTCCTCGTGAAGATGATCGGAGATGGCTTTCAGGCCTGTTTTTTTTCTGATGAGGAACTGAGCGTATATACTTCGGGTGGGAAAAGGCGTATTCTTGCCGTGCGAATTAATTGGGAGCTGCAAGGGCTCCCCCTCGTGTTACCGCGGGACAGGACCAGCAGTGCCGCCTCCTCCTCCTTGGCTGCTGCCATCGGAACGGCTGCATCCCGCAGCCTTGTGCTCCTGTCCCATCGTGCGAGCCGGCAGGAGCACCAGAGGCCTGAAAAAGCCTTTCTTCAGTTGAACAAGGAAGGAGCAACACTGACAGAGCAGGAGTTTGCTTTGCACGGTCCGAGGGCTCTCAGAAGCCTCCTGAGTGTTAGAAGGATTTGCTGTGAAGCCAAACAAATGTGAGGGCTGAGGGAGCCAGGGAAGCCACACCTGCTACTGCTCAGGAGAGCATCTGCAGTGCTGCCAGGATCTTAGCAAGCTCTCAAGAAGTCTTAGCATGTGGACAATGAGATCCTCGTCCCAGCATGTCTTAACTATTTGGACGAATAAACTGCTGAATCTTCACCGTCAGAACTGATCCATAACAGTGTAAAAATCTGAATTCCCTTTAAGTTGCACAAGTGCTAAAGTGTGTGCAGAGAAGGGCAGTGGAGCTGGTGAAGGCCTGGAGCACGAGTCTGATGAGGAGCAGCTGAGGGAGCTGCGATTGTTAAGGTTGTGTAGGACAAAAGGAGGCTCGGGAGATGCTATCACTCTCTACAACTGCCTGAAAGAAGGCTGTAGCCAGGTGGGGGTTGGCCTCTCCTCCCAAGTAACAAAATGAGAGATAATGGCCTCAAGCTGGGTCAAGGGAGGTTTAGAAAAATTGTTCACTGTAAGGGTGTTCAGGCATTGAAACAGGCTGCCCAGGAATCACCATCCCTGGAAGTGTTCAAAAGCTGTGGCTGTGGGCACTTGAGGATATGGTTTAGTGGTGAGCACAGCAGTGCTGGGTTAACAGCTGGACTTGATGATCTTAGAAGTCTTTTCCAACCTTAATGACTCTATGATAGGGCCATCTTGTTGGGGAATTATTTTTGCACTCTGGAGCAAGGAAAACACCCTGTTTGCACCTGTGTGCATCTGTCTCAAGAGCCTTTCTACATCCTTCTGAAAAACTAATTACCTGTAAAACACGCAGGCATTTCCCACCCTCGAGCCCTTCAGCACGGCCTGAGAGTTTTGGGGAGCCCAGTAGCAGGTGCAGGTCTGTGTGCAAAAGGCATCCCTGGAAATCAATAGACCATTTGTAGTAATGAAGGGCATCCTATGACTTGCCCGTTTTGCACTGTCACACGCCAAAACCAATTACATCAAATGCCTTGACAACTGGTGGACCTTGCGAGGGGTCTCATGTTTTATTTATGACGGGTGATGCTGAGCATCTGTGACAGTTTTTACGCTGTGCTGGCATTAAGCTGCTGCAATACACTGAGAGCCACCTTTTCTGGGAGATGATGTTTTGAAGGAGAAGAGTAATGAGGAATGTCACAGCTCTCATAAACAATGCACTCATAGTGCCCTTCAGCAACTTACCTGAGTCTTGAAAAAGAAAAGGAGATGTCCAAGTTCTGCAAATGTGTTTGAGAGACCTGAATTACTGAAGGTCTGATGCGTATCTGTAGCTTTGCTTAACTCTACAGTGAGTGTAAGTTGTGGTGGAAAACTACCAGAAGAGTAACTTTAATGAAGGCGAGTCTGCACTAGGAGTAAAATACATGGATTATGAAAGAAAAATTCAATTCAAACTGTTCTTTAGTGCTCTAATCCCTGTATGTATTCTCATCAATTTAAAGCAGTTTCCCATGTAAACTGAGATCCCGACTTTTCTTAACGCTAAGCCTTGAATTCAGTTTCTGCTGTTGTACGACCAGTTTGTGTCCCAAGTTGTTTCTGCACATTGGATACACTCAAACTCTTATCTGGAGGACTCATGGAAAAAGCTTAAACTGGGATAAAATGTATTATAGTCTAGGAATGTTTTCTTTTCATTTTCTTTTCTCATTAAGAAAATAGGAGAACTTCTTGTTTCTGCTTACCTGAAAATATCCTTTCTGCGAATGGGGACAAAGGTCCTTCCCCCTTACAACTGCTCTGCAGCAGGATGGTAATGCCCTAATACATGCAGATCTTCCATCAGCACCAGATTTCCAGTTCCAGATACATTAATTATTTGGGAAATGTAAAGGTTATGTTAAGCTTATTTGGAAGAGTAAACATCCTCTCTCCTCTTTGTCCTCCCCCCGCACCCCCAGTGTTGCCTTTCACAGTGAAACAAGAGACCAGTGTCCTTGGATGTTGATTTACTCTCTTTTGGACAAGATTTCCCCCAGACTGAACTCTTTTATGAATTTGTTTGAATAAAGGGCACATCTAGGAAAATGGGTGCTCAACACAACCCAGCATGATGAAATTTTCATGGCAGTTTACTCAGTGGTGGGATGCAGGATTGGGGGGAGGATTCCCCCCCTCCTTCCTCCTCTCTCCTTTCTTTCCTTTTTTCTATCTGTCTCCGTCTAAATATCTTATATCCTTTGTTTCCTCCTCAAGATTAGGGCATGGAGACACATTCTTTCAAAGAGATTGTTTTTCTCTGAGACTGTTCTGTGGGGAGGGCGTCCCTCTGTGGGTAGCTAATGCTGGGGGGCTCAGCTGGAGGCTTTTCTCTCCGACTGACTAAAGCTTTTTTGCTCACACATTGAAGCAGACTGGTGCAAATTGATGGTTTAAATCCAAAGGGACTGGCCAGGAGTCTCACAGGTAACTCTGAGATGAACGAGCTACTCAGCCCAGCTCCATTCACTAGTGACCTGTCATCTGCTGTGGGGCTTTTCTCCTGCCAGACTGCTCCAGTTCACCCTGCAACCTGCATCCATTTCCTTGCATCTCCAGGGATGGTGGCCATTTTAATCCTCTTTGTGAAGGTTCAGAAAAGGCTTGGTGTGCCAGAAGGCTTTTTGCTGTACCCAAGGCTTTGAGGCTAAGAAATGCCATGCTGTCTACCCACAGGACAGGCTCTCAGAAAAGCACAGGTTTGGCCTTGGCTATCCCTGTTTCCTTCACAGCAGGTGAGGAGCTGTGGTCATCACAGGGCAAGCTGGATATGCCCTGAGGATCCCCCTTATCAAAGAGGGACTGAGGGTGATGACTGTGTGCAGTCCTTTGGCTGCAGGGCAGGTGAACTGGGCTGTCAGGGGCTGTGTCAGAGAAACAGCTGAGCTTGTTTTCAGTGCTGACCTTGAAGGCTGCACGTAGGCAATGCATGCACATGTATGCACAGGGCAGTGCATGCACATGTATGCACAGGGCAGGCCGCAGGGAAAGGCTCGAGGAAATGGTAGGGCTGACAGGAGCCATTTCCCCTGCCTCCGCTTACTGGTCTAAATGTGGATTATTGTCCCGTACTAATGGGCAGTCGCTGCTCAGAGGTAATGGTGAGGCAAGGCACATCCATCTCCAGCAGAAGGTGGGAAGACTAATCTGCCCTGGAAAAAGGACCACCTGCAATGGTAGCTGGGGACGACAGCCTGCTGCAGCCTTAGTCACATGTGTCTGCTAGAACATCTCTGCTCTCGTATTTACACCTTCCCAGCTCATACAGGAAAGACTTTCAAGTCTTCTAGAGGAAATCAAGCATGGTGTTGTTACAGCTGGACAGCAGGGTGGTTTGGATTGTTCTGATGGTATTTGGCTTGTCCTTCACCCCAACAGGTAGGAAAGCTTCATTCCTGCCTTAGTCCTCTGAGAATTATTTCTGTGGTTTTCCCCTCTCCTCTCCTCCACTTCCTTCTATAAGTGGAGGAAACAGCACTGTTTATTTCCTCTTCACAATTATTTCCTAATAATCTTCCTTCATGGTGTCAGGGAAGGAAACAAATCCAAGGGACAAGAGTTTCAAGACACTGTCAGTCACTGGGCTGTGCCTTTCTTTGGGGTCCCTCTGCTTGCAGTGTTTCAGGACCTTGGCCTGTTTGTTGATGACACAAAGCTGACAGCTGGAATGCTTGAGGGAACGGATGTCATCCACAGCCACCTGTCAGGGTCTCCAGGCCTGAGGAGTGGGCCAATGTGGTCCTCACAAAGTTCAAACAAGGCCATGTGCAACGTCCTGCACCTGGGCTGGGACAATCCCCAGTGTCAGTACAGACTGGGCGGTGAAGGGATCGAGAGCAGCCCTCTGGAGAAGGACGGGGGGATAAAAAATGGGGGACAAAAAAATTGATTTGAACAGGCAATGTGCACTTGCAGCCCAGAAAGCAAATAATATCCTGGGCTGCATCCAAAGCAGTGTGGCCAGCAGGGCAAGGCAGGGAATTCTGCCCCAAGCTGGAACACTGCATCCAGCTCTGCGGCCCCAGCACAGGAAGGTCATGGAACTATTGGAGCAACTCCATAGGAGGGTCAGGACAATGATCAGAGGGCTGGCTATGAAGACAGAGTGAGAGAGTTGGGGTTGTTCAGCCTGAAGGAAAGAAGGCTCTGGGAAGACCCTTTTGTCTTTCAATATATAAAAGAAGGCTGATAAATGTGGAGAGAGACTTCTTACTAGAGCCTGTAGTGACAGGACAAGGGGGAACCATTTTAAACTGAGAGTAGAATTAGTTTTGTTATAAGGAATAAATTTGAGGCTGTAAAAGTTAGAAACAGGAGGGGATGATGAGTGCAGGGAAGCCACTGAGGAGCTGAGAGAACGTGACTGGGACTGACCTGTATTCAGCACCTACTTTTTGACTCTTCAGGTAAAACACATAAAATTGCTCCTGCTAACAGGAAAGGGATGCAAAAGGGATGGGCTGTGAGGGACCCAAGTATCCAAGGGAAGAACACTATAGCAATAGTCCACAGCAGAGCTCTGTGCACCATTTTCTAAAGCCTGAATTACCTTGCAGCAAATGAGGCCTTTACCACAGACACAAGGAAAAAAGAGACAAGAAGAAAAAAGAAATTGATGCTCCCAAGAAGATTGTTGCTTTTAAACAGTGATGGCAGGTGAGCATTCAAAAATGAGTGGGACAGAGAAGCCCTGAGATTAAAATCCATATTGTGCATGTATTTAAGGACTGAGTTAAAATTTATGCATTCTTACCTGCACCATTTTCTAGTCCTTTGAATTTGTCTGAATTTGTGCTGCTTTTTGCTGTTTATATAAGTTAATAACAGTGAGAACATGTAACTAAGCCTGCATTCAAACTGTGCAAGGTGTAGAGGTAGCACAGAACAAGAGTGCAGGCAGAGATGCCTAACAAGTGGTCAGCTGCAGCTTTAGCTGCATGCCAGACATCCCTGGAACAGCCTTTCCAGCCAATTACAGCATACCAGAGATGGTCTGGGCTTGGACAAAGAGCTAGAAATCAAAGTCCTAATTTCCTGACTTTATGACAATTGTGAGTCATAGCAAGTTTGGAAAAATTCTATTCCTGTCTCTCCATAAGCATAATAATGCTATGGAGCTTGTTGGTGTTCAAAGTGTTAAAGAGATGTTTAAGGAATTATATAAATGATACTTATTGGAAAGGCTCATGTAATCACTTCTAATCAGAATCATAACATTTTCTTGTTTGGCTTATATTACCTCAAACACAATCCTTTGAGATCTTTGTGTGTGTGTATACATATGTGTATGTATGAAGTATGCAACAAATAAGCTGTACTATGGTTCAAAAAAGCCTCATCTGGGCAATGACTGTGAGCCAAAAAAAACTGAAAAGAATGAAAATGGCCAGAATCTTCCCTCCTCTCAAGCTGACATACCTTATGCACTTCAAGAACAGCCTTTTCTTTTTCTTACTCCTTCATCTTTGAAGACCAGTGACCTATTTCATCTGCCTCAAACAAAGGACTCTTGAAAGATGTTCTCTGAAATATATTTTCTCAACCCTGGGGCATACAATTACTGCTGTTCACTCATGCTTTGCCTGTTTAGATATTGGAAGGATACATGTACTTTCTGTCATTGTTACAGCATTCCCAGGGCAGGCAGCATGTTCCCGGTTCGGGCTCTGCCCACAACGGGCTGTGGAGTCAGCAAGCCAAATCTTGTTTAGGTGCTTACAGAAGCAAATGGTATCTTTACTAAGCTGATACCTGACCAGTGGGATGCCTCTCAGCTTCTGATCTGCGCTCGGTGAGATGGGAAAATCTAGCAGGAAACTGGATAAGGCCCTCGAATGCTGGCATTGATGTTGCAGCTGGTTCCTCCCAGCGGCATTCCTCAGGGAGCACATGATCGGCATGTGTCAGCCCCCGTGACTCGAAAGATAAGACGCTTCACTAGCCCAGGCAAAACAGGCCACAAGTGTAACTTCGGACACGATGTAGAGAAGCACTCGGGTGTTCTTTGCTTTGTAAGCACTTTAGGATAAAGGAACAGGACGCACAGCAGGCACAGGCTCTGTTGAAGGCTGCCCGTCCTAGCTGTGTATTCAATTCCCTGTCACGGGAGAGGAAAGGAAGTGGTTGTTAGCACAAGTTTGGTAGCAACGCAGTTGTAACCTGTTAAAAGCCCACTGCTGTTTGGATTTGCTCTGTGCAGGATGAAAACATTACAATCAAATGCACTTCACATGCAGGAGTCCAGCTTGAGAGCCCAGTGCAAAAAACTTTGTTAAAACAGTCACTCAATGTCGATTTTATTACGTGATGCTGTAGCGGTATAGTTATAATTGGTGATTCAATACACGCCTCAGCACCTTGTAGGAAAATACAGTGTGAGCCGGTGGCCTGTTGGGCAGTGTCCATCCTTTGCTGCAGCCTCAGTTCTCTGGCACAGTCCCAGAGCTGGCCTCACACTAGCGTGGCGAGAGCCTGGGCGCTGTGGGAGCTCTCAGGGGCCCTGTGCGCGGCGTGGTGGTTTCTGCCGCTGCCCTGGGGGCTGTGCCCAGCCCCGGCGGCCTGGCGCTGGAAGGCGCGGACGGTGCGGACAGCGAGGATGCAGACCACGAAGCTGGCCAAGTACAGGCAGGCGGCCACGGCGCCGAAGAGGCCGACGGCCGCGTCGCCGCCCTGCACGGCGCAGCTCATGGAGGTGTAGCCGCGGCGCGCGTAGAGCCGCTCCCGCCGCCGGCACACCTCGGTGGCGTTCACCTGCCCGACCAAGTGCAGGTAGAGCCCCACGGCCGCCAGGTACGCCATGCCGGCCAGCAGGCTGAAGGCACATTCGCCCGCCAGCAGCCCGGGCCGCAGCTGCTGGATGGGTTTTGCCCCCACGACGAGGAAGACGAGGGTGAGCGCGGCCATGGTTAAGCTGAAGGCCACGCCGCCGTAGACGCAAGGGGCTCTCATCTGGGTGAAGTGCATGTCCAGCTCCCTCACCTCCCGCAGCTCCGTGCCCTCAAAGGGGCTGTAGGCCGAATTCAGGTTAAAGGATCCGAAGCCTCCAAGGGACGTGAAACCTGCAACGGAGGCCTGGGAAGCGCCCACGCAAATCAGCACCAGGAGGTTAACTGTGATTTCCACAAACTTCAAAATGCCTGGGAGGAGCAGAAAGATGGGAGTAGGTGTCAAAACCATGTCTTGTGCAAACTGTGGGTGACAGAAGTACACCAAAACTATAGACAGAGAGTACTAATACTGAGATATTCCTCTTGGCTACAGCTACAGAAAAGCGCTTGGGAAAAAAAAAAAAAAAAAAAAAAAAAAGAGAAGCCTGAACTCTCGTGGGTACATTTTGGAGGTTGGGCAAATTACTTTTTTTTAATTTGTTAGTGTGCTTGATAGATGGATCTTCATGCAGTGAAAAAAAATCCATAAAAATTTTACTGTGCTTGTGTTACTGCCAAGGCAAGCGCACAGTGATTGTATTTTGGCCTCTAACTACTTGGCATAAACACACTGAGCAAGAAATATCCAGTATGAACAAAATGCTGAGGTTGAAGCTGACAAAAACCTAGAAGCTTCTAATGGCTTGAAAAATCGTGCAAGTTATTTAGGTCCTTCAAAACATGTTTACTGCTTTAACTTAAACTTTTTTTTGGTGGAAGTGTTTGTTAATTTAAACTTACTATCTAAGCAGATGCAACTTGCACTTCATCACCTTCAGAGACAAAAATCTCTTCATAACTCTGAAGAAGCAGTTTCTGATTGCACAAAGCCCAAAAAAGAAGAAGGAGGGGAAGGATTCAAACCCCACCTTATAAGCAGAGGTAAATTAAGTTAATTTGATGCTAGGTCATGTGTGCTCTTTCACACCCTTACCTTCAGAAGAAAGCCTTACAACTTCTGAGTTGACTCTCCACTACTTCTTATGTTAGTCTACTAGTAATAGTAACCAAGTATTTTTAAAGGCAAAAATACAAACAAAACTCAGAACTGAGAAGGGGAGAAATTACTTATTTTTGTGGTAGCTGCCTCTCAGGAAGGTGCCTCATGTTTGATAAATCTGATTATTCTGTGACAGCTCACTAGGGGTCAGACTAAGATTAGTAAACATGATGGATGTTGAAGCGTAGCGCAGCTAGAGTTGCCTATTGGGGAAATAAAAAACCTTAGCGTGTCAGGCGTGTTCCTCCAAAGTTCTGAAGTTAATTACAGAATTGTGAATCTTATTATTCCATTGCTGTCTGACAGCCAAGAATGTAAGATGCTTGACACAGTGGTCCTATATTTGTCTTTAAAGTGGGGCAGGATCTGTGGTTTGCACACACACTTTCATTTTATGCTGCTAGTACTGATCCACATGGCATTTCCCTCTTGAGCAATGGCTCAGTTGTTGTCAAGGCTGTATGGGCTTGAAAAGGAAGGGCTGGAGCAGGAAGGCAAGGGAATTAAACAAATTCCTCTCTTGTGTTGCCAGATGCTTCTAACCAAAGAAAGCCAGTGACAGCCACAACTCAGGATTATCGGATATTCCCATTCTGCCCCTTCTTATTCCCTCCACAAAGAGCTAAGGTAATGAGTCCTTTCCTGCTGCCACTTGCTCTGCACAGGAAGGTAGTGTTAGAGCAGACAAAATTGTTCCCCTTGTTCAAGAGGAACCAAGTGAGCAGTTCTGTGTATGTGTTCTTCAGAGGTGATGCTGATTTCTGCATGACAGTGTGCTTTTTCTTTGACCCATGTGCACAACCGTTTCTGTGAAGCAGGGCAATAACCATGCTAGTTACCAAATCTGTTCAGGAGGCTTCAAATATTTCAAAGGAGATATTTGTGGAGTTAACATAAAGAGAAATTTAAATATTGGCCCTGGAGTTAGGATTTGGAACTCCTTGTACCAAATTCAAACAATGCAGCCAAAAGACTCATCATTTTTAATAGGTAAAGAGTCATCACTTTACTAGGACTGTTCATAGTATTTTGAAAGAGTAGTAGCTGTGTGGGACATTAACTGGAACTCAGTCAGGTTTTTTTTTCTCTGCTCAGTTGAGTTGTACATTATGCCTTCCAAATACAGGGAGTCAGCTTAGATCCTCAGGGCCCTTGGACAGTGTTGGATGCAGAAGGGCACTTCCCTTTTGAGAGGCTGACTATTGATTTCATAGATGCTCCACCAGGAAACAGTTCTTACAAGTCTACATGGAGGAAGGACCATTTGATTAAGGGAAACATAAATTGTAAATATGTTTGGCAACTTGCTGGTTGAGAATTCATGATCAGTCAGCTGCTGACTTCAGAATTTCCTTTTCATCTATGATGTACTGAGGCCCTCTGACCTGCTGAGCATCAACTTTTCCTCTACATCACCTTGCTGAGCTTTGGAAAAGGCAATTTTCTGTTGTCAGAGTAGTCACTGCCTGCTGCAAACCTCCCCACATTTATAACTGACCCCAATCCTCAGTGATGCTGCTCCAAAACTTTCTATGCATTCACACACATTCTATAGGCCACCCCTTAACTTTGCTGAGCTGATGGATAATTGGATGACAAATGTGATCAGTGCAGGTCTACTGTATTTTTAACTGCAGCAGTAGATGCTTTAAAGGCATGCCTGAAAAATTCCCTTAGACAGGGCATTCAGGTTGGACAGGTTTTGTATGTACCTGCACAGTTGTAACACATGCCTGCTGTAGAACTGATTAGAGTGACTAAACAGTGGAGAGAGGTTCAGCAGCAGCTACTCCACCAGTCACTTGTATCATTTGGATTAACTTTTTTTTTTTAAAGAAAGTGCAATAACAAGGCCTCCTGTATTAAAGACAATTCTAAAATGAAAAGCAGTATGTAGAATGAATTACAGGTCCATGATGACAGCCAGCTGGGTTTATGAACGTAGCAGACAATTAGTGGAAATGCCTAAGACCTTGTATAATCATCAGGGCTTTGATGGAAATATTAAGTCCTAAGTATGTTCTGACCCGGGAACCCCAAAAGCCTCGTGCAACCTTAATCTGTGATAGATGAAAACTGATACCAAATCCTACTAGTATAAACAGGATAGAGAGATTTGAGAAGTAAGTAATAAAAGGACAGTTAAGTTTTGAATCTTAGCTCTGCCACGGTGTGGTCACACACATCCTAGCAGTGACCAGTGTCAAGCAGTGTGCTGCTGGCAAAAAGGACTGAGTTACAAGCCACGCTTCCGAGTCTGCTCTGCCATTTCTGGTTTCACAGGCCAGTTAGCCATGTCATCTTGGAGTTATACCTGCAGAAACCAGACTGCCGAAAGGTCTTCCTATGGGGATGTTGTTCATCTCTACAGTAATTCTCTAATCCCATGCAACAATCCAAGATTTAAGTGTAAAATGACAGGAGGTCTGAACAGCTCAAAATTCTACTGGTTTGGTTCTTTTTTTCCTTTCTCGGGTTCAGCATCTTTGGATTTATCTCAAATGTTATTAATTTGTATTAAAATCAGCACAGTGAACAGCTGGCTTTGGGAACTAACCCTCTCCTTACTGAACAAGCCACAGGACTCCTGGATTGCTATTTCCTTTCCCATGCTTCTTTCTTGCACAGCTTTTCAGCACTCAAGGTGAGAAGAATGGCTCCAATCTAGAAGACAGTGGGTGTTGCCAGAGCTTTCCAGAGAATTATTTCATTCATTCCATAAAAAAAATCTAAATCTGCAGTGGATAGTAACTTCAGTGTATCATACTTGTTAATTTTGCCTGAATCCAGTCATTTTTTGCTGTGAGCAGACTTCCTGCTACAATCAACAGCAGCCTTCCAATTTATACTATTTATCTACTATTCACTTTTTCTTTCCCTTTCTTTTCCTTGCTGGGCTATTTCCATGGTATCAACCCACTGAACAATGGTTTTATCTTCTGTCACATGGTGGGCTTGACCATCCAGCAAGGAGCCAGGTGGGCTGGTTAAGGGTACAGATCCACAGGCAGCTGACTTTAACAGCTCCCACCCTTGGCTGGGCAGTCACTACTTTTCTTCCCTACCTTCTCCAGCTTCACGTTAGGCCCTTCCAAGAGCTGTTTAAATAAATTAAAATAGCAGGAAACTATTTAACTCCTTTCTTGTGTGCTGCTAGTTTTTTTCCGCAGCTTTAGCAACTTGAGGTGACTCACAGCATATCTGATGAGCAACCGTGTTGGCATGAGTTTTACAAGGGCAATAACAGCCAGGACCAGAGAAAGACAAGAAACTCTCTTTCTCAGGTGAGGTCAACTGTTAAGTCTGCGTGCTCTGCCTAATAAAACCACACTGTGGCTGAATGTGTGGTACCCAGTAACTCAGCTGTGCACTCAAGTCTCATCTGTCAGCAGCTGTAAAAAGGAATTTTCATCCAGGCACTGTGGCAGGACAGCCCTGATGTCCAGGTGTGTGGGTCATGATGTGTGTATACATGTGTACATAAAGTAAAATGGTCAATTCTTATTTGTTCCTTTGTTTCTGCAGCCACCATAAATGAATTTGCAGGACACACGGTTCTGGCTCCTTCTGTTCAAGTCCCCTGACCCCATGAGGGCCAGACTAATGGAAAAGGCCTTCAAAGTGTCTCCCTCCACTGTGTCTGACACAGGAGTCACCTTCTTCCTCTGCTGAATGCACATGGACTCCTCCTCCTGTCTCTTTTGGTATCGTTCCCTCCTCTCCAGTCAACATAGCCGTGTACTTCCAAGATATTGAGTCTCTACCATTCTCCATTCTGGCTTGCCTTCTCCCTCTGCTTCCTCTGCAGACCACGTACCACTGGGACCAGCAGAACCCAGGGGCAGCCCTGGGGGTGTGTGGCTGCCACTCTTGGACACCTGGACCCCAGTGGCAGGGCTAGTGACACACAGGTCAGTGGCGCCCATGTCACATCCCATTAGGGGTCGCTCCAGGAGAAGGGAAGAGAGGAGTTAGACGCTACAACACATGCATGAAAAATCTTTCTCCGAGCCTTTTTCACTGAAAGTTGTCATTTGGTTCTTTTTCCTCCCCAGTCTGGGTAGCTTTCTGCTTTTCAGAGGTAATAATTTTTTTTCATTTATTTTTTTATCCCCCACAAAGGAGCAGACAAGTATTTTGACCATATATAGTGACTTCAAAAAGGAGCAGGCAAGTATTTTGACCATATATGGTGACTTTAAAAAGCAGCAGTCCTGAAAAGGATCTCAAATGCAGAACATCTCTTGCCAGTGCAGGTTTGGTATTCCCCAGAGACTGAAGGCACATCTTAATGCAGCTTTGGTCACCTCTCTGCTAAATTGAGTCAGTGGCAGGAGGAAAAAGATAAGGACAAGGGGAGAGAATGTCAAAGTAAAGCAGGGTTTGGTTCTGCTTTTGGAAGGGGACAAAATGTGACAGAAGTGGGGAGGAACCAAAACGGAGGAGGAAAACTGAACTAGGGAAAAGAAATGAAGACAACAGTTACAAGAGATCAAAAATGTAAAATCTGGATGCAAAGATATTAAAATATCTTTCTAACAATATTATTCCCTTTATGTAGAAAGCAAGATCTTACTGAAACCAGTAAAAACAATTCAACCAGCTTCACTGATGTAGAATAAGGGCAATACACAGCTTTGTCATAAACAAAGAAATGCCCCCCAAGCCCCCACACCACTATTATTTTCATAGGTCTCTGTGTTCTTCAGCCAGTGGTGGGATTTAGCTTTCACTAAGTCATGCTAAAATCAAAGGCAATAAAAAAACAACCCAACCCTAAAACACAAGAATTAGGCAATGTAACACCAACAAAATCTTGGCTTTTCAGAGGACCCAAGGGATGCACATACTCGGAGCCAACTGAATTTAAATTGCACGGATGTGCCCAACACACTTATGCTCATTTGAGATATCCGTCTTACTGGAAATCACTGAAAAAAACAGTTTAAAACTGGGAAAATTAAATGATTTATGTGCTCTAGAAAAAAAACATTACTATTACCTTTTAATAAGTTGTCTCTCTGCAGTCAAGATAATCACTCTGTTAGGAAATCTCAAAGGATGGCCAGCCTTGGTTTTAATGACTCAGAGAAATCTTACGTTCACCAAGTGCTCAGATCCAAATGTATTATCCTGTTTTTCTGTGTATCCTCTTCCCTTAAAGAACAACTATCCCACCTGCTCTATTCTTTCTGCTTAATACCCTCCCATCCTCTAAACAGTGCTGTCCAATTTTCACAGGAAAGGGTGGACTTAAATTGTAGAATTACTGCATCATCCTCTATCCCCATATTTTCCCACCACTGTAAGACACAGTTCCAATACAACCCAGCCCTTGCCTGGGAAAAACAGCTATGGTTTACTTGTACCCAGTAGTTCTTTAAAGCATCCCTTCTAGAATGTTCTTGATTTCTCTCCTGCTAATTGAGCATGAGTCATCTTTCCTAATTTTGGAGAGGATGGGAAGTAAAAGATCTTGCATTAAACTGTAGTATTTGACAGTACTGCTTAAATATAACAACTGTAAAAGGCTGTATTCTATTTGTAGCACTGGTAGGTCTCTGTATGGTCACCTTGCATTCTGCATTTCAGGAAATGGCCTTTTTTCTTATTTTTTTCTTAATGTACAAATAGTTATTTCAAGTAGTAAACAAGCCTCTTGGTATTGAAACAGTTTGCAGGACTTTTTTAAAAAAGAGTTCAGAAAACAATGAAACACTCCTGTTCTGTATGCCAACTTTCCACGGCCACTCCCTCCGTTTGAACTGAAACTGAGCCACCTTTAGAAAGTACAAAGATTGGGGTGTTATTGCTCTTTAAGTAATCATAATGTGGCTGAAGGTGGGTCAGGTTGGAGGCACCTGTGAATCCAAGCTTCTCATTCACTTTACCAATTGTGGGTTGTCACACTTGGTGAGCAACATTCCTGTCTGGGTGGATTTTTCTCCTTTAAGAGAGCTAGGATCACCTGCTCATGAAATAGAGCTACATTCAATAGACAGTCTGTCTGCTGTATCAATTGGCTTTGAGAGCCACTTTTTAAAGAGAAGAATCTTCCTTTGTTCCTGTAATTTGGGTCAGATGTGGGGAGGACAAACCTATCCCTCTTACAGGGAAGATGGTGTAACTCTTCTTCTGTAATGGCAGCGAGCAAACATAACTAAGATTAGCCAGTATGGGAAACATAGACTGCAGTCTAACACACACCTAACAGCTAATAGCAACTCTGCCAGTATCTTCCCCTGCCAACTTTAGTGAGTCTTTTCAGTTGCAGTTCTCCCTCCTCTAAAAACAATTGTGCACATGTTAGCACAATGCCAAAAGGTGGATGAAAATAATTTCATATGAAAATGTGGGCAGAGTGAAGTCCCGTGTGTTGGCAAGGCAACAGTTTGCTAAAGGTAGGATTTGGCATCTGCAAGTAGCGTAGCTCCCCTGCATGTTTTTATAGAGCCAACTGCTCAAGGCTGTTTGTATTTCACAGCAAAGAGGACTGAGCTCCAAATGAAATTCTTTAACATCAGAACAGGAAGGAAGGTTACCTGCAGCTCTGCCGCTGTATCTTGTTACTGTGCTACTTTAATTAAGTATTTTCAATAGCTGGGATTATTTTAATCTGCACAGCTGCATCCAATTTCCACTACTAATATTGTCTGTCTTCACAATTACAAGATTAAAAAACTTGATGGCAATTTCAGTCTGTGAGTCACACTGTATTTAAAATATACTTTGTAACAGATAGAAGGTGAAGCCATCTAAATGAGACTATAAGGGACCCTAGTGCTCCCTTCTTAGGCAGAAATACATGGAAATTAACTGCCACAGGAACAGTGTATACCACCTTTGAGCAGAATTTAAAGGAACTAAGCACAGCACACTGTGGGGGCAAAATGTGAAGATGGTGACTACAAAATACAACAGTTTCTAATCCTGTTGGGTGCCCCCACAGAAATGTGGGTGTCCTGCATTGCCAAAAAGATGTAATGTGCTGCTGAATGTACTTGTCAAATGCTTGCTCTCACCCACAGAGTTACCTGCACTGTGCACATTTAATGACCATTCAGTGTTTTTGAATGTGCACACCTGAAGCTACAGCAGATTTTTTACTTCAGTCCAATGCCTCTTGCAGACCACTGTTCTCCCCCAACATCTCTGCAGCACTGAAAAGGATACAAGTGCTCCACAAAATGTTTTCCCCTCCTGCTCCCACGTCTGACTCCAAGAGGAACAGTATCACAACATAGCACAGCAAAGAAACAACAGCAGTATTATGGTTGAGAACAATGGCATAACTCAAAGCAAGTCTCTATTAGTGTGAACCCTCTGTCTAGGCTGACTTTTCATCTCAGTATTTTTTTCTAGTCTACGAGTATTTCCCAGCATGCATAGCTACAGGGGGAAAAAATTGACTGTGTTTTGTAAAAACAAAAGCTTATAGATGTTTACATTTGAATTAATGCTGGCTTGTTAGTGCATGAATGTATCCTGGAGAAAGTCATTGTTACTCCCTAATTCTATTTCCTCCTCCAAATAAATTCAGTTTGATATTTCCTCCTGGCTATGCTTGAAATTGGAGACTTTTCATGTTGTTACAAACCATAATGCTGTCTTTTTCTGAGAGGAAATTGGTCTGAAGGTTTTAACAATTGTGGATGTTAGAATGTAGGCTAAAGGCATGATTGTTTGGAAGTGCCTACAATATGCTTAAGAAATCTGACACTATTCAAGGCGCAAAGCCGTATTCATAGCAGCAAAGAACAGGGATTCAATTATACTTGCTCCCCCCCAAACTGTTTTGTAACCTTTTTAGTGTTGTCTCCCTTAAAGGCCAAATGTGTCGAAAAATTTAAAAAAAAAAAAAAGTTATTTGCTCAGGAATCACGACCAGCACAGCACAATTCTATAGAAGGCAAAAGCAGAGGCAATTTTCTGAGTCACATACTGACTACAGATGGGAGAAACTTAGTTTACTGTCGCTGTTCAAGCAAAACTACAGGAGGCATTATCCTAGAACTGCATTGCTCCACCTCTTTCACACCAATACACATAATTAAAAGAAAACTAAAGGTTTTTAAGGTCAAGTGACCTAATATCCATGAGCAATTTGCGATCAGGAATTCGCTCTTGGGTTCAACTTGGATTTTCTTCTCACTGAGGTGAAGGATGGCAGCCAGCCTTGGAACACTTTTTTTATTCTGTCTGCTTAACAAAAGCACTGAATCTGGTTATATTTTCAAATATATCTCAGGGAGTTCTTTGAAAGGCAAAATGATTACTAATTTAGGTTTTCTACACAGAAGAGAGAACTACAGAATTTTTACCTGCGCTGTGAAAAGCAAACTGAATGCTTCCTTCTGACAGAATTTCAGCTCTAAGAATCCCCAGATGAAAAAACTCTTGTTTTCAACATGTGCTGCTTTAAATGGCATGTGTAAGATATTGTGTGTAAGTTGTAAGAAATGGCTATTTCAAGCAGCAGCTCCTTAGTTAATGAAAGGTTTATCACAAACAGTTTGTTTCAAATTCCCATAAATTATATAGTGCATCTAGGCAGTTTGACAGCAGGCTATGAGCTGTTCCCTAAATCTCCTTCACTATTGTAGAAACGGAAGGTGGCAGATTTCTGTGTTTCTGCTGCCTTTTGATCTGTTATCTGCAGGCCAACAAGTGTAGCTTTTCTATGGAAAATAACCCAATATATAGAAACTAGACATAAAGACAGCATAGCAGGGAATAGTCAAAAGTTTGTTATAGGGAAGTCACTTGAAAGAACCAGCAGATATCTGAAGAAAGGTAGTGCTCTTAAATGACACAACGTCCTGTGAGATGAACAATCCTCTCACAGGTTAGAAGTGGTTAAAGGATAATAAAAAGGAAACAGCCAGTTTTCAGACAACTAGAGTTAAGGGAGTAATCTCTGGTTTGTGTTGCTTGTCATCAGCATGCCCATGTTGGCAGTGCAGTGGGAGGGGATCTGCAGAGTCAAACAGGTGGAGCTGAAGAAACAAGGGCTGCAGGATATGCATTTTCTAGGGAGAGGGAAGTACTTCATTTTGGCTCTAGTTTGTTCCAAAGGGCAGAGTGCCTGCTAGTAGTTACAGCTCACCCTCTCCTTTGGTTTTATCCAAAGAAAATACAGTTTGTGCACCCTGGGTCTGCTCTGCAATATGGCCCAAAGAGCTGTAAGTGGAGGTTCCAAACAGGTTCAGCTCAAAACTACGTGTGGTAGATGCACAGAATAATGAATTGTAAAGACTGAAAAGTGAGATGGTGAAGTCTGCTTTAATAATAGTAATCATAAAAATTTCTTCATGCTTGCCAACAGTAAAATTGGTAGACTACTAAGAGCTCTAGTTCTTGAATGAGAAATTAATGAAATCAGTGTTTAATAAGCAACCTCCACTTCATGGTTGTACAGAGACACCCACAAACACTGATCCCCCTGTCAACAGAGCACACAGATGGGGTCTAACAAAGCATTTCCATTTCAGGTAGCTTTCTTTGAAGACCTCACCCCAGTGCTCACTGAGAGTCAAACACCACACAAAAAGCTAGGAAGCATTAGAATGGGATTACAGAACCAGAGCCTTTATGCAGATGTCAGATTCTTTTGGGAATTTGTCTGGAATTTTTACTGCATTTCTGGTCAGCCCATCTCAAAAAGGTGTGGTGGATCTGGAAAAGGTATAAGATTGGAAAACTGACCAGAACTGGCTATTGTTCAATCTGTGAAGAAGCAATAGGAGCATGGGGAAAAAGGGAAGACTTCACTCTAAAACCATAAATCTCATGGAGAAGGTGAATATATGAGATTATCACTACATATTTAGAATACCATCAGAATCAGAAACACCTTGTTTAAAACTTTTTAAGGAACAAAACAGTAGTTCTTCAAGTGGCACAAAGAAACTCTGGAAGTCCTTATCCTTAGGTAATGTGAAGGTCAAACATTCAAAAAAGACATTCGGCAGAGAATTAAACAAATTTGATAGGTCTGTAAAGAGGTATTAAACACAACAGATGTGAGTGCAGTCTTCCAATTCAGGAAATTCCACCAATCCAAAGTCTGGAGTGTATTCCAGAAGACAGCTCTCTTTCTACTGGTCCAAACTTTGATGGTCCTCCTAAGTTTGTACTTCAGTCCATTGTTTGAGAGGAACAGTGATGAGGTGCTTTGTGTGATCCAACACTGCTATCCACGTGATCCCACCTGAGTGCCTTTGAATAGGTATCCCTCATATAATGTTTTAACAGACTTTTTTCCCCTTCTGTTTTCAAGATGAAAGGATTTTAAAAGAGCAGAATGTTTTGAAGTTTCTTAGATGGTATCAAATGTTCCTACCAGCAAAAGGGGTCAGTATCAGTTGTTTCTTCCTTTATATTTGGGCTGGGTTTCTTGTCCTAATGTGGTTGTAGGGGAAAAAAAGGGGGGGCAGAGATTAGGGAGGGAAGGGGGGAAAAACAAAGATAGAAGAACAACATCCTAAAGTGTCCTAAGGTCCTAAGCTGTTTAAAGGATGCCTAAAAAACCCAGCTACTCATTTCTGAAATTCAGCTTTAGTTTTTTGGGATATAGCTGGTAAGAAACATGGATGAAGGGGGCACTACCTGCGTGAAGCAAATACTTTTCAGAGCTCTGGTCATATAGAATTCCTCTGTAGTTTGCTGAACTGCTCAAAATGCATAAAGAACACAACCGAGGTGTGCTAGGCAAAAGAAAAAAAACCAAAGCTCAACTACTTAGTGGACCATCAGAAACCAAGGTTCACATTTCCGTTGTTGCTTTGGAAAGGACTGTGTTTCATCACTTGATTTCCCAGCCTTGTTTGAGTCTAGTTTATTTTAAAATTATGGTGATTGGGAAGGGGGAATTTCACCAGAGTGCTGATAAACCATTGGCAAAAGAAAGAGATGGCTAAGAAGTATTTACAGGAACTTTTCATGCTCTAAAGTGTTGCAGCTCCCATGTACTGACTTCTTAGTAAACAATTCATGTAGTTCATTTACAGCATCTACCATGACTGCAGGGAATACAGAATTCTGCAAAACAATTCTAGTAAAGTCTGCTAAATCTTGGTACTTCTAAAAATTAAACAGGGGAGTAACATTCTCATAATCTTATCAACCTTCAATATATTTTCACTTTTTGAAATAAAGTTGCTAATAAAAGGGTTTCTTTTTCTGCACGATCTCTTTTTCCTCCTCCACTGCAAGCTCAGACATTAAACTTTTGGAAAACACTGAGCAATACCTGGGGGAGGGGTGGGAGTAAAATCATCATTGTCAACTGATGCATCCAAAACTAGGACATTTAAAAAATCTTAATGATGTTTAATGCACTGAAATAATGAAAAGCAAATCCAGGGGAAAAAACAAAAACAAACCAGAAATTCACATTAAGCTATCCATAAATCTAAACAACCAGTGAAACTGAAAACTAAAACTAACTTGCCACTTCATTTTTCTAAAGCTCTGATAAAAGGGGACATTGAGTTTTCTGCAGCTTTTCAGACAAGTTAAAATAATTCAGCATTGTTGAAGAAGAAACTGATGATACAATTTTATCTGGATAAAATATCAGTATGGCTCCATGTCATTAAATCTTTACTAATGGTTGCAGTTACATCTGAAGTTGAAAAACAAACTGCATACTAATACACAGAACATATTTGTAAGACAAAATAGTTCATCTCACTCTTAAAATTGTTCACATATTCACATACAGAGAAATATTAAGAGCAAATGGAGTGTGTTACTTAATATTCCTACGTAGAGTGAGAAATGTACATTCTGCACTTTAATTTACTTCCAACAGCTAATCTCTTAATTTGTCTCCCTACTGGAGGACAGAAAAAAGAAATAGACTGGAAGTGTATTTATAGAAATCAGCCAAAGACTTTGCACCTAGCTGCAAGTTCAACTCAGACTGCAGTGGGGCTTTCCCACAGACAAGTTGAGAATGATTGTTGTGCTGGAAGAGGGAAAACTTTCAAGGGGTAATGAATATTTTAACGACTTCTTTTTTTCAGTTTACAGGAACGAGTTTACTAAGGCTGATTTCCTCCCACAGTAAGGCTTCTTTCTGTCCTTGTTGCAGTTGCTTTCTACCTACAAAAAACACAAGTTGTTTCTCCCAAAACTGCTTCATTGAACTCATGTCCAGAAAACAGTTTTGTCTCCTGCAATGATGCTTTATAAAGATGTATGAGTGATAACCAGAGTAAATCCAGAATTGATAAAAAGTCTGAAAAGAATGATTTGGAAATAAACTAGCATCAAACCTGTAACAGGCATCTTTAAATTGCTCACAGATGCAAATGTCTATTTTATTTCTAAATTCCAAAGGTTAACTCTCATTGCACAGACTGGCTGATTACACACATGACCCACTCCGGTGCTCTGGATGCATATTCCAGAGATATATTTTCAAGTATCTAAATAGCTGTATAAATATTGCCTTTAGATGTCTAAAATGGCATAACCCTCAGTTAATTCTCTCAGTTCTTGTGGGCCTTTTCTTTGCTGGTGGGTTTTGGGTTTTTTTTTTCATTTGTTTTGTTTTGTTTTAATATTCCTCTAGCTTTATTTTGCTGTGCTCCTAAAACACAGAAACCAAATCCAAGGGAAGTCCTGCGAAGAAGAGGGGTGGATAGCAGACAGTAAGAGTCTCACATACCTCTTGTTGTGCATACCTTTGAACACTTCATTGAGAAGCTTTCCTTGGGAGGATAAAACTCTGGTGGTGGGCCAAAATAGTCCTGTGCTGCTCCCGAGGTTTTAGAGTAAGGGTCTGAGCAGACAGGAGAAGTCCTTGAGTGCCAGCCACCTCGGATGTCTCCTGTTGCTCTACAATGGAGAGAACAACTAATGGTTATTAATTAGGTCAGAGCCTCTCCTGAACATGAGAACATGAGAAATTGTCAGATGCTCCTCTTAGCAGAAGCAGCTAGCTTGCTTCACAGGCAACTGACCTTTTTTGCTTGCCTGTTTTGAAAGCAAATATCCCAAAATCTTGCATAAATCCATGTTCACAAAGATATTTGCACTCAATGGGCCTTATTTTGGAAAATAGTGTACTCACTGGGTAGGCTGGCTGAACTGTTTAGCTTACTGGCAAAAGGTACGGAGCAGAAATAACAGCTTTTTCATGAAAACCAAACAATTTAGTTAGTCCATAGCAGGCCAGATAATAGAAATAAGAAAGATTTTGGCATAATAAATGTGCAAAGTAGCACAGCTAGTTCATGGGTGTTTTGTCAAGTTTGTGCTTCCAACCAGTGTCTCCCACAAAGATGCCTTTTAAAAGAATAAAAGCTATTAAAATAAACCGATAAAGATTTTAAACTAGGGAAAAAATAGCCTATTCAAATTTTTTGAGGTCCTTGAAGATATTTGAAGAAGACTCTAAAATCAACCCTCCCCCCACCAAAAATTAATTTCTCCTGTCTCCAATTAGTCTCTTGATTGATACATTTCATAATGGTCCAGTTTGCTGCAATGACATACAGCTCCACATCTGAAACCTGATCATTTTTTAAGTTGGTGAGATTTAGATTATTTTATAGGAAAAGTGCAATTTGCCCTATTTAAACTGAGCTAACACTCAAGTTAAAAGAAGCATTGGCTGCAAATTTTTTTGTTAGGTCTAATCGAAATTTTCTCCCTCATTTGAAGGAGAATTGGAGCTTGCCTTTTTCAAGGTACAGCTGGATGAGTTTGTTATTAAAGGGTATTTTAAGTCTCATTCAGCATTATTATTTTTAAAAGTCTTCTTTGTATTCAGTTTTTATCTTGAATTTCTTATCCACAGATCAGCATTTTCAACTGTAGTTTTGTCCCCTATATTCATTGCACTTCACTAAGGTTTATCTTCATGCAATTCCAGACTCAATATTATCTCGTTCATCCACATTAAATCATGTTCTTTGTAGTTTTTACATTTTAATTAAGACATTCAATAACAAGACCAATGCTAACATCTCCGTGTTTAGTTGCCAACAGCTCTATTTGGCTGAAACATTTCTGATTTTTCTGACCTCTGTCCTGTGTCTTGTGCAACTACCAAAGCATCCTGTGCAGCTGTGTCACATAAATTAAATAAGCTGTGTGATTTATAAGACTTCCAGTAACTTGAAAGCAATCCCTTTGGTACTTCTGATGCAGCTGCTTCTCTCTATTGTTTCCTGCTACTTGCCAGAAAACAAAACAAGGCAAAAAATCAAACTAAAAAACCCCTAATGTTCAGCAACAGAGTACAATTAGGAAAAAAAAAATCCTTTTTTTAGATGCTTTTTTTTTTCTCACTATGGTCTATTCTGGCCACCTTTGCTGCTGTTTTCCTTGAGGACTTTACCATTCTAGGTAATTCTCCTCAGCAGTGGGAGGAAGGTTGCTGTAGGAGTTTCAGACAGAAATGCAATTGGAAAGAGAAATACTCTGGCTATAAAGACTAGTTCATCAGGGATGAAAGTATTAGGCACCCAAACTGCAGCTTCCATGAAACTCTTCCCATGTATTTCATTACAGGATCTGGTGGACTTCTGATCAATCAGCCAAAGTTTTCACCAAAACCCATGAGAACTCCATGAGAACCAAGCAGAGGAAATGTTGTTAGGTTAAGCCAAACTCCTTCAAAACAACTGACAGAAAAGTTTTTCAATTAGTTTTAGCGGGGTCTGATGGCCCCCAGATGCTTGACTTGACTCTAAGAATTATCTTCATGGCTGTTACAGATTTGTAACTGCAGCTTCCCTTCCTCTAATCCCTGGTGGATACAGGGATGTCTGTGAACCTTTACGGTCTGTCCATCAATTTTTGATCTACGTGTCCGAACATATAAAACTAACAGCAAAACCAAGAAATCCAGAGATTTAAAATCCAGTGCTTTATTTAAAAGTGGTGGTTTAATTTATAGCTACTCTTTCACACATTGCTTATATTATGCTATACATGAAAGAAAAAAAAGACCACATCAAATCCCCAACCCTTTTGTTTTTTTCTTTTTCTCTCCACTGTGCTATTAATGTGTTACGGGCATTAGCTGCTCTCACTTCTAATATGTTCAAGATAATTTAACTATATTGCCTGCCAATCTCTGCTTTTGCTAAGGACAGGCATTCAGCCTCCAAGCATGATTCTTAGACTGGTCTTTGTTCCCATTTCTCTTCAATTTTTCATAATTTAAGAGAGACAGAAGAAAAATTCATTAGCTGTTTTCACAATACAATAGTTTTACTGCTATCCAAGTGTTTTATACTTAGCCATAAGTACTCCTTGTAGTCCACACAGTGCTCTTCTCTGCTCCTTTTATTCTCATCCCATTTTCCTTGCTAAAAGGCATATTATCAGGGAGTACTTCAGTATTTCAGCTTTTCAATAATCTTCATTATATCTATCTCCTCTCCCTGTTTGCCTTTATTCTTAAATTCCCCTACAATCACGTCCCCAGAGACTAAATGGGGGAGATGAACACTCTACTGCCACTTCCAATTTGCCAGTGGTGTTTAGATCTACAGACTTCTCTCCTACAGTGCAGCCATGCACTGGCATGACCTAAAAGGAAAAGAGCTTAAACTCACGTCTAAGCGTGCTGCAGCTTGGCCAGGCTGGAAGGAGAAGTGTAATATCCTAAGAGTTTATTTGGCACTGGAAACCCATTAGCTGATCTGCTCATTGTGGTGATAGGGGCTGACCCACTCTCAAGTGCTGCCAACAGCCTTAGACACTTCAACAAGCACTCATCTATTGACAGCAACTAGGGAAAGTAATTCTATTTCACATGAATAGGAACATGTTCACAGCTGAACTAGAGCAACCTGGAGTCCCTGTGCTGGTCTCAGTCATGTAACATTCTCATTTAAACAATGCATATCTGGCAAGCCATAGCTTGCTGTCACCTGCTGAGCAGTGTCTTCAGGAACTGTACTAAGACTCATGGCCACACTTCACCTACCTGTGACCCACCTTGATTCAGATAATCCCAGGAAATTCACATCTCTGCCTGTGTTACACAGCCTATCTTTCTGACCTGTCTCAAGCTCAAAACAAAGAAAAAAGGTTAAATTTCTAAGTGTAAAATACTCCCTGTTGCAAATGCAGTATGCTCATGCTTTCAAGGCTGAGTAAAAGCTTTCTTTACTATTGTAAAATAAGCCTATTTAAAAGCAGAGAGAAGGCAGACATTGTAGACCTGCTGTGATATATTTCTCTTAGGAGATAAAGACGTACCTTGCATTGTACGGGTATGGTTTTCTTGCTTTTCTGTCTTCTTTGTGTCTATCAGATCTATGGTTCTCATGGTGCCTGAATTGCTTATCTTGGTATCGACTCCCAGCATGAGACATCTTGTTTCTTAGATGTATTCTCTTCTTCTAAAGTAACTTCCTGAGCCAGAGAAATAAAACCAGTTCATTTTATTGCTCCACTTAAAAGTTATTCATTGACCAGCACTCACTTCCATTTCATGCTGATTCAAAATTAGTACAAACTTCTTTAAGAAGTGAAGGAAGTAAAACCCTTTAAACTACAAGGTAACTTCATTAAAGCAGGAAGTTTTTCTTTACCTTTTCCTTTTCATCAAGTAAATGTTTCTATACTTGGCATTTATTACTCTTAGCTTATTTACTAGGTCTGCTCTGACTCTCCTGCCTTTGTTGCCAGGACAAGGCATCGTGTCCACCAGGAACTGAATCTTGGCTTCTGTAATGTTGTGTCTCAGGTGAAGTATTAAGCCCAGCAAGTGCCAGGGCACTGCATGAGTGTGCCACAGCTGCTACTGGCACAGGGAAGTCTGGAAGAGCAGGCGGTGACCTTTGTCCTGGGAGTTTCTAAGAGGAGGGCACCCGTGGGTGTAAACAGAGTCAGTACCAAACGCCGCCTGTGATTTGCATAAACATTAGGTACGGGCAAAGCTGTGCTGGGCTGAAAATAAGTTGCCGAGAAGCTATACCCTGATAATTCTGTATTAAATATTACCAGGTTGTTATTTGCTGAAAGTGTTTTATCTTTTCAAGTGCGGTACAGCTAAGCCCAAACTTGTAAAATAGGGAAACAGACTTCAAACACCTGAGCAATCTTCAGACTCATCTGCCTTCATCACAGCCCTTCAACATCCCTGCAGAAGTGCCTGCAGTCGGTTTAATTTGGACTGATCAAGGCCTGATGACCTTCCTCCATCTCCTTTACGTGTTATAAAGTAAAAAACATAAAAATATAAAAATGTACTATAAAGGAATAAATTAATTTTTATTTGTTTACATCTAAGAGGGAAAGAGACAGCGCCTTGCCCCCGAGGCAGCCCAGGGCAGGAGCCATTCCGCAGGAACAGGTTCCTGGTGTGGGTGCCGCCGCCGCAGCGCCCCCACAGCGACCCGAGACCCCCCTGGCGGCCCGGGGGAGGCCCTGGCGTGGGCGCTGNCGGCGCCGCCCTCCCGGGCCCGGCCGCCCTCCCTCCCGCCTGCCGGGGCGGCCCGGCCCGCTCCTGCCTGGGCACGGCGGCCGCGGGGGAAGGTGAGCACAGCGTCACAGAGTCACACTCACCTACTCACAGAGTCAGTTTGCTTGGAAATGACCTAAAGATCTCTGAAATCATCTAGTCCAGTCTGTGATCCAACGCCGGTCCATGTCAGCTAGACCATGGCACTGGGTGCCGCGTCCAGGCTTTCCTTAAATACCGGCAGAGATGGTGAGTCCACCGCCTCCCTGGGCAGCCCACTCCAGTGCGCAATCACTCTTTCAGTGAAGAAGTTCTTCCTGACGTCCAACCTGAACCTCACTTGGCGCAGCCTGAGGCTGTGTCCTCTCGTCACTGGTTACCTGGGAGAGGAGACCGACCCCCACCTGGCTACACCCCCCTTTCAGGCAGTTGTGGACAGCGATAAGGTCACCCCCGAGCCTCCTTTTCTCCAGCTAAACATGCCCAGCTCCCTCAGCCACTCCTCATGGGATATGCCCTCCAGACCTTTCACCAGCCCTTGGCTGGGCAATGAAGAGGAACAGGAGCTGTGGGAATGGGCTGGTGTCTGGGAGCGTAGGACAACCTGGGCTTTGTTTAATTTAATAAAATGAGGTCCCCATGCCCTACAGTGCTGAGGAAGAATCTGGTAACCGCGAGAGGATATAAAACCTGAAGGTTAATAAAGCTGAAATTCAAGGTCCCCACAGGTTGCCTCATTGTTTTTTTTAAAGTCACCTCCATTGACTGGCAGCATTCAGGGCAGAAAGCCCTGCAGAACAGGGTGGGTGAAGGGGAGGAGGTAAAAGAAAATGGGCGAAACTTGTCCCCAGGAGCAAGTGTGTGCGAATGGCCTGTGTTACACTAGCCAGGCTGAACAGGGAGGTAAGCAGATAAACTCTCCTCTGGTGCAGAGCCATGTTTTGGATAAACAACCATTTGAATGCATGCAGTCTCTTCTCTTGGTGCTCTGCTGAAAGCCCTCCCTGTGGTGTATCTGCAGGGGCTTTGTCGCCTCACTGCCAGCCTGTGATGTTTCTCTTACAGAGGAACAATGTGCTGGTCTCCTCAGGATGCTTTCTGTTGGTGTTTTTAATCTCTTTTTTGGAGGGAGTCTGGACAGGCTCTTGAACCAGCATTGCAACAAATGGCTTGTTGGTTGTGCAGCCCTGTACACAAAAGCAGTCTGTGCCTGGGAAACAGGATGGTGGTGTTAACATGACACTGTGCCCGGCTAATCTGGAGCTTTGGAAAGCTTCCCTAGGCTGTGGCGCTGTCCTGCACAAGAGCTGGGAGCAGAAAATCCCTTTCTTTCCCAGGGCTTTCACAGCTGCATGCTTGGGGCACCAGTGCTTCGAGAGTTTGGGCTTAAGACACGTAACTGTTAGTGCAGTCCCACGGCACAGTAAGTCCCAAATCCCCTGTAAGCAACATGCAGGTACCTGAGGAGCTGCTGTCCCTGAAATGAGGAGACAGCTACAGGAACTGAATGCTCAGAGCATTCAGCTCAGCATTCAGTGTTTTGAATTGTGGTAAGAGTGTGATTCCCTGCTCTGGCTGAGCTGTGTTAACATTTTCTTTTGCTGTTTGCCATTCTCACCTTGCCTAGACCTCTTCTGCTGTTCCTGCCTTCAGCTGTACACTTCCGTTCATCTTCTTCTCTGTCTTGGACCAACCCTAGTGCTTGCTTGATCACATAATAATCCAATTCTGCTTGCTTTCCAGCCAAAACCAATTTACTTTCTGCTGTTTTAGTGAGTGGAATTGGCTTTGTGCTGCAATCAAATGTGCACTGGAGCAAGGACTTGGCAGAAGCACATGTCCCACAGGGAAGAAACTGGGGGAGGGATGGGGGAAGAGGGCTACCTCTCTTGGCAGCAGTGAGTGGTGACTGTAACTGAAGCCCTGATGTGAAGTCGCAGTTTGGGACACAGCTACCCATCAGCCTTCTCAGTTTGGGGCTGTCATCTGGCTAGCAAAGGCAGCCTAACAGCAGGAGTATTTTACTGTTTCGTAGCTTTGTTTGTTTCTAATTCCTACTGTTCCTATTTAAAGGCTGTTAAAGCTAGTTTGGCAGATTTTACCCTAAAGATTAGGGTGCCCGCGTGAACTCCGTTCTCCTGTCTAGATGACAAATATTTGGGAAATAGATTCATCATTTGCATCCAGCAGAGGATATCTGCTCTTGATGGGGGGCATGAGGAATTACATCTCCCTTCTGGTGGGCAGGTTTCATACAGTCAAAAAATCACAAGGAGACATGGCAGGAAACAGACTTTTTTGGAGGGGCTGAAATATAACCGTATCCTTGACAGCCACTGTTTGCAGTATAACTAGTAGTTTTGTTAAAGCATTTTCTCTTTCTGGGCTGAAAGGGTTCAGGTTCAGGCCATTTTGGTTTGATGGAAGACTGGATGGAACTGAGGGAATGCTATTATGGACTGGGTAAAATTCAGTGAAGCTGGTGGGCAAAGTAAGTGTTTAGAAGTATTTAAAGTCATTATGGAACCAGGTAGTTGAAATAAGAGGGTCACAACCAATGCAGAATTACAAGGTGAGATCTACATAAAAAACTTAACTTTATGACATAAGGGTTCTTCCCTGGAAACTCATAAAGAAAATGCGAGATAGGTAGTGACTGCTGGAGTTGCCTACACATGGCGTAAGAACCAGTGAAATAAGCCACAGAAAATGATGCTGACTAGGGAGAAACATCCAAATGTAGGAGTAGGAATGTGTTTCTAAGGAGAAAATCATGAAGGGCTTAGATACAGTACTGGCTAAATTTAAATGACAATCACCAAGGAAAAAGATCTAATCATTTGTTGTTACTTTATTGCAGGTGAAATGATGCTGCGTTGTATGTAAGCAGATGGGTTTGTATCAAACATACACTCGATTCTGTCGTCATTTCTCTTTGTAATAGAAATAACCTTTGGGACTGAATTTTGGCTAGCTGATGAAGTCCCGAGGGACTGATGTGCAGAAAATGAAGTGTGAACTGTTTTGATTTTTTTTTTCCTGGTAATTTACTTGAGTAGGTCACATCTGTGTCTTGGATCAATGTAGTCCTGGATACATGCTCCAGTCTAACAAAACAAAACACAACAAAACAAAACAAAAAACCTAAAACCTAATCTAGGTACAGGGTACAAGGTGCTATAAATAGATCTCCAGGGACAGATTTCTCCAGCCATGCAGGCAGGCAGGGCACCACTGGAGTCTGTTCAGTCTGACAGGAACACTAAGCTCCTGAGATCAGCAGGACTAAAATTAGCTTTGGAACACTATTTTCTACCCTTGTGCTGTTGCTTTTATATGAAATCTGTTGTTTATTGTTATAAACAACAAGAAAAAAATTTGGATTGAAGGCTTTTTTTTTTTTTCTTTTTCCCTTTCTTAAGGAGATTTTGAAATCCCTGGTCTTTGGAATGGGAGGTAAATTCAGTTTGGGAACTAAGTAATTGGTTATCTGTGGTCAATTTTTCCCTGTGCTAATGACAAAAAAAAATCACACCACTAAAAATTTCTTCAGCAAAAGAAATGTAAACAGTCAAGACTGATTTAATACTAATATTGTATTCTTGGTGTGTGCTATTATAAATACTTATTTTTAAAAGCAATGGAATGAGTCCTTGGGCTTCTTTTATTGTTGTCTTTGGAAATGTGTGAATTGTTTGGTTGGTAGTTGTTTCTCTTACAAGGCTGAGTCCTTCCCAGCATCTTCTGAGTAATTCTCTAGTTCTGATTTAGAGATCTTACAACATGGCTTTCTGAAAAGTGGGATTTTGTCTCACTGAATCTAGATCCTGACTGAGGAGTAGCCGGTTTCTGGGACACATCCAAAACAGGCTGAATGCAGTGAGGATGTTTCTACTGAAGCCTTGAATCCTAAAAGGTTGTTATCTGTGGGCCCCTTCATATTTACATCAGCTTGGAGTACAGAGCTGTAACACCAGCCTCGGTAACGCTCTGCATCACCACAGCTGTCACTTTCATGCTGGCTTTCCTCAAGTTCTTCTGTTGCTGGCCACCCAAGATGTATCTGAAACTTTATCATTCATTTTCTTTTTCCCTGTTCCTAAATACAGTTGTAGTAGGCTAAAGCCATTTTTTCCCTTCTAAAATGTTCAGCAAAACCAAAATGGCTTTTGAAATCTGAGAAACTGTTAGCATTAAAATTTCTCCCTCATTTCTTAACAACGCGTTCTCACAAATTCCGTCTGTGTTGTGCTGAACTTAGGGGAACCCTTGTCTGTGTAGATCTTGGAAACTGTCTGCAACCCCATACTTAGTTTTCAGTAATAATTTACCACTTGAATGTGAAAATATTTCAGGACTGATATTTGCTTTCAGAGGACTTTTAGACTCTGTGTACATCTCTGCAGTCGTGATTGCTCTAAAATTCACCCTGGTGGACCTTTGTGTGGTGCTTTTGTCTTGACCGTCCCAGAGGTCTCAGTAGTCCTGGGCTTCTGATTCTGTATGCCAGTTTGCAAATTGCACAGAATTGCAGCAAGAGCAGCTATCTGGGAGCTCAGGCCACTTCCCTGTCTCTTGGCATGAATACATTGCATTCCATTTTATATTAGTAAAATATTTATGAAGTTTTATTAACATGGTAGGGGCTCTTGCTCTTTCACAAGAGGTAGGAATTACGAGCAGCCTGCCTTCTCTCTGATTTAATCTACTTTCCCATCTAGTGTTTTTCTTTTCTCATCTGGACACAGATAAAATCCAATAACAGGGTATTTGTTTTGTGGTCAAAACTATCAGGGTTGGAGTCAACACTCGGGGCAGTCATTGGAAAGATTTCCCGTGCATAGAAAATTTATGAAGGTACAGAGGTGCTGGGTTTTGTAATCGAGCCTTAAAAGGTATTCAAACATTTTGTTCCTGAAGAAAACACATATTCCTGTGCGGCTCTGAGCTATTTACATCTGGTTGGTCTGTCTGGAGCTCTAAACATTGGCAATTGTTTGTGTTAGGAAGGAAAAGAGGCATTAAATTTAGGTGTCCAGTTCATGCAAACAATTTGTCGCGCTTTCTTTCGACCTCCTGAAAAAGAAATGCAACAGTGGCATCCTGTGGCCCAAGCAGTTCATGGCAGGTGGGTTTGGGTTAGGGCAGAATCTGCCACCGACGTCTTCCTGCACTGAACGGGAAATGGATCAAGTTATTTCTAAGTTAGTTTACAGAAGAAGCCCACAATATTTCAACACAGTGCACATTTAAAAGCGGAAGTAAAAAGCTGATATTTACTTTCCACCACTTTATCTTATTCAGCTTATTTTTCTACCAAACACCTTGGTGTTTGGGACAGAGGATGATTTCAGTTACCCACCAGGGAGATGGGACTTCTGCATTGCTGTCTTTGTGCTGATGAACATTTCCTCCAAAAATAGGAATGGAGGAGATACTCCTGTTTCTAATTAACCCATGGTCTAGTGCAGCACACTGGCTCTAAAAATGGATGTTTCAGGGAAGTCCGATGAAAAGAAGACAGATAAGAGCTGTTTTCCCTTGCACCTACATCATAGTCAAGTGCTCACTCCTGCACACCGTATGTGGGTCACTTGATTTTTTGGAAATCCTGGCTTTAACTTGTTTAGCTTGGGCAGGCTGCGATTTGCTTATCCCCTCACCGGCAGATGTTGGCAGCTGTGACCACCAGGCTCTCTCCAAAAGCCTTCAGGCATGCCACAAGGCACGTTAACGAGGAACATGCAGACTCACCTGCACTCATGTGGGCAATTGGCCAGCAAGCTGCCGATAGTCTCACGTTTACTTCTCCCCCTGGTTTTACGGTGGCTTCTCTTCTGTCAGAGAGGAGGTGTTAAGGTGGTGTCTTTTAAAGCCTCTTCCTTCCTACTTCTTACCTTCGCACATAGAGGTGTAAGTGCTATTGAAGGCTCAGCACCAGGAAGGAGTGGGGGGAAAATGAAACAACTTTCTTTGGTTTAGCTTTTCATTTTCTTGTATCCAGGAGGCCCTGCACGTTTTGAGTCATCTATCTTGAGAACTGGAAAAGCAGAGTAGGGGGAAGGTTGTCCGCTGCTGCCTGTGCATGGAAAAACGTGTGGGCATTCAGTTTTCTGTTGTGCAGGAAAGTCACCATGTGATGACTGCAGCAGGAGGCAGGAGCAGCAGGCAGGGGCTCAATTGTTGCCTTTAATGACGAGTAAGTACTCTGAAGGTTTTTGCGGAATTGCCTAACTGAGCTTGCACCACAGTTTCTGGACGGTATTAATCCCCGGGCTGCCTTTTAAAACGCGGACATGCATGAAAACAAACAAATGTTGAGACTGGCAGTGGCTCCAGAGATGTTAACCCTGCTCCTTTTTGTCAGTTAAACTGACAAGCCAGATAAGAAGAGCCGGTGTTGGTATCGTCTCTTGCATAACAAACCGCTCTCGACAAAAGAAGCAGCCTCCTGTCAAACGAATTTCCTTTACAACTGCCGAGGGGACTATTTTTAGTTTCATCTGCCATTCTTTACTCCTTAATCATCAGCTTCACTTTTTCTGTTTTTCTCCCTTTTCCCCCTGCACAGCTAGCTCTGATACCAGGTACTGCTGATAATTGGCAGAGGAGCAGGAGGGCACTGGGCTCTCGGCTGTTCCCTGTTAATGTGCGTCTGTATGGGATGCTACCAGCCTTGCCATGTCGAGCTCAGCTCTGGCCTGTGTTTCCACCTTCAGAGAAAGGCAAACAGACCACTCTGGATCTAGATGAGGGATGTCAAAGATCAGCAAGTGAATGAGACCAATTCTTGCCAGGAAAGGGTTTTTTTAGCTAAGGCTGTGTTTAGAAAACATGCTTTAAGTTGCAGGAGTAGAGCTACAAATATCCAGTGTTGAAGTGACGTCACAGGCACACTGCATCAGGCAGACAATTCTTCATATACGATTGGCAAAGCAAGGCAGAGCCTGGCTTTTCCACTGGAGATAAAACTAAAGTGCTTTGGGAATGATGGTGTTTATTTCGTTGGTCTTGACTCTGTGCTGCTTTTCCTTTTGGTCTGCTTGAGCCACTGCATGTTTGTAGCCTGTTGAGCAGCAGAATAATTCTTGTCTTCTGGCTGAGATGTAAAACAGCAGTCCTGCCTATCTGTAACCCATTAGAGATTTTGTAGTGCTATTTGCAAGCATAAAGGCGTCTTAAGGCTTTAGTCATTCAGGAAGCGACACTGCTCTGCTCAGTTGCGCACAGTAATTCAGTCAGGTCCATCATCCTCCCAGCATCTTTCTAAAGCCTAATTCAAGTGGGTTTTTATGTATTCTATACCTTCTTCCTCCACAGCATGCAAAAGCTTCAAATAATGAATGGTTTCATGCCCGTGGTGCTGCTGTAAAGTACAAGTTTTATACCCATTTTATAGCTGGATTTGAGAAGCACAAAGGCAAAGTGAAAAGCCCGAAGTCAAGAGGGAAGTCTCTGGCAGCAGAGGAAATTATGATTCTGTCACCTGAGGAAAGTTAACAGTACTGAAGTCAGTGCACTAGCTAATGTTTTCCAGGGAAGTGCCACAGTTCTCATAAGGAAGGAATCACTAGAAATGGTCAAAAGATTTTACCACCTCGATTTTCTTAACAAACATGAGTTTTCAAATACATGAAATGATACAAGATCTTTGCAGAAAATGTATTTAATTTGAGAAAGTGAAGTAAAATTTATTTGATTCAAACAAAAATGAGGTTTATAAGTTTTATAATGTAAATGTTCCAATTGATCTTTTTCCCTAGTGTAAACAAAGAAAAAGAAGAAAACCTGGGAAGAAAGCAAAAAAGAGACCTGGTTTCTCCAGTGGAATGAGAATGCAAATGTATTGTTGATGGAAAAATAAAGACTATATATTTTTCTTCAGGCTTTCTTCTCTCCAGTCTTAGTCTTTCTGCCTTTTGAGTATAACTGACTAGTGCAAGTGTGACCAGTCTCCTTAACCCTAATAAACATGCACAGCACTTTGAGCAACACCCATGAGCCAAGGAAAGTGAGAGGGAGAAAGCTGGAAAGAGGTCTTATGGCTGATGAGAGTGACTCCTTGTGACTTTGGCTGCTTTACTGTCCAGTAGAACAGGGATCTCCTCAGCAATGTTTGCTGGCTCACCTCCTGCCACTGCCTGGGTTGTCACTGTGCAGTAGCCCCCAGATTCATGCACCTCTGCTGGGATCCACCTGGTGTAATTCCAGTCTATGTATAGCAGAATTATTTGCGGGCTTCTCAAAGGTTGGCTACCCCTGGCTTTGGCATACACCACTGTGCAGCCTACAGTCTGACATAATACTGTTCCTGCTTTTCTTTTGCCAGTATACCATTGCTTTTGACAGTGTAACTCTTTACTTTCAGCTCTCTTTATCAGGACATTTGTGAAAATCTATTTCTGATTCTGCTCTTTTAAAATCTCTGAATTAGATTTTGGTTTAGGAGCTGGAAGTAGAGAAAAATCATTAAAAGCAAGATTGGTTTTGTATTTTTGAAGATGCTTGAAAGACTGCCAGAGAGCTGTCAGGTTAGTGATGGCTTGTGACATATAAAAGCAGACAAGCAAGGGTTCATAATAATTCAAGATCTGTTGAAAACCATATTGAAACATGGCTAGCAGTGAGGGGTTTTAAAGAGAAAATTTTCATTGTGCATGTTCAGACTCAGAAGTGTATTTCAGCCCTTGCTGTGAAAAAAATGCATGTGACTTTAGCTTTATGTGCATCCTTTGGATTTTGCCTCTCTTGCTCAGATTTTCAGTGTTTTCATCCCAGTTTATCTGTCACATTTGTTGCCTGGGTTCCTGGCAGGGACACTGCCCTTAGGTGTCTGCACACGTGGAGTCCCCATTTCCTTGCTGCCTGGGTATGTGGAGCCTTTCTTTCATGCATTTATCCACTCGTTCAGTAGTCCACTTCCCTGCCTCTGTAGGCTTTTTTTGTTCTACAAAAAGGAGCAATTGAATCTTCTCCTGGATCAGTGGTGTGAGAAGTAGCAAGAAACTTCTTGGTGAAGAGCCTAGAAAAAAATCATTTAGGTTCCACCGGGTGAAGAGGGCCTGACCTTCAAAATTTCCCACGGCATGTTAAGAGGATTTGGGCAAAGACCTTAGGAAGAAAATGACAACTCTGCTTTCAGAATGGCCATGAAATGAGAAAGCCAAAGAAAAAAACCAAATTTTCCTCTCACACTGTGTAAAGGGCTCTCTGCTGAAGAATCACCAGCTGAATGCATATAAGAAGCCGCCAGCAATCATTAAGCTAAATTAACCATATTCTTGTGCCCATGATAACATCTGTGGATTATTTAAACAAAGTGGTGGTGGGCAAGGAGGAGAGGAAAATTGAAGAAAAGAGGTTCTGCTGTGAACACTCGTACCACCATCACCCAAGCGACGCTGTAATACAGAAACTGGGTCAGAGACACCCTTCCCCCTCCATGCTGCTGTCAAAGTTATTTGAGTGTCTATTGAAACCCTCACAATAGAAGAGTTTGGCTCCTGCATTTGCTAAGCAAAACTGATTTGTGTTTCTTGGTTCAGAAAAAAATGCTGGGTAATTTTCTGAGCAAGTACAATGCGACGGTTCAGTAGATCCCTGAAAGCTGATTTCTAGGTGATTTGTTTTTTGTTTAATAAGACACCAACACTTTTATTTAGCATTTCAGAATTGACATGCTGAATCTGTGTTTAGGAGCATCAAACCTCTCTCTTGCCTCTTAGTTTTAGGGCCAGTGCTGGTAGTCTTCCTTCAAAGTCCAAAAGACTGCAGAAAGTCTATTGAGAGGTTGTCTTACTGATGATTTAAATCTAAGTTAATTTCTTTATTTGTTTCAAGGATAATTGGAGTAAAATATATTCGTTTGGATGTATGGCTTGGCTAGATTTAAGCACAGTGCTGTTCTGGACTCTTCCCACTGCTCTTTTTAACCCTGAATTTGAGTCTTTCATCCTTGTTTACAGCTGTCCCATTCACAGTCCCAGCCTTCTGGTGTGCTCTGTCTGCTCTGGGATTTTTCCATCTTGTTTTTCTGGCTTCTTTCAAGGAGTCCCAGTGGCTCTAACTTGTCCTGAAAAGAAAACAAAACTGCACTTCATGCTCTTAAGGACAGTGTGCACAGGTTGTGAGTAAGCACAGAACCTGGGTGTTTGGCTATAAGGAGTGACATTGTTTTGCAGTCCTTATATGCCCTTATTCCAAAGGAGACATGAATGAAGTGAAAGAGCAGGGTCCAGAGTATGAACCTGTTTTCTAATAATAAGTTAATAAATTATCGAATTTCACTTCCCCTCCCTGCTGCCCTCAATATGCAGGGAGAAGTGAGCACATGCCCTCTCACACTTTTTTCCCCTTATGTAAAATGTCCTTTATTTCCTGAAAATTACCCAGCTTGATGGACAGTCTGGAGTTGGCTGGGGGACTTAATTGGCCACGGAGCCCAGAAAGGTGTTTGGGCCATGGCTACTGGGAGTTGCACACCCTAAGTAGTTGTTACATCGTGTGTTAAGGAGGCATGTTTGGGAGTGACAAAGGAGGAGGAGATGGAACATCATTTCCTTGTTTTCTCTGTACCTCAGTCTACTCTCTGAACAAGGTATTTAATTGTTATCAAGCAAGAGTGAGGGCCTTTGTGCCCATTCATATCTAGCTTATTTCTGATTCTTCATCCTATTGTATGTTTAAAAAAAAAAAAAAGAAAAAGAAAGGAAACAATACCCTGGGTTGTGTGTTAGCTTCAACAGGGAACATCTCTTGAGCTACCTTTCTTAACAGGCACATAATTACCTATGTCAGCCTCTCTTCCTTGCATCCTAAGTACCAAGAGGAAGAAATGGACATTCTTGCCATTGCACCCGATTGTCCAAATTTTGGGAGGAACTCAGGAAGGAAAGCTGTTTCCACCCTGTAGTCTGATGGCAGAATGACTTCTCTTTTTATCAAGGCTAATCACTTTCCAGCCCTGTTTCTGGCAAATCTTCTATCTGTAATAATCAAGTCAGTACATATGACATAGTTTTTTGACAGAACAATATTTCTTAATAATTTAGTAGCATTGTACACACACAAAAACAGAGTTATAATTAGCTCTCATCCCTAAAGTTGGAAGAGCTTTTCAGTTCATTGGAGGCTTCTGGCCAATTCTCTTATCTAATTGGATGAAGTTCCTACTTTCTCCCATTTGTATAATGTCTGCTTTTACACAAACTCATTAAGTGCAGCTGTACTCCAAGTTTCTAACAACAGCCCCAGTGAAGACGAGGCAGAAGTTTAATAGCTGTTCTGTTCTCTCTTTTTCATCTGATCTCAATTCATTTTGGTGGTTGATGTGTGCCCAAACATCTTTCCCTAGCACCTAATTCTACCCCCTCCAGCTTTTTATTATGAATTATCTTAATAATTAGAAACCAGACAAATTGCATAAGATTGATCTGTCTGTTTTGAAACTGGAGAGTTTACAGCTTGCTTTCAAGGAAGATGGATTTAAAGCAATTATTTGTTTCTGTGAGGCATACAGAAGTGATTTCTCCCCTTCTTTTTAAAGCTGGCATTAAGATGAAATCACATAATTGCTACACTGTTCTTTAAATCTTCAGGGGCATTAAACTGATTATATAGGTAGAATAGCAGCATCATAGTTAACATATTAAGGTTTTTAATTTAGATAGAATTTTTGGCATTTTAAACCAAAAAACCCCCCACTTTTGTCAGTCTGACTGCTTTATATTTCTCATGTTGCCATGTATAATTTTGAATTTCTACTTAGCTGAGTATACAGAGTAATAAGAAGTCTTCATTTGCCAGAATTCAAATTTGTCTTACAGTACTGCCTACATACATTCAACTCACATTTACAAAGAAATGTTTACCACACACTTCCAGCAATACAGATACATCATTAGTGTATCATTAGTATTGGAGTGATTTTATAATTCCTATGGATGGGGTTTTTTTTCCATTGAAGAACTATTTCAAGGTTTACTGGGGAACTTCCAGCTGTACAATTTCCTTTTCTTTCTGTGTTCCATCTTCCCACCAAACAAGGGAGGCTGGAGGAGAGAGGGAAAGTCAGGGAAGAAGTTTTCTCACAGCACTGATTGTTTCATGGGGACACGTATCTGTGATGATAAATGCTCTCTCTCATATAGCCAGTGATGGGGAGACATGGGTGACAATAAGATGACATTCTTTGGCACTGGGGACTGAAGTTACAGCTGTGCATGTGCACACGTCTGCAGCACAGAAGAGGGGAGACAGCAAAGAAGCACAGCGAGACATCAGCAGAGGGACTCCAAGGGACTTCCTCCTAAACCTAAACTGAATTAGGAGGGACATTTCCCTCTGTTGGTGCTCCAGCTCCTAGCACTGATATTCCGTTCAGGTTGCAGTGCTCTCCTGGCTCTGAAGGTCACCAAAGGCTTCACCCTTACAAGGTTCACAACGCCCTTAGTTCTGTCTAGCTTTTAAAGATGCAAACATCTGGCAAAATCCAAAGGCCAGTATGAATAGGGAGGACCTACTGAACCCCACTTCCTCTACCTTAGAGGCTTCTCTCAGTTCAAGTGCTCATAAAGAGGTACCAGAGTGGAACATTTTGTTTCTATTATGCATATGCATATGAATATGTATATGTATATGTATATATATTTCATATGTATATGAAAACTGAGCAGTGCTGTAACCACGTCCTTGTCAAGAGACCTTTACAGCAAAGTTGGCAAAATTCATGACTGCAGGTTGAATATCAGTCTTCTCAATAATGACACCAAGAGGTAGTTTAATTCTTTGTTCTAACATAACACTTAATCTTAGCATGAGTCACAAGTAGTTTTGACTGATAAATGTCTCTAATCAAAAACTGAAATCTGTGAACATCTCTTGTTTTCAGATAATTGTCTCCATCTGTAGACATGTTCCATCATGATCTCAATCCCTGTTTAGACAAATATGAAACATGGGCATTTTTCTTGTTTAGAATCCCATTTATTGTCTCCACTGGGGCTGCTGCCCCACATATACATAAAATAAGCTTGTCTGACATGCTTAAGTAAAAACATTTAGGTCTTTTCTACCCAATAAAGATAATGTCTTCTAAGTGTGCAAACTTATTTTTAGAGGAAATATTTATGTATTAAAAGGGCTCTTATAATGCTGGAACATTTGTTTTGCCAGCTACAGTCATCATAGGTACCTCATTAAATTTACAACAGTAGCTGCTCTCTGCTAATTTTGTAATGTTTTGACAGAACTTAAGACATGAATGTATGTTTGTGCTACTAGTCATCGGTGAATCATACCACTTAATTGGATGGGTCAAGAAGATAAATAGATGTGGTCTTTGGGAAATGAAAATGGCTTCTTTCATTTGTGACTATGAGTTTGTTTGTACACTGCTTTTGTTGGAAGTAGCAATTTTTGATGGGAATTATGGAAAAAGCGGTGACTTATTTTCCTAACACTTGAGTGAGTGGTGATAGTTGTTGGAGGATGTGATGACAGAAGAAAAGCGGGTTTTAATTTTGGTTTTGAAGTGGGTGGGGGTGGGTAAGTGGATACTCAAGACACATTAATGAAGTTATGTTGACAACTGTTAAGTGTGAAGTCTGTCATGTATCTCATTGCAATGAATGTGTCTTTATGAGCAAACTGCGTTGGAGACATCTGTGCAATTGTCAGCTGTAATTAAAGGATGATTCAGCAGTGGACATACAGTTGAAAATGAAGGACAGAATGATTTTTTTTTTATGTGGGTGTGTATACTTCTGTTTGCCAAAAGTGACATATTTTTTTGACTAGATAATTCTTTCCAAGTATCTACTAACACAAAGAAAATTATTTGACTTAATTTCTAATTTTTTTTAATAAAATTTCTGCATTAGGAGAGAACTTGAACATTTTAAGGCAAGCAAGTTGAGATTTTTTGATCATATCCTTGTTGGTGGCATTCTGGAGACGCATAGAGAAATTACTTCCAGAAAGACTTGGGAAAGCATGAGGTAAAACATCACTTGTCAAGAATGCAAAATAAGCAAAAAAAAGGATATTGCTTAGACCAGGGCACATCTCTGCTTGCATGCGCCGTGCTCACTTGTAACACGTTGCAGCTGTGTGTCATGGTCCATTTCCCTAATACCTTTCTGCCTATACTGTGGATTTTGATGTTGCTTTCAAAGGGGCTTGCAAGGGACAGCTGGGGTGTCTCCTCATAAGGGATGAGCAATATTCAATATGGCTGGCTGATTTTTTACCCTGCCACAGAGCTTCCCACCACAATCAACCTGAACTTAAAGAAAAAAAAAGATATTTGAATAAAAATCCAGGCTTTTCTCAGGTATTTGGATAGCCTTGTGTAGCAGTTAAAGCTGTTCTGCAGCTATCAGTGACTCCACTTCCAGTGCAAGTACTAAAATTTCTCTTCCTAGCTCCTGTTAATATTGATGGGAGTTTCCCAGTAGATGATGATGGGAGTAGTTCTCAAGTGGGTAGCATGCTTTGAAAAGAGTGTGATGTGAAGAGGAGGTTAGGCCTATCTGAGCCTTGGATGCTCTTCTCGGAGGTAGCTGTATAAATTTTTCTTTTTATACTTCTTGAATATCTTTTATGACCCTTGGACTGCCCTTCCTTTCCCCCTCCATCTTGGCAGAAAGCAAGGAAGCAGCTACAAAGTAACAGCGCTGACGTCTAATTCCAGAACTGAAAGCTGTTATTTGGATGTAACTGGAAGCAGTGCTATTTGTCCTTGGTTAAAGATTGATTTTGTGTCCCTAATGAAAACACTGGGATAAAGAATCGTGCAGATTTAGGTGGTAGGCAGTGGGAGTGAAGGGCTTGTTAGGTACCTGGTCTGTGAGGCGAAGGAGTGAGGAGGAGCTGAAAATGAGCATCTTTGTTTAAAATACATCTGTTTCTTTTCCATGGCCACGTTTTTCAAGTGTAAAAGGTATCCGCTTCTTTTAGAGTTGCAAGTTGGAGGAAGCGGTGCCTGCTGCTAGCAGTAAATGAGTTACTTAATGGGAAGAATGTTTGCAAAGCCTGGAGAGAAATAACAGCTGCTTTTTTAAGTAAAAAAAAAAACCACCCAACCCTATAACATTTCAAAACTGTAGCATGATCAGGGATTTTTTTTTTAAAGGCCTGGATGAAAGGAAATTAGTAATGTGTAGGGGGTGCTGAGTGGCCCAGGCACCTCACCTGTTTTATTCCTAGCTTTAGAGGGAATTCAAAGTTTGACACCAGATGTAAAGCAAACCCAGCGCCACATGAACTACTAGCCAGCTTCCTTCAGCAACATTAATTTACAGTCTCATGAGAGAACACTTTGGTTTGCTGCCAGTTTTGACTTCAAGCAGAATTGTTGGAGGACAGAGCAGCGCAGGCAGTGGTCCCTTTCAGGCCACGGCATCTGGGCACTGGAGCAGACAGCCCAGGCTCCTGGCCAGGCTCCGGTGCAAACATTACAGAGCACGTCTGTGCCCCAGCTCCCCGCTGAAAGGCAGCATTAATTATCCTGCAGCTCCGTGGCCCTGCTCCCCTGCCTGGTGTATTACAGGGTGCTGGCATCTTTACGCACTGGAAGTGGGCTTGCCAAAACTCGCGTCTGAGGTTGGCTGACGTGTTTGGCATTGCTGGGCCCTGCCAGTGGGTTCCTCGGTTGTTCGCTGGGACAAGGGCAGTGGAGGTGGTGCAGGCCAGGAAGAGGAGCTGTTTAGCCCAAGTCTCTTTGGTTTGCCATTGGCAGTGCTGTGGGATGACACAGTAAGAGGTAGGGAGGCGTGATGCCTCTCGGCTTTTTCAGCAATTCTGTCTTAAAAGAAGTGCATTTCCAAAATGCCTTGATGCCTGTTAGGGCTTTTTATGTGACTCGTGGATTCACTTTAAAATCTTTTGCTGTTTTCTTTTGCTTTTCTTTTTCAAACTATCCAGTCATATGTGGATATCCCATCCCTGGAAGGAAGTGTTGGAGGCCAGAGGCTGTGAGCAACCTCATCTAGTGGAGGGTGTCACTGCCCATGGTGGGGGGTGGACTAGATGATCTTTGAAGGTCCCTCCCTACCCAGACCATTCTGTGAAAGGCTGTACAGTTTGAATGCTCAACATTCATGCTTGGGCAACTAGAGGTGTGTGTTGACACACTAGTGACTTGGAGGGTTGAACCCAGAAGAGCGCAAGAGGCTTTTTGACAAGTGACTTGTTTTCAGGGTTTTTTTGAGTAAACATTTAGTAAATCAGGGATGATTATTTCCAGTGCAGCAGTAATGTACAGTCTAGGGTTTTTGTCCTTTTTAGAGCTGCACACAGCATTTTTTCCTTTCACAATTTCTGATGTAGTTGCCCCAACAAAGACAAAGATTAAGGGTCTATTAAAGCTGTTGCCACCCTAGTATGTAGACTGCATGCATTGACTTTTTATGTGTTTGCATCAGATATGCTCATCACTTCATAAGACTGATTATTGTGGGTCAGTGGAACAATAAATCCAAGTTTGGGATTCATTATACTTGACTAAAAGAGTGTTTTTTGAAAGATTATAAAATAGTTCTATGGCATGCATTTATATAATTTCATTACACAAAGTGCTTCTCCAGTGTAAGATCTCCCCTGCTGGGTCAAGTTGACCAAATGTTTTCCCCATTGCTGTAAACTTCCTGCAACAGGAATGATGGCGAATGGATATGGTGAATTGACCCTGTCTGGATGCCAGGTGCCCACCAAAGCCGCTCGATCGCTCCCCTCCTCAGCTAGGCAGCAAAAAGAAAATGCAATTAAAGGTTTCTGGCTCGAGATAAGGGCAGGTAGAGATCACTTAGCAATTGCCATCATACAAAACAGACCTGACTTGGGGAAATCAGTTTATGGCCAATCAAATCAGATTATGATAATGAGAAATAAAATCAAACCTTAAAAACAATTTCCCCCCAACCCCTCCCTTCTTCCTGGGTTCAACTTCACTCCTGATTTTCTCTGCCTTCTCCCCACAGAGCAGCGTAGAGGGGCTGCTATTGGGACTTGTAGTCAGTTCATCACATGTCTCTTTCACTTCCTCCGCAGGTGGAGGACTCCTCACACTCTTCCCCTGCTCCAGCATGGGGTCCCTCCCACAGGAGGCAGTCCTCCACAAACTTCCCCAACACAGGTCCTTCCCATGGGCTGCAGTTCTTCTCAAACTACTCCAGCGTGGGTCCCTTCCACGGGGTGGAGTCCTTCAGGAACAGGCTGCTCTAGCCTGAGTTTCCCCAGGGGGTCACAAGTCTTTCCAGCAAACCTCATGGGCTCCTCTCTCCATGGCTCTACAGGTTATGCCAGGAGCCTGCCCCAGCACGAGCCCGTGGGGTCACAGACTCCTTTGTGCATCCATCTGCTCTGACATGGGGTCCTACATGGGCTGTGGGTGGATCTCTGCTCCACCGTGGACCTCCATGGGCTGCAGGGGCACAGCTGCCTCACCATGGACTGCACCAGGGGCTGCAGGGGAATCTCAGCAGCAGTGCCTGGAGCACCTCCTTCCCTTCCTTCTTCACAAACCTTGGTGTTTGCAGAGCTGTTTCTCTCACATGTTCTCATTCCACTCTCCAGCTGCAATTGTGTGGTTTTCCTCCCTCACCTTCTTAAATAAGTTATCCCTTCATTGCTGATGAGCTCAGCCTTGGCCAGCAGTGGGTCCATCCTGGAGCCACTGGACATTGGCTGTAATGGACATGGAGGGAGCTCCTGGCAGCTTCTCACATAAACACCCCTGTAGCCCCACAGCTACCAAAACCTTGCCATAGAAACGTGATAAAATGGGATAAAGCCTGTCTGTGCCATTCTAACTAGATGGTGCTGGATCAGGTGTCATTCTTCCCCCTACAGCATGCTCTGTGGCTGCTTTGACAGAAATGGGTCTCCCCATCTCGGGGGTCTACCAATGCAGAGACCTCCATGGTGCTTATGCTCACAGTAGCACAGCCTGAAACATGCACATTGGACATTACTGTTAATAATCCGTGAGCAGTGTCATCCACATATATTGCACCTTACCTCCCAAAGGGTCTTTTGTGTTACCAGAGGGGTGAGAAGAGTAATCATCTAGAAGTCACAGGAAGGAAAGGGAGAAGTTTACTTACTCGGTATATTATGGATCAGCAGACTTTTTGGAGTGGGAGTGTTCAGGTGGGGAGATATTTAAACAGGCACAAAACTCATCATTAACTAGGGCATTGGACAGCATTTCTGACCACATAGGCAGAGAAGTGCCTGTAGCGTATCAGTTGGACAAAGAAAGGGAAGGAGGCTCTTTTTCCATCTCATCTCCAAATAAATAAACTGACTAGCTTTTGTCTGTGTCACCTGTGGCTTTATAAAGATTTGCACCAGTACTGTACATGGACTCTTTCAGCTGTATGACCAGGACCTTGTCTGAGTGCAAATTTTCACCACAATCAAGGCATTGCATTCCCGTTATTGTGGTTGTGCTTGTAATAAGAGTTCTGGAGGACACACGCAGAAGAGGGCAGGCTGATACGTTTCTTCAGGATACCCAAGAGGCAACTCAATATATTTAATATCAGTTGCATGGGTCAGTACCAGAATAGGTATTCCCACTGGAGAGGAAGAGACATCTTTCAGGTGAACTAATCCAGAAACACTCGTCATTATATTGCAGGATAGCAAGGAGTGTCTGCATCTTTAGAAGTCTTAAAAAAAATTAGATACCCCTGTTTTTAACTGACATGTATTTATCCCCATGAGATTTTAGAGATCCATTCTGAACATTTTCAGTAACTGTGCTTAATTGTAGTGGGGAGCAGTGAACTACAGCCTATGATGGGATGCTTCAAGAGCTGCTTTCTTGTTTGTCCATCTGTGCAAATCAGTTCCTTGCAGTGCACAGATCTTGACTCCATTGTCTTTTGCCCAGAGTCACATGTCCTCAGAGGCAGTTCTTGACACCAATAAGTTAGTTCCAAGCAGAAGGCTAGCTCCTCCTAGGGTCAGGTGTTATGTGAAACTTAAATGCCATGCAGCTGGTACCCAGCCATTCATAGTGGAATGAACACTTTCTTCCACTTGTAGACTCCCATTAAATATTTAGCAATTGAGAAGGACAAAAGCAGGAGCTACAGGTACTATGGGATGGAGAGCCTGCCATCACAGAGGGAAAACTGCACACTGCTGCTCATGCAGCTTCAGTGCAGACTTAAAGTGCTTGAAACCACTGGGGAATGTTTTGAGAAGGGAGCTCTCTGGCTTTGGCCCAACAAGACTTCTTTTTTTCAGTGTGCTCCTACCTAATTTTCAGACAGCCAAAACCCACCCTAGTTATCAGGTCTAATGTTCATTTTGTCTTTATCCAGACCTCTTCTGTTCTCCCCATCTGCTCACTGTGCTTGGTCCCAGTGGTAAGGTAAGCATTTAATCACGGATGCTAATCTGTTAGCTTTTTAGAGAAATTGGAGTTATCTGACTGGGCTGAAAGAGAAGAATCTCTGAACTAATTTACCTGGTTTTGCTGCACTCCCTGTGGAAACTTAATCCCATCTTCCTTTGTTAGGTTTTAGCTGGAAAAAATGCAGTGCTGGGGCTGCTCCCCCCAAGTCCTTGTCATCTTTTCTCACAAAATAACGGCAGAGAGAAATGGTAGTACTTGCCCTACTGCAAAGTGGTTTACCTTCTACCTTGCAAAGAATTTAGTAACCTTGCTCTCTGCTGGACAGCTAAATCCCAGAGCCCAGAGGACAGAGTCCATACATTGCATTCTGTTGCTGTTTCTTCTTCTTTTAGTTTCAGGCTGACTTCCTGCACCTTCTCTGTCTTCAAGGACACAGACAGAGGGGTAGATGTTTTGCACATGTGCCTGAATTGTGCTTGAAAACATTAAACTATGAACTTCAGGCACTCATGAGAAGTGCATCCATGACAGCACAGTGCACACCTCTGGCTGCAAAACCCACTCAAGAAGCTGGATAAATTCTTAAAGCAGTTAAATACTCATTACCTGAACACATTCAGCTATGTTCTACCTGAGTTAAAGCCACAGAAGGTAAGAGGCAACCACTGTGAATCAAGGGTAGTTAACATGAGCCTGTAAGAAGCAAAACACCTAAACACTTTTTGAAAACCAGTCATAACTGTAGGAAACCTTTAGCAGTGACAAAAATACTTCTTTTGCTCCTATTGAAACATGCTAATATGCATTTCCAGCTCCTGTTTGCAAGAATGAAAACCAGTTTTAGCAAATAAATACAAGAGCCTTGCTGCGCTTTCTGTAAGGCATCAAATGAGTGGGAGGGCAGAAAGGGGGACACTGTCCTTGGGTCCCAAAGCACAGGCTACACCTGTGGGCTGTATTTCACACAGCAGCAGCTACTCAAACCTGGGCCACTGCATCTTCATGAACAAAACTGGTGAGTACTGGCCACTGCTGAGCAGAGCAGGTGAACAGAACTATCAGGAAGGAAACATTACATGCCATTTATGGGACAGCACTCAAAATGCTTGAGTAGCTTTTTATCGACAAATCCTAAACAATGCAAATGCAGAACAAGTATCTCACAGTGTGCTTTTATTATTTTTTCACAATATAAACTAGACAGACATGGAAAGTTTAATGGCAGCATGTTCTTATAACATTTTAAAGAAAAAGAACAACATAATCATATTAAATGATGATAAACTGACAAACTACATTACCATACATACATCATCCAAAGGTACTGGATAAACAATATCTGCTTATGTACATTTATGCTGGTGATAATTAAAATTCAAATATTCAGAAGAAAAAGAAAAAAACCGCTGTTTAAATTATAAAAATATATAGTTTTTGTGTGGAACTCTTAATGCTGTATTACTTTTTGAAGATAATTTCATTGTGTGATGAAGCTGCATTAACTTAGTATAGAAGTGTGATTTAAACCAAATACAGATTAAATTAGCTCTTTTGTCTTCCTCATATTTAGCCTTGTTGGAAAGAGAGATAGGAATGAAAAATAAAGGTGGGCTTTTGCAATGAGAAAGAATTTTTATACCCATAAATTAAAATATGTGTAATTTTTCATATAGTACTGAGCAATAAACTCATAACAGAAATGAATAATTTGGCTAGTTTGTTCAGAGATGGAGAGAGGAAAAAGAAGAAAGGCTTTAAACACGCTACTTCACGATACTTTTAATCAATGGGTTTGTGAAGTGAAGTGCAGGTGCACAGCTAAGCAGTGTCATGCTTCAGGGTCAAGGCGTGCAGTCCCGACTCTCGCTGCCTCGGCTGGGGAGACTGCGTGGCCTGGGGGGACTGGGACTGTGGCCTTTGAACTGCATCACCTTCGTGTTGCCTTCGCACATCTGGTTTCAGACTTCTCCTTTCACAATTGTTCCTTCTTAGTGCAAAACTACTCAGGCTATGTAATCCCCAATCACAACGGCAAACCGATGAACTTTTATAGACTAGATAATTTTATAATAATTTATACAGAATTTTGTAATTGCAAGTTTTTAGTAATCATAGCCATGTAGTGCACACATTTGTACCTGCTTTTAGTTAACAGTTATTTTCAGACCATCTTGGGTGAACTCCTGCAGTATATGAAACTGAAGATCTTCTTACATACCAATGTCATTCTCCATATCTTCCAGCTCCCTTTCTGATCTGTATTGTCTCTGTTACCTCGACAGCCCCATTAGTCCTTTGATGGATCCAGTGCTTGTTCCATTAAGAAATGTCCTCTGTATCACCTCTAAGTTCAGAATACTTGCAGAATTTTTTTATCCGTTCCTAAGTAACTGATTTATGACAGGTCGCAGGTGATCCTACAGAATATTTTATCAGAAGCAGAATACTTTCTTTCATTATTTTCTTAAAAGATGGCATGAAAAACAATTAAGGACATCTAAGCTGAGTATAGCAAAATCCAGTACTTCAATGCCTATGCATTTGCTGTTTTAAAAAAGGCTGCCTTCAGCATTAACAAAGTTCTATAGTGAAAGATTATTGTGGGTCTCTGTAAGCTTTTTCTCTGTCCTTATATCATCCATTTTCAATGGAAAGGATGAAAGATAAACAAAGTCCAGGTAACACTCATCTTTAACCAGGGAGATACTTCAGTGATCTCTCTATTTCCCTCCACTTTTGACCTCTTCCTTCCTTTTTGACCTCTGATTCACCACACCTAAACACTTCAAAAATATACCTCTTTTGAGCATGGAAGTCTATAAGGCATTTTGTGGAGAAAAAAATCTTACATGGAAGTGTAATGAAGAGTAGGAAAGACAGTAATTATTGCAAAAGAAATGCAGGAGTGAGAAGAGAGGATTTTATTTAAGAAGTTCAAGCTTTTATATACATTCAATGTTTCTAATATGTTTTCTTAATAAATGTATTATCAACTACCGTTATACCTAATGCAGCCACAATACTGTACTATTCTGCAGTCAGGATGGGAAAACTCCATTAGCTCTTTAATAAAATAACATCATCAACAGTCATCATGACTCTTCTTTTTGCCTGGTACTAACAAATACACTGGGAAGTCCAGTGAGTAGACACAACAGAACACAAAATCCTCAGTACTTTTTAAATTGTGTATCATGTGTCGTCTTCATATTATTTCTAAAGCAGCTTTAAAAAACTTTAGCCGTTGGAAGGTATTAAAAACAAAAACCCCATTCAAATTATCCTGGTATTATAGCAGCACTGGAATTGATATTTTTACTACTTTTGACAATGTAAACCTTGAATAAAATAAACAATGCTGAAACAATTTGAGGTCTAATAGTTCATAAACTTTAATGGGCATATGGGCACAAATTGAAACGAAGACTAGATTGTGAAATGAAACATAAGCCTCAATACCAGCCAATTTCAGTTGTGCAATTGGCTGCAGACAAATTCAATTTGTAAGCTGAGAAAAAAACCAAAGCCCACACTCAATCCACAATACTCCTCAGTTCCTCTGATTTGAAATATTTTTCATAAAAACCCTACATGAGCATGCCCACTTCTTACAGAAGCGCTTTGAAAGCACTGCAGGTACTTTTTGTTTGATGGTGGGATTTTTCCTTTTCCTTTAATCAAGCATAGTTCACATTTTTGTGTTCTTAGAAATATTTCCTTACTACGTTTCTATAAAATTAAGAAATTTCAAATCTGAAATGTAAGCTCGCTCCATCTTTGCTCATACAAAGTGTAGGTGCCACGACTAAATAGCAGTAAAAATGCTGAGATGTACAACTCTTAAAAAAACCAAACATAAAAGCAGCTTTGAAGACACAACATCAACTACAGCCTTAACATTGAACATATTACATTCCCGAGTTACTGGAGATATTTTGCATATAATGCCACAAAGTTATTCAGCTGAAATCTTGAGGTTGGAGCTACAGTTTATTCACTGTATGGTTTTCACCCTTTGAGCACTTATGTATTGTACGGTACATTTTATCCAGAGCTTTGCAAACTTTCCATTTACATCTGGACGTCCATTTACCCACAAATCCCAGATTTCAAAAGTTTCATAGAAAAAATAGAAGCGCAGGACTTGAAACATTTGAAGCTGGACATTTCCATGCCTCAGAGCAGCCCGTGGGACTCGACGCTTCAGAGTCTTCGGTTTCCAGGGGACTCCTGGCCCCCATCAAGCTCACGGAAAGCCCTGCTTTAAAAGGCATTGACACATCTGGTTTCAGAACACAGGTCTGTTTATAAAACTGTATCATGTACTCTGCATTAATTTTACTTGCGTTGCATTTTGTAACAGGAGCAGATGACTTCACACCTCCCCACTCCCCCTTTTCCTTCACCCTATTTTCACTTGAGATGACAGTAGGCACCTGCACAAGCAAGGTGTCAAAGAGTCTCTGTCCAGAGAGAGGATTTTGAGTTTCTTCATCATCTTTTCTTCTGTAGACAGTCTTAGGAAATTATTAGCATGAAATATTTTGAGGGCGAGGGGCAGGATGATAAATCTGACCTTCCTTTCCTGTTATGAAAATGAACTTGATTTTGGTGTCCAGTTGATAAACAAGGATAGTCAGAGCTAATCTGTAACTTAGCTGAGGTCTGCTTTTTGCCAAATAAAATTAAGATATTTTTCAACTTTCAGGGGTTTAGAGACCACACCTAATTGGTTTCAACCCCCTGGAGGAACTCTGTAAGTAAGCAGGATTAGTTGCAGATATGAGCCCACTAAAGTGGGACACAGGTCAGGTCTTCAGACTCCAGCTCTGCTCTGTTGAAGCAGGCACTTAAGGTCTCCTGATGTTTCTGTGTCAGTAGCCACAAAAAACATTTTGCTGCTGAGAAAATCATTGGAACAGCAATTTCCTGCGAGCCCCAAAGATTTAACTTCACACTTCTATTAAAAAAATAAGTTGACATGTATTGTGTGGGTATTGTGAGTATGATGTGATGGCACAGCTGGTAACTTGAAAACACATGTTTAAAAGGCATAGGCAATCATATTTCCAACTGTTCTCCTGTAGGGATAGCCAAGTGTCCTTCAAGAAGTTTCTGTCTTGACTCCACATATGTACCATGTTGAATTGTTTACTACGTCAGTTCTTGCCAGCAGGACAGGGTGAGAACTTTGTTCATGCTGACCTTGTCTTTCAGATCCCTCCCAGAAAATCCTAGGAAATTCAACACAATTTGGCAGTTTTTAGCAGCTCAAGTAACTGCCCTTGTAAGTGTAAGCAGGTAGGTCTTTGTCAGTATATTCGCTCTTCAGAGAAAAAATAATCCAGCCAGCGGCATTAATTAAAAAAAAAGAAACGTAAAATACTCTGGGGCTCATTAAAGTTAAGAATAACAACATGATGTGATGACAGATACAAGTTGCTGAGGTTCTGAAAATAGCAGGTTAAAATGTAAATATCTTTTAATAAATAATTTTCCGGCAATGTAAAAATAAATGATATTTCCTTTGGCAGTAATAGCTGATTTAATCTTTTGCTGGGAAGTTGCTTTGCTCATAAAATATCATTGTGCTACAGAAAAAAAAATATTATTTTGTTGTTTTGAAAGACTTTTGTAATCCACAATAAACTGGGTGACTCTACTTATGTCCGAGATAAGCGCCAAGAGTGATGCAAGCTCCCACCAGAACCAGACTCAGGATAGTCTTCAGAGAGATCCACGAGAAATCAAACAAAGGCCTCATACTGTTGCCATACAACTCCACAAAGGCATCCTAGAAAAATGAGAAAAAGAATATCAGAATTGCAGTCACTGTTTTTTTGGGGAAGGGGGGATGGGGAAATGAAGGCAACTTCTTCACCCTCAATGGTCACCCAGCAATCCTGATGGCACAAGAAGACCACACAAACCTATTAATATAGTGATTTGGGAGCCCTGTTTTTTGTGCTTTAAAAAAAGTTCTCCTGCCTATTTCTTTATAAATATTGCTGAAATTACTTATGGTTGTGACTTCTGCTTTAGGCATGCCCAGCCTAACAGAAAAGACAGAAGCAGTATTTTAAAATATAAGTTACCACTATTTTGGGTCCTAAATGTTGTCTATACAAACATACACAAAAGGAAGTAGATGAACCTTCATTCTCCAAATCTTTCATTTCCACTGGACATGAGGCATCTATGCAATGTGGGTCAGCTTTATTGAAAATAAGGCAGTATTTGTTTGGTTCCCTTGGGATGGGCTCAGAAGACTTTGTGTAGTAGCCACAGATGTTTCTTCCATATGAACTGAAGGTGTTAGGGTTGTGTTACACCTATGATAACCTTTCACAACTGTCACCAAAAAGGGTGATGCTGTGGTTCTGTGCTCCAGGAAAACCTGGTCGTGCACGTAGGCACCAAAAGGAAAGGCTGTTTCAGTAGCAAAGATAAAGTTTTTGTGACTCATAAATACAGTGGGATTTGACCGGGCTAATGATTGGATTGGTGATACTCTGCACGTAATGCCTTTCTTTCAGGCTGCAATTCCTAACAAGCATGACGCTTCAGAGCATTCCTGAGAGACAGATAAATCATACTGTATGGCACGAAAGCAGTAAATAGCCAAGCTGAATGACTAAAAATGTGACAAAACTGATAGCATCATTTATGGCAACTCTTTTACTGTGCAGCCAATTAAAGTCTGCTCCCAAGCTACTGAAATAAACCCATGAAACAGCTATCTAACATGACGGTTTCTGTCTCTACTTTTATTACCCTAGACTTCCCATTTTTGGTAGAAGTTAACATTCTCTACTAAAGTTATAGTGCCTTTAGCTGTTTTGCAATGTTATTATGCTAGGAGGTAACCTGCCTTCTAAAAATGCATATATTGTTATGGTTTACAGCAGAAATTGAGGAGAGAAAGGTGTCCATTATTGATGTAAACCTTCCAACCGAGTTAATGATAATCAAATTCTGTAGTTAAATTAGCTTCCCTCATCAGGCATCCCTAGTTATTGTCAGAATAGGAGCGTTTGTGGTTTTACCACGAGAGGGCGTGTAAGGTTTTTTAATATTTTGACTTCTATTCACTAGATGCTGAGTGAGATTCAAATAAATAACAGATATTTACTTCCAAAATATGTTATTACATTAAGTAATATTGGTGCATGTTGTAGGTCAGAGTGGATGTAAGTAGGTAAGACTTGGTAACAGAACAGCCACAGGCTTTGGCCAACTGAGTGACGTAAAAACACGTCTGCCTCTCGCTATTTCTCAATGCTTGTTCCTCTAGGCAATCATTTTCCAACTTGGGTTTCCAAAGGTATATTCTTAAATGAAAGCAGCCTAACCTTTTGCAGGGAGGATGGAATGTTTTAATGCAAACTCTTAATTTCATTGAGAAATTGGCAACTTTTGCTTAGCTGCCTGTTTTTTGACACAGACATTTGCAAACTCTGGCCTTAATATTCTGCTCTGTTGCTGCAGAGCTGAAAAAGCACACTCAGTTTGCTGCGCAGCTCTTTGGAAAGCTGCTTTTATTTCTCCTTAAGGCTATGAAGTAACACAATATCCTAAAATGTTACAGACTGGGCTAAATCCTGTTGTCGCCAGTACAGACTCACTGACTTCCACGGGAGCCTTCTCTGTATAGGGAGTTCAAGATCAGGCCTTATAAAAATACAACAAGGGTAAAGTTCAACACTTGGTGATATTATTATGGGTGAAAAAGAGAGGAAATGAAAAAAAAAAACCTCATGGAAATGCAAGTCATGTGAAAACATTTTAACGTTAAGGTTTTCATGGTTTCTTTCTGTGGGGAAGGTCTCACTTCTGTATATTCTTGACAGTCGATGCATACACAGTATCAATATCAAAATGAGCAGATTTTGTGCCTCCCTGCTATCCCAGTTCAGGAACATTGCTCCCAGTTTTTCTCTGAGACCATTTCCAATGATTCCATAGAGCTCCTGGTATCGGGTATGGAGATGGACGGAGGGGAACAGTAAAACTTGGATGCAAGACAAAAATATGGCATAACCTATGGCTCAAAAGAGGAATGTTAACAAAAAATGTGCAGCATGCAGTACTTTTTTGTCCGAGATTATTACAACAATAACATGAACCCAACCTAATGGTGTCTGCACTATATATTACAAGTAGCTCTTTATGATCGTTCCCCCTCCCCTTCTCAAACATCCTGATTAGGCCTATTTCCGAAGCTTGTTTGAACAGCCTGTCACTATTTGTTTAAGTTTCAAACCTGTTTTAAATAAACACATGTCCATTTTATGTACTAAAACAAGGGGGGTGGGAGGAGGGAAGTATGACCCATTGCTGAAAACTATTTTAGCACAAAGAGAACCCTAAACATAATCTTAACTGTTTCATAAGGTTTTGTCTTCTGTAAAGCCATGTATTTGTCACTGGATTTTTGTCACCTAAACTGCTCTGCTTAAAATAAAAGAATCTCAGCTAAAATAAATAAGATTAGGAAAATTGTTTGAAACACTTGATGCCCTTTGAAAAACACTCTTTATAATGAAAGCAAGGGTCCCCTTGGCAAATAGACTGAGGCAAGTTCTGGCTTGGTCAACCTTTCTGGAAGTCTTACACAATTGGAAAGAAAATCGTTGCAGACCTTGCTTTTAAGACCTTCAAAATTTAATGGGAAGTTATATCCTGGATGTAAAATTATATCAGGGCTATTAAAAATTATATGGAAAAGAACTCTTCATTCAGCTCTGTAAGTTTTTAAAAAGTCATTTCTTAAGAAGCTTTTATTAAGTCAAATCAGTCCGTTGCTGGTTTACTGTGCAACTTGGTGTTGACTGTTTCCGTGAAGCAAGAGAGGTGGCGATGGGGAAGGGAAAGATGCTCTGCCTAAGCTCCTCTTAGGCATCAAAGTACCTGAGATGCCTGCTTCACCTACCTGGTCTTGATTGGAAGCCAGGAGGATTGCCCCAAGGGCACCCCGTACTGCCTTCTTGCCCGCTGGACTATATATAGGGAGGACAGAGCATGTTCCTGGCCAGAGTTCCAGGGATTTGCAGGGAGCCCGGGACAGAAGTGGAGTTTGTCACTCTGGGAGGATTAGGAGGCGTAATAGTGCACTGAGTCAGGGCAGTCTCAAAACAAAGAGATCACACTATCCTGCTCTTCCGCTGGCCCAAATTCGGCAGCTCTGATCCAAGAAACAAATGTCATCTTTAATTACACGGGCATTCTTTGCTTGTGGAATAAGCCAAGTTCGTTCAGCCTCGGTCCTTTTGCAGCTCAGCCTGCACCCTGGCCTGAGAGGCAAGGCACAGCTCCTCGGTCGCCGAGGAGGACGTACTGCCCACAGGCTGAGCCCGGAGAAGCATTACGGATCTGACGGCTCTTTCCCGAAAATATGGAGGGAGAAGGCAATTTCTGCCTGAAATTTCTGACCGAGGGGGCGGCAGGGAGAGCAAACATGAGGAAGTAAACGCTTCCTTTTTCTACCTGAATCAAACAGCTGGTGAGGAAGTGACTTTATTTCCCTCGTTATCATTGGGTTGGCAGGATATCCTCTTGAGCCACATTGTATTGAATGAAGAGCCAGTGAGACTTCCATTTTACTGAACGGGAATTGCCTCGCAGCTATTTTACGCTGCCCTCTCTGTGACTCCAAAACAAACAAACAAACACACACTAGCTCCCGGCTTTTGAAGAAACTTGCACAGGTCTGAACAAGGCCACTTTGCCACCCAGGGCAGGAGAGGGAATGGCATACACTCTGATGCCAAGGTTTAGCAGCTGAACGACTTTTCCCTCACCCCTGCCTCCACACGAATGACATAAATTCTCATAAAAGCTTTTGTTCCCGCATGGTAACTCATTTCAGAAAGAGTTTGGGGAGGGAGGGAGGGGGCGGACAGAGCTGGTTAAATCGTCCCATGTTTTCTATGCAGTGAAACCTCATTAAAATGTCATCTTGCAGCTAACGAGAAAAGTTCTTGGAACACAGAAAGTAGACAAATGTGTAGCTGTTCTTTTCCCAAAGAGTTTATGGGTCTTTTATGCAAGACTAAGTCATGAGTACATGCAAATAAGGGCAGCTCAGCCCTTGGCTGTGTTGTGCCGAGGTGTGGCATTTCACAAGGTCCATATCTTTAGAGAGGCCGATATCTTTTTACACCTGGGAGTGCCGACATGCTGGTAGTCCTGCCAGGTGCACATTATCAAATTATAATGGGGAGCAAAAGAAGGTGTCACCACACAAGCCCTGCTGATCATGGAAAAAGAACCTGCCTGGGGAGTGGCTTTGGCATGTGAGCCCCTGAACCGATTCCCATCTGGGTTTTTTTTTCCTTTCTCCCTTCACCTTTGTTTGTGGTAGAAATGGGTCTACTTTGGAGACATGGTTCAGTGGTGAGCACGGCAGTGCTAGGTTAACGGTTGGACTCGATGATGTTAGAGGTCTTGTCCAATCTGCTATGATTCTACGATTCTGTTTTGAATTCTGTTTCTGCAAGGTCTGACACAGTCTTAGGTCTGCAGCTGATGTGTTAGATGCTGGCTGCATAAACTTTTTTTTCTCCAGTGGTGTCTGAGGTTTCTGACTTTGGACAAAACTGGTTTTCATCACAGTAGTCTTGCCTAACTTCTTTGTTCCTTGGCCTTACTATCTATTTGTATAAATTCCTGCATTGGTGAGCCTGTAATTTTGGGGGTGCATCTTGCAGGTCCTAGTCTTGCCAGGCACTCACTGTAAGGCTATGTGAACTGGCATCAGTGGAAATATTATTTGCATGACTGACTAAATGTATCACTCGGAGACATCTAAGGAGCAAGAACTGACTATGGTTAGGTTTGCTCATGAAAAGTGATGCATACGCTTAGAAATATATAAATGTGAGTGGTTATAGTAATGGAGATGACTCGTCCTCCTCCCTGTGCTCCTAAAGAGTGACCCTGCTGGAAGGCAGATTTCCTCCAGACCCCTGTGAGACGAAGGGTAAATCCAGGCTTTGAGGAATAGTCAAGCCACGTCTTTAAACGCAGGATTTGTAAGGTGTTGATCATTCAGCTTGGATGGAAATCCATCCGGTGTTGAGACTAGGCCACATTCTTGACAAACCAAGTCAGCATGAGAACTGTTTCAGTAATTTAGTCTTGGCGTCTCTACTTAATTCATTTAGACGTGGTTCTGCAATATGCAAAAGCCCAGACCTAGTGAAGGCTGCATCGTTCTCTTATTCCTGGAAAGGCCCGCACTATAAAATGAGGTATTTCTGGCATCAGGATAACAGCTGTAATGTCACTGCAGCAGCAAGCTGGTGGTATTTGATGGGTGCCACTTCTGAGGGAGCACTATTAGCAATTATGAGAAAAAGAAGGCGAGAAGGCCTTCTGGACAAAATACTGTGTTCAAACAACACGGTCAAAGTTGCTCTATTTGATCCTTCACAATTTTCTGATCTTTTGTGGGTTGATAATCCTACTCAAAGAATTTTCTGGTTTATTTAGTTTTATTTTCTGAAGGTATCTTACTTAAATTGAGTGCTAGAAACTGTTCTACCAAGGAAACAAATGTTTCCCGATACATGAATCTCAGTTGCACTAAGACCAACTCATTAGTGGGCCATATTCTTTCCCAATTTATCAAACCCATTCTAAAGAGTTTACATTCACATACAATGGTAAATATAGACACCCCTTTGTGGATTCGTGAATCACTTTGAAGGAGAGAGCAAGTGTCACAGAGCTGCTGGGGAGACTCATCTCACCCTGTAACATCACTCTTACACTTGCATCCTCCGAAAAAAGGCTGGATGCATTAAGACCCCTGTCAAATCATCAGAATGACTTTTAAAAAAATAATGACAAAACACAGGCCTGTTTTTCTCTAAATCTTGCTTAAAATCTCTGTCTTGTTTGTAACTGGCTTTCAGTATGAGTGCCCTTATTAAATTAGCCCCGCTAATTTAAAAGCACAACTCTGAAGATTTGGCTACAGTGGGTGCTGCACTGACAGTAGAGGGAAATGTGAACACATCCCCAGTTATATTCCCTGCCTGCTCCCGCCGCCCGTGCTGCTCTTGGGCTGCCGCAGAAGAGTTAAATCATGCAACCGCCTGGGAAACGGGAAATGAAAGTAGCTGCTTGTAGAAGTGCTCACAGTGCTGTGGCACAGTGCTCGTCCCCAAGGCCACGGGGGCTTTCATTTGACAAGCACACCCAGCGGTGCCGGGCTCAAGGCACAGGTATGAGCGGAGGCAGAGAGAGGACAGCAAGGTGGCGAAGCTGCCAGCCTGGGGAGGGACCTGGCTCAGGGTGGCCTCGGCCAGAAAAGGCCGAGTGCACGTGTGAACCAGATGGGTGAAATCCAACTGGTCTGAGCAGGTTGTCCCATTGACTGCACCACGAGGGACCAGTCATGCGTTTTTCTGCTGCTTTTTTTAACATCCCTCAGGGATGTGCTCCATCTCATGTTTGTTGTTTCAACACTCAGTTCTGGTCCAAACCCCTTTGGCTCGACAAACTCGTGCTCAGCGTTGAGCAAGAGTAGCACAGAGCTGGAGTGGTGGCCTGGCTGTTCCATGGTGCTCCATGGTGCTCCAGCAGCACCAGGCCATGCAGAAGTGCCACCCATTCCTCGTGTGACTTGAAGCAGGCACTCGTTTTTGTTCTGAATCTTGTGACAAGCAACTGATTTACAGGGCCAGTGAGACAACACAGCTAACATTACACTAAAGTAACCTCACGATAAATCTGCAATTTAATGACTAAGTGCAAAAAAAAGGCTATACTGTAGACTTCAGTGGACAGTTACATTTCTACCACCAGCCACCTGGAAAATACGAATTTGCCCATGTGTTTTCTTTGGCAGCCTACACCTCATTAGCGGCTCAGACCATTTCTGCTCACCTGGAAAAGCCTTATTTGAGGCAGAGAAGAGGCAGCATTTTTTGGTCATTGCTGTCTTTTGCCATTTCCTAAGTCAGCCCTCCCACCAGGAGCTGTGGGAGGCAGAGAGGTCCTGGCAGTCTGATAGAACGCTGCAAATTCTCCCCTTCCAATGTGGTGCACATGAGAATGGGGCCTCTTGGTATCTTGCTCCATGTTCTCATCAATTCACAGCTAAGTGATAATGGGAAACTAAAATAAGGGGAAGTTCCATGTCTGCATCTGCTCAGAAGAGATTGTTTTTAATTCGGTGTCTCCCTCCTCCCACTTTTTGTCCTTTCTCTCCTGTTCACTCGCGTAAAAACGTGAGACCTGGGAGAGAAATGGAGGGTGAAGGAGCAGGGAAAGGAATGAGCAGAGTCTATGTAGACTGAGGCAAGTAGAAATTTGGACAAAATGAAATAAGTGGGACAGGTGAAAACTGTTGTCAAAAGAGCTGAACTTTTAAGCCAAGACAGCTTTATGCGTTGCCTTGGCTTATGCACGGGGGGCTGGTAGGTTAAGGTGGGCTGGTAAATCTTCAATTTTTGGGTTCATCCAATAAGTCCTTTGGCAGATGTTATCAGGTAAGAGCTAACAGGGACCACATGAAAAAAAAAAGGACCAGTAAGAGTGTAAGAATACAAACCAAGTCACAAGCAGACTAAAGGACTTTGTTTTGTTATTCAAAACAGCTCAAATTCATTTGCATACGCAGTTGTAATTCATTAACTCTGACCATTAGATTTATTTAAATGCCACCCTGCAAAACCAAACTATGAAAACCTAATAAAATGCAAACTGTCTCTGCCTCTCGACTCCCAAAACATCACCAAAATATATAACAGGCATCCTGCAGGAGAATTGGGATCTTTTCCTAACCAAAGGCAAGTACCGACAGGATGTTGGAAAGCAACACACCTCCTATCCATATGTATACTTTAATTCTTCTGTAACAAGAAATAATGTCTTGATGATATGAGGAAGGGCACAAATTCTGCGTGTTTCCTTTTAGCGGGAAGCTTTAAAACTGAAGAATATTAGACACTGGTAGCAGAAGAAAAAGTGCTATTCTTTAAGTACTTCAGGGGGTTTGGTGGTGTCACTCTTCTGGCCATATTCCTCGATGGAAACATGGCTTATACCAGCTGCAGGAGTCCGCCAGCATGGTTGAAGTACCTCCCAAACAATGTGAGTTATACTGGCAAAAGGACTCCTCTCTGGCCTAAGTCTACGTAAGTCTACATAGTGGGGAAGGGAATCATGCCAAAATAGTTATCTTTGTAGGCTAGGGATGTGATTTTTTCCCCATGAGATAGTTGTGCTGGCCAGACTTTGTCATGTAGACCCTAGGAACTTTTATTTGCAAAATAAGACTGTAATTTATTTTAACCAGATGTTCAGCACTGATCTGTCTCTGTGCATTCACAGCACACTCCAAGTAATTTTTACTGTGAAAGACATATACCTTGGACACCGGTAAGATTTTAAAAACATAGTGCTGAAACTTTAAGACTGTGGTGGGCTTTCCTTTTCTTTTGTTGGTAATGGGTAGTTCCCAATGAAGTAAGCTGGTGTTCTGGCCATTGAGTTTTGCTCCTATCAATCAGATTCCCCACAGGTCTTGTATGGCAAAAGTCTCAGCTCTCCCAGGTATCAGAAATTCACATCAACTGCTGGAGCAAGTCATGCAGTTCCTTACAACCTAATGATTGCTGGGAGAATAGAGTGGGAGCTGAAATGACCTAGGATCTCTCTTTTCTCAGTAAAAAGCAGGAGGTACGAGTGCCAGTCCTCTGAATAAACAAATCCCTCTTTGTTTTCTTTCATGCCTGGTGTTCTTGAGGGGAGGCAGGGGCTGGTTCTGCTACAGGACAGTGATCATCAGAGTGGTCACGTAGCTGTCACTGGAGCCTGATGTACCAACCACTATCAACAAGTTACACATACACATCCTTGGGAACAGCTGAAATACAGCTTAGCCTGCATTCCTATGGCCAGTCATTCAAAACAGAAACTAAAGGATTTAGCTAACTGCTGCTTTTTTTTTTTTCATAAGCCTGCATGTCCTTGCAGATCATTCACAAAGGGCTGCACATTTATATTTCCTGTTGACATCCTCTGAAAGGGAGAATGCCAATGGAAATTGGATCTTTTAATCAACAATTTTTGTGGACAGCAAGTCAGATGAAAATTCATGAAGGATTAAATTCTATCATTGTGACCTTGAACTAAGAGCACAAGGAAGGAGACTGCTGTTAACTTAGACAGGAAAGATTGGTAATTACTTCATGTGTTGGTGTTTCCAAGTGAGTAGAAATTTCATGCAAAATTTCAGATACTCAAAGGAAAGAATATAAAACAAAATCAGCACTGTCAGCCAAAAAAAAAAAAAACAACCCTATGAAATCAGCCTTGAAAGCTTCCCCAATTTCTAAAATAAATAAGACCCCACAGATCAGAAACCACAAATCAAAATTGATATAAAGTCCTTCATAAATGTCATAATTTATTTTTTTAATACCTCTCAGTGCAGGTGGGAGCACGCAGCAGAGGCCAGTTCTACGGAGGGGAAGACAGAGCTCACCATCCACTCATCAAGGCACCTCAGGGGCAGGGATAAGGGTGCAAACACTGTGGGTATATTAGAATAGTACTCCAGGCAGGCTAAATATTCCTGCTGTGAAACTAGTACAAGCACTGCTCCAGAGGCAGCTCCAGAATCCCTGTGCAGCACTGCACTCTGCCGTGTAGATGTGCCCTGAGGCACTACCGGAGAAAAAATGACGGATCCTGCTCCTGCTTACGGCATTGCCTTCCCCGTAGAGCAATGTGAGCTGTGACTCCTGTGCCAGCAGCTGCTGCTGAAAGCCTGGTCTCTCCTGCCCAGTCACTTCAACCTAGCCTCAAGAATTTCATTAACGCATTCATCTGCAATTAAAGAGCTGCCCTTGCTTAAGAGCCAGAGGAAGTGATTACAGGGGGTGAGGAATTCACGTGTGGTAGAAGGAGAGGCACTAGATCTGGAAGCAGGTACAGAAATCCTCTAGAGGATGACCACAAGTAACTCCTGTGTGCATTCACCTCACACATCTGTTCCTCTTCGGGTGATGTCCCATGCACATCCCTATGCTCTTTTCCTTGGAGTTCTGCCATTGCTGCCAAAAGAATTCTTCTCCCCCTAGATCTTCCATCACCAATATCTGCTGCTTCTACCCCTAAGTGGGAAGGCCCAAGGATGGTTTCCATCTGCTTTGCATCAATAAGGGCTTCCTGCCACAGTGGTAACTCTCAGCTGGCAATTTATGGCTGGAATCCAATGTATAAGTGCCATAAACCCACCCAGGAGCTGCCTTCAGAACCTCCTATAATTAACTGTTGCTGCTATAAGTTTAGACAAACCCAGGAAATCACATGCAAAATTCTGTCTGATTTGCTATCTAATCATCTTCTATCTAGGTTCTTATACCACACACATTGCTGTGGTATCTGAGCATCTTGGTGCCTGGATGCAAGTCAGATAAACCCTTTTCAAGCTAGCTAAGCTGCAGTCCTGACACTTCTAGACTCTTTTGCAGCCAACTCTTTTGCTATGAGCAAACTGCAAAGAAGCTTCTTCAAAGATTTGCTGAACATACCAGCTTCTCCTGTCTTCCTTTCCTAGTTAATGTAAGGTTGGGAAATTTGCCAAGCATCATGCTAAACTGAAAGAGACATTCAAATTGCAGTGAGTGCATGAGCCAAGGGAGCCCAGCCTGCCAGAATGTTATTGTAGTGTTCTCGAGAAGTTCTCGGCATTAAGACTTCATTTTGTTGTGTGCCTGTCTGGTTAGGAGATGCTCCACTGGAGACCAGAAAGTCATTGCTTCCTCAATATTAAATACAAGTGTCTCAGCCAGCTACAAACCATTTTTGTTAGCTTCAACTTTTAAGTCAGTTTTGTTTCTTTTTCTTTTAAGATTGGAGGTGTTTGATCCTGCGGTTACCATCACTTGAAACAAAACTTCTGCTTTCAAGAAGATTTTAGATATACCCTTTTCTGATGACCATACAATCAAAGCATGAACACAGAGAGGGCCCAGCCGTCAGAAAGGTGATGAAAAGAAGCTGTATTATTTCTGGATGAGAAATAATAGATATGGGTTTGATTGACTTAAGAACAAGTAAGGGAAGAGAAAAGTTCAGAACTTATCTACACTTTTAACAGTAAAGAAGCAATCCTCCCCCCAGGAGGAACCATTTATACTGATATCAAAGGGTATTCTGACTCATTAACTGAAATACGTTGTGCTGGTGGGAGACAGTTATATCAGCAAGATTTTGTCTACAGAAGGGTTTGCACCAGTATAACTTATATCCATAAAAAAAGTCAGATGCATCAGCAGAGTAGAGTGCAAACCAGACATGAAACATCAGGGAAAATTTGCAGACCAATGTTTTGGGCTATTTTACATATCTGTGTTGTAAAAGTTCCTGTATGTCCATAAAGAGAGCAGTTAAAATACAAAGACCCTCAGCCTCAACCTAGAGCAATGCAAGCATCAAGAAACTAAAAGAAAACCAAAGCACCTTCCTTTTTTAGGCCATTTACTCCCACAGCTTTAGCCATAGAACTGGGGGGAGAAGGGTGAGGGAAAGAAGCTGAACTGAGCTGGTAATCACAGCATTAGGTTGATTTGACTATTAGAAAACTTTAATTTCAATGTTCCCCATGGGATTTCTGGTATTTATTTCCTTATTTACTTCTTGAGCCTATTTAATACTTTGACCTGAAGGAAGAAGAATTTGTACAAGCAAGAAGATTAAAGGTTCAAATTAGTTAAAGATGAAACAAATCTATTGATTCATTAAAGGCCAGTGTTCTCAGTGTCACCAGTGATACTATAATGTATTAAACTGTTAATAGGCTTTAAGAAAAAAGTCATTTTCAGCACAGGTTATAGATGGCTTTTGACTGGAAAGAAACACACTGCTGCTTTGCATCCTCTTTGCCTAATGTTTTGTGTCCCATCCAAATGGCCTTTCTACATATGTAAGAACCATGCAAGGGTCAGTGAGTCTCTTCTCATGCCTTACTGACCCTCTATGTTGGTTTCAGTCTAATTTTGCCATCTGTGTTCACTCCAAAATTGTACCTCTGAACTTACACTCCTTTCACACATTGTGGGCTTTTTATATGCTTTGTTTATGTATTCGCTTTCCTTCTGGTGCGTGTTTCTTCAGCCATTTCTTGTGCGATTCCTTCTTCCTCTGGCTGTTTAACCTTGCTTCCTTCATTACTTCTCTTTTCCCTATTCACTTTCAGGCATTCAGTGCTGCCTTGCAGAGTTTCCACAAGGCATTTGTCCATAAGCAAGTTATGCCTTTTCTTGATGGTATATCTATTATTCTTGTCCTTATTCCTGTCTACGGAGCAGAAGTTAGTGGAGACAAACACATGATTGTCATCGTGCCAGCTAATCATGCTAGAGCTGTGGTCCCAGCAGCTTTTAACTGCAGCTGGCTGCCACAACGCTGAGTGCAGCCTAGGTGGATGTAATTGCCAAGTCACCGCAGGCATTGTGCCAAAGGGACTCTTCAAGGTTGTGCTGTGACACAGAGGTAGCCTGCAGTGAAGACTTGCCCTGCCTAGTACTCGGCAAAAGCCCAGGACCGAGTTTGTGTCTTTGAATAAACCCAAGTCGAGGTGGTGTTCCTCTAGAAGCAAGCAGGAGTCAGGTAGGAATGTTTAAAAGAAGGCTTAGTCCAACACCAGTCGTGTCAGGTTTGCTGTGAAGCCAACACAAAACCACGCTCAGAAAGCAGGGATACCTGGGCACTGCACAGCTGTAGACCTGCACGCAGAAACCTCCTATGTGGAAGGCACAGCACACCTGGATGATTTATCAAGGAGCTGGTAGCGGCTGAGCCATATGAGAAGTTCTCTGAAGGCTTTCATGCTCCCGGGAGGAGGAGCAGCTCATAAAGCTGTGTTTATTACTTCACCTCCGGCCAATTTTTAAGGGTAGATTTAAGAAGAGGAGGATGAAGTTGCTCTTTGTTGAATTTTTTACATGCTAAAATACATACTTATGTCACAGAGGTTAAAGAAAACAAAAAGAGCATCACCTTGAAGAGGTGAAAGTTTGATCCCTGAACTGCCACACGGAATTAGGTTTCTGGTACACCTAAGCGTTAGTGAGTTAGTTACAATCAGTTTGTGATGCCTGAGGTAAGCGTAGTTTCTTCCTTCTGCCTCTCACTTTTCCAAGATAGTGTTGTGTCAGTGTTAAGAAAAGTACTCTTCTAATTTGTGTGCCTCCTGATCTATTTGGCCAAGCTTAGGGGAGTAGCCCAATTCCCCATTACCACAATTCTGTTAACAATTCTTTTGAGTTCAACAATGGTCATTCTGTTTCCTTTTCTTAAGCTGGATATTAGCAACAAAGACCTGCTAATGTCTTTACTTTTCAAAAGTTGTAAAAATGCTTTGGAATTTCTAGTTTAGCATTTATTTATTTGTCTTCAGAGATTCAGTTGCATAGCCCTTCCCACTTACAGTTCAGTTAAATAATATTCGTGTTATCCTTCTATACAGGAGTATTTCCTCTGCCTCCACAGTCCAGTCTTTCTTTCCTGAACAGTTTGTAGATAATTATGTTGTTCCACTACATTTCCCTACCACCCATTGCTATTAAAATCATCTTCCATGGCAAAATACTCTGATTGTTCTTTTGCTTTTAAGCTTGTTACATTTGTCTAAATAGTTACGCTATTCAACTCCTTTTCCTGATACCTTCCCAGTTTTCCTGAATTCCCTTTTATACATTTACCAAAATTACGACTCTCCGATGGTTGTAATTGGCATCAAGTTCTCTGAATTCACAAGACACTGCCATATATACAGATGTCTTTAATAGACATATCTGACTAATATGTTCCCCAGACGCTCGTAACTTCTGGCTTTTTTGCAGGATCTACTTCTGTTCTGGTGCTCTCCATTTTCGAGGCTCTCCTTTACTCAGTTACTGTACTGTCTGTCTAACAAACTTAAACACCTTCTTGCACAGTCTGTTCTGGCCACACTGAGAACTGGCACAGATCTCACTGCTTCATCAGACTTGCATATGAAACTGGGAACAGCAGAGTCAAAGCCATTTGCCCTGTCTTGGACTAGAGTTTTCTGCCTAGCCAAATGATGTTACTTCCCAGACACTTTCTCTTACTTCCTGGTAAGAAAAGCTCATCCAGTGCCTCATGATATCCATTCTTTTGGCTGAAATTAAGAAGCTTGCTGGGCTCGTGTTCGTCACGACCGTGTTCCTGGGGACAACTGGGGGTGTTTGTCTCACCAGTCTCATTCTCTCCACTGGCAAAAGCCATCTTTAGTTGCAAAGAGTCGCTTTGTCTGCCAGGGAAGGATGATCTGACCCTCCACTCTGCAGCCATCGGGAGACTGGCTTCTTAAAGCAAAGTCTTGGCCAGCTCGGGCCTGAGAGCCACCCTTCCCCTCCCAGATGACCTTTCAGCTTCTGAGCTTCCTCAATTTGTCACAGACATTTGTGGGACTTCAGAACATTTGAAAGTAAAGAAGCAGAAGCTGTGTCAGATCAAGGGTCTTTAAGGTAAGATATTTTAACCAGTTCCATACTCAAAATAAGAGTTACTGTCTTTTTATCTACTTGTGTTAATAAAATGTTTGGCTTTTGGCTGGGCAAACAACTGTCAGTACTGTATAGCCCATGTGAGTTCCTTCTCATTGTCACTATAATGTATCTCACCCTCCTAAACCTTCAAAAAATATGCTTTCAAATTAGATTCCTAAACACATGAGTAGACACCCAAGTAGACTGAGTTTTGCAGTGGGGACCTCCTGCCTTGGTTGTCTGAAGTTAGGCAGGTGCCAAGTATTGGAAGGCTTGGGCCAAGAAATACACTACAAAGCTACAGTTTGCATGGGGGCAGAGGAAATCAGTTAAATTCCTGATCCCATGTCTAAAATTTTAATATTATGCATTAACTATCATTGCATTGATAATTATTTAATTAAAGGTGTTGGGATTTAAGAAATCTTTTCTGAAAATTGTGTTTGAATTTTCTGCACTCTTTATTTGACAGGGATCAGAGTAGAGCAATAAGACTCTAAGAATACGGAAGACTTTTCAATAGGGAGAGCACTGGAACAAGTCATTTGGGAATGTAGCCATCTAACTGAACAAGGAGTCAATGAGTGACAGGGAGAGAGAACGTGCAGATGGAGATTCAGCACTCCCCGTCCTCACCATGCAAGAAACAGAGGGATTTCAATAACATGAGGAAGCACAGGAAATTCAAAGCTGGTAAGACAGCATACTTTCGCATGCCATGCCTAATTAGACCATTTTATTATATAAAGTATTTAAATTCGATAATTGCTACAGAATGCTGAGATGTGAGTTTAGTGAGCTTCAAAGAATAAGTAAATATTTCTACAGTAAACAAAAGCTGTTAACAGTCCAAAATAATAGTAATAGTAGTAGTAATAATAATGGTGGCAATAATAATAATAGTAATAATAGTTGTTATTATTATAATAATTATAATGGAAGGCTTTTGTTTAAAAGAGTAAATCAATCTCTGATTTTTGGGATTAGTGTGAGGTCTTCAAAAGGACTATGCAAGACAGGGGGGAGAATGGGAGATGACACTATCCTAAATCCACCTCTTGTGGCATTTGTTTGCCTTAATTTGAAGCAGGTGGTGCCCAGGACAGGCACAGACACAGTCTGTGGTAGACCGATCATGATTCCAATAAAGAAGTACAATTTTTGTAATTATGTATTAGCTGAGCAGGGGATTTTTGTGTCCTTCAGTGTTTATAAAAACTTCCTTCTAATTTTTTTTCTTGTTCATCTAACAAAAAGACTTTGATTGAGACAAAATCCATGAATTCCTAAAGGAAGTTTTTTATAGAAATTTGAAAAAAATTGAAATTGAAAAAACCTGTAACTTAATAAAAAATTCCAGTATGTCTTTTTATCTGCAAAACTAATGGGATTATTTAATATTTAAAAAATGCTTTAAGTTAAATGGAAGGCATAATAAAAGGTCAAGAAAAGAAGTTCAAACCAGGTTTTTTAAATGGGCAAGTTCTTTAATCTTAAAAGGAACATTTTCATAGACTATTTAATGAAAACTAAACAGTAAACAGAACAAAAATTAGATTTTGTTTACATGCTTTATCCAAATGGAAGGAATAATAATTCAACATATAATGACAGCAACATAAAAGGAAGAGTCTGTATTTAAAAAAAAAAAAAAAAAAGATAGCTCTGTTCCTAACTTAAGTGAAAATAAAGCTAAAAAAACCTGGTAACAATACGGAGTTTAACCATGTGCCAGGGTATAAAATGCTGCTGTTTACGTAGGGCCGCCTTCACTCCTTTGTCCAGCCACAGACACTGTGATGGGTCGGTCATGGGTTTTTAACTGAATTAATCACAGCAGGGGAGGACGCTCTTCCCGGCTGCTCTGAGGACCACCCCTGCATTCCTGCTGTGTTTGAGGCTGGAGTGAATGCTGGAAGAGGCTACAGAAGTCTGGCTGATGGTGCTGGGACAGATAAGGCTTCACCACACCACAGATGGGCAGCTGGATCCTGTGGCTGGAGCCAGGGGCAGAGGGGCAGGCTGAGCACAGGTATCCTCATGGAAGGCCACCTGTAGGAGCAGGGACACAGACTGTCTCCCCTCATGTGGTGGTGCTACAGAGGACAGCAAAGCCACATCAGCCTGCAGGACTTTTATCGGTCTTTGCTTCTTCTGTACTCTCCCTAGAGGACTCCTCAGTTTATTTTTAATTTTCAGCCTTCCTTGATTCTCTTTCATTTCCTCCCCTGCTTAATTATGCAGCACTACATTATATAATTTAGATAGAAGTACGTGAGCATTTTTAATGACATCAAGTCTTTTAAAACTGCTTCACAGAAGAGAATGCAGCTTGTACACCTGTAGCATGCCACGGGGCAACGCAGTAGTGTCTTTCTCACCATCAGCCGTGCTTCCCAAACTCCCCTCCCACAGGTACTTTCACTCACCCCTTTTCAGACCACTAAGCAACCACTGCCAATCACCCTTGACGCCCCATCCCACCACTTTCGCTCTCAGTCATTTGCCCACTGCCTGTGAACCTGTCAGGACGCACTTCACCAAACCATTACAGACACCCACCCCTTCCTAATCACCTCCTGAACCCTTTCATGCGGGCAGGGATATTCAACAGTTGCTCAGCTACAGCTCTCTGTACTGTGGCCAATGCAGAAAACCCAGAGAAATAGAGAGAGGAGAGAACCAAGTGATATGGGCACGAGGTGGGAAATTCCTTAGTCAGAAGTTCAAGCAGGTATGACTGTCTTGGGGGAGTTGGGGAGTGCAGGAGACTCATCTGCTTGAAGGACTTCTGTAAGGCAACAACTACACCCAGAGGCAGGTCCTCTTCCGTTCAGTAATTACAATGATTGAGAAAGAAACTCTTCCAGGCGATTCAGAGAAGCAGCCACCTAATGTGGCTATCCCCACACTGCCCTCCGAAAAAACCTCTCTTCCTGTCTGTTGAGCGTACAGGGAAAGTCCTTGCCTACCTACCTGAACCAGAATCCCTCATTTAGTCTCTGTATCTCAGTGCATCATCTGTGGGTGGTGGTAACAAAGTGCTTGTCTGGGGCCCATGGAGAAGTGTTCCTGGAAGGTGAGTGCTCCAGCAGCTGTGGAGGATCACCCACAGTGGGAAATGACAAGTGCCTCTGCATGTGCGCAGAGCTGGGAAGTCCCCACAAAGGGGTTGTCCATGCCTGCTGAGATCAAGCACAGGCAGTCTTCTCTCTATTTCACTTGTAAAAAGGGTCATGGTATTTCCCTTTGGGAAATGTGTATTGTGGCAAGTCAATTTTTAGCTGTGTTTATCTTAAGTGGTTTTATATTCCCGCATTAGTTTGCTGTAGTAAAAGAAAATGCCATTTGCCTATCTCCTCAGCTTTTGAGCAGAAAATGACAACAAGAAGAAGAAATTTCTCAACAGCTCTTCAACCTGAACATTGCTTATCTTTTCTTTCAGCCTACTGTTGAATTAGGTACCATTTGGAGCTAAGGGAAGAACTATTTGACAGAACAAAAGATACCCCTCCACACCTGTCAAGTTCAATAATAGCTGGAGGGTACTACATTCAGATTTACTACTTTACAGAAATATTATGCAGAATCCAAAGATACTTTTCCCTGTAAATAAATCTAATGGCTAAACACTGGAGATATATGTATTTGTATATGTATATACATATGCATATTACACATATGTGTATATATACAACAATACGTGTGTGTGTGTATATAATGCTGAACCGTCTGAAGAACTAAGCAAAAAATCAAGACCCATGCAAGGAAATTAAATCTAGTATTCTGTTACTGTTTTCCCAGCTAACGACCATCCTCTAACGTAGTCTGGTTCATTAGCAGAGTCCGCCACTGAGTGGTTACCGATGCAAAACATCCATCTTACACGTTGTAAAGGCTGAGTGCCAGAGCCTGCACTTCCTGTAAGCACCTGCTTCATCCACAGGCCTGAGGTCAACAGAAAGAGTTCCCATGTTTTCGTTTGACTTTGATCAGGTCCTCAGCATCCTAAAGTGAACCTTCCCACAGTTCAAAGAACCTCCCAGCTGAGAAAAGGACCCCGGAGCTCAGCTTGTTGTGTTACCAGGGGTGTGGGGGTAGTGTCTGCACAGAGACCGGGCAGATCCTGGAAGAGAACGGTCTGGACTGTGCACTGAGGGTTTCAATTACGAGGTTCATTTAACCCAGAAAGCCTCCTGCTGCAGAAGGCCACAGATGTTTCGTTACTCTCCCTTGGCTCTTCCTATCTTGACAGACATCACAGAGACACTGTGCATAATAAGGGTTTATTCAAGTTTTCCGCTCGGGACTGTGCCCTGACCCCAGACCATTGGAGGTGGATGAGAAGAGCCGATCTCATCCCGGCTAGCAGATGCCTGCGTGAGATCTTAGAGTTCTTGTCCTTCACAAACACTTCTTAGTCCCATCTATTGCCAATTAAATCTCCCTATTGTGATGCAAAGAATGATAGCAGCATTTTCTATGTCCACACACTGCCTAAACTGATAAAATGCTCAGTATATGTTAAGAATATAAGTGTGCTCAGTCCATTCACAACACACAATGAGTGCACAATTCAATTAACTAATGCAATTCATATTTCATTAGGACAGAAGCTGTTTGTGACCTTAAACGGACAACAATTTCATGACGGCATTGCAGAATTTTAATTAGATAGGAAAATAACAAAGACAAATGAAACAGAGGGAAAACGCGCTGCCTGGCAGAATTGTTCCAAAGAACTTAAAAACAAAAGATGCAGTTGTTCTGCTAAGTTCTTCTCCTCCTTCCCCCTTTACTAATGATGCAGAGAACAAAACATTATTGCCTTTCTTTGCCTTTTATTTGTAGAGAAGGCTGTCTCAGCATCCGTGGTATGAACCTGGTATGGCACTGAAAGGTGCAGGGAAGAGAAGTCCAAGGGCCTGGTTTAGCTTTTGTTTATGGGTACCTACATGAAGAGCAGCTCCTCTGAGGAGAATAATTTTTGTATCAGTTTTTCAAATTTGTTTCAAAGGCATAAATATTAGGCCCTAAAATCATTTGGGAAGGCAAGCGGTAAACCAACCAACAGCAGACATGATTAATAAAATTGTTAGTAATATTAGGACAAAATAACACATAAAATCACAAGATATAAAGGACTGTGATTAAAGCAGAGAAGGATTCCAATATTAAGCTGTGACTGCTGTAATATTTCTTTTTGAGCTACTCTTAAGAAAATGAGAAGAGATTAACAAGGTTAGTTATTATGGTCCTGTAGTAATTTAATCCTTAATCCAAAGTATTACCATATATGCTGACCCCTATGTGAGAAAAATGGTTCCCTACAGTCTGTAATTTAGTTTCATTATTTTACTATATATTGCCAAAACTGTATCTCATCTTACAGAAACATAAAAGGATGAGATCTTTCAGTTTTTAGATACTACATTTAAAGAGATGACAGAAGGATGAAACTATCAGATCAGAGTTCATGGTCTGCAGAACAGGCTCCCCCTGCCCCCTCCTTCCCAGACTATGACTTACGTTTTAAAGATAAAAACAGTAAATAAATTCTGTACAAAGCTGGCCAGATTTTGTGTTAAAGGCAAGATGCTGAATAGGAAGCAGTTGGATGTGTTGCAAGATGTGTCTGTTTAATCAGGATATTTGTTGATCTGGGTCAGTAACAGGATGGTTGTTTGTCCCTGACCAGTGGGTGGCAATGGCAGCAAATGGCTTATAGTAGACAAGGATTGATTTTGATAAACATGTCCAGATGGGTATGATTTAAATCAGTAAATATATTGCTTTGTATAAAGAGATATTTTTAAATTAATTTTAAACCAATATTTGCATCTACGAGTCACTAGATCCTACATATACACTCTTAAAATAATATTTGAAGCAGGGGAATAATCAGTAAAGAAGAAGGGAAATAGCTTTGCCTTCTCTGATCATAACACCTCTGACGCTTTATTTCTTCGTGATATATTAGATCAAAGCCCTGTTGTCTGTATTTTAATATTATTTAGTAGTGCTTTTCTCAAACTTACTGTGATCTGAAGCTAATTTTACTGGAAGATACGAAGTTAATTTATTGTCAGTCTTGTCAAATAAGTTTTTAATGCAATGAAAGTATCACAACAGCTGCTAAATGAGAGAGACCATAAAAAGGGAGTTTCCAGAACTCACTGATATTAGCTGCTCACCCATACATTCCCTTCCTCTCAAGTTTCAAGATGAGATTATTATAAAAAACAGGCTGATTTGTCACAAAAAAAAAAAAAAAAAGAAAAAAAAAGAAAAAGAAAGAAAGAAACTGTCTGAACAAATCTGCAAATAAACCAGCTTGGGGGAATTCCCATGTCTGTGTCTGACCTCCATGATCAAAATAAGGCATCCTCAACCCGGTAGAAAATTCTGCTATTTTTTAGTACTTAACTCTTCACCCGATGGGGTATCTGAGCAGCTCCAGGAGAGCTGTGCTTTAACTGTGGTGGGCCCAGCCTGTGCCAGACCCCTCAGGCCAGAGGGGTGACAGCTCAGGGCTGAGCAGTGTGGTGGGAAGCAGGGTGGTGGGAAGCAGGGTGGTGCCATCGCTGGTCACGGCGGCAGCGTCTCGCCCAGCCCCTGAGCACCGCACTGAGTCCCCACACCATGGAGAAGCTGGGCCCAGGATATTTATCTGTGATGAGTGCAGCCAGTTGTGCAGCCAAATTGCTCTCTACGGCTTCCCTTTCATTTTTTTTCTGCTAAGTTTTTGGCTTGGCTGATGGAGGACGGAGAGGAAATGCATCCCAGCAAAACTGCCTCTCTTGGATTTGCGGGGGCCTTGTTCCAGTCTGCTTGCAGGCCTTGGGCTGACTATGAGCTGTGATTGTTTTATTTTTTTTAGCCTTTTCTACACTTAAATTTACAATTCTGATGCCAGATTCTTTTCTTTCCCTTACAGTACTGCAAAATTGGAATCACCCCGCAGCCATTCTGGGATCTGCTCTGCACAGCCAGAGATGCCACCGACAGCTTTTAGATAGGAGGAAGCTGAGGCTAAAGAGCAGAGAATATTTCTCGCCCTACATTGTTCTTGAAGACTATTTCTGGCACACAGGAAGGTCTCACAAAATCACCATCAAACTTATTTTAGCTAATTCCATACGTGACTTGAAGTACTCCAGAGGTGTGTGTCAAGCCTCGGAGAACTGATGGCAAGTTTCACTCCCTGGTTAGACATCGAAATAAATGTATGACACTCTAGGGGTTGCCTGGAAGTGCTTTTCTTATAAACAGAGGGGGAAACAGCCTTCAAATGATACATGAGAAAATTAACAGGAGTGGGTCCAAATATTGTACTCTAAAATGAACACTCTGATAATCATAACAATGTGGTTTGAAAAGCATCACTTTAAAAGGTCAGCTATACCACCCTCTGACTGCACATTGAAAGCATAGCGGATATATTGAGTCATACATATTGTTCATTGTCATTTGCATTTGGTGAAATCCCTGCATTTTACCCAATTTAGTAAGCAAGCACCGCCTCGGACTCCCTTGGCAATACCTCTAAATACAGTTACTGTTTGTTGGGCTAAAACAACATCTTGTCCCATCCTGCACCAGTAAATCACTCTTCGGTCTTTTGATCAATGTTTGCCTTTTCAAGCCTGTGAGTCATTTTGCATTAATGGAAAGAGAGGGAGTGACACACGAGAGCAATGTGGGTATTTTGAGCTGCACCTCTGGGATACTTTTGTGCACGTTGTTCCGAACAAAACGACCATCTGTACCAGTTTGCTGACAGCCACTAGTGCATCAAAAGATCTGACTTCCTATCTTTGTGGATAAAGACTGGCTTAATTCTACAAACACCACGTAGCGTCGTCGGGCGACATGTCATGAAAAGGCCTTACTGAAGTCAAGCACACTTTTTGCAACCCAGCCTTTTTTAAAAAATTATCCTCAGGATCTGATCTCGTGGCATTTTTCCATATTTTTTTGCACATCACCTCTCACTGGTTTGGGACTGCTCAATTTCCCAATAGTCATGTCAGTGATGTTTCCAAACAGAATAAGGCGGAAACTGTCCTCACCCTTCCGGGGGCTACACCTGAAGAGTAAGCAAATTTTGTGGGTGTTTAAGCCTTTTTAAATTTTCTATGAGCAATGTAAAAATGACTCATTCCTGCTTTGGCTGGAATATATAATTGGTAAACATTGGTGGGGAGCAATCATATTTCTAAATTTCTAAATGTAAACATAAACAGTGCATGATGCACCAGCTCTTTGGTCCTGCTACTGATGTGTGTTTTTTGTGGGAAAGGCAGGGAAGGGGCTCAGCCCCCGTAGCTGGGCAGGTTTGGTAGCTACAGCCAACAGCAACTGAGGGGGGAACCAAGAACTGTCCAGCAACAAGGAGACTAGGAGGACGTGGAGGAAAGGAACAGAGGCACCTTCCCATCATAGCACTGATCAAGGCTTTAAAACCATTTACAGTAAATAAATAAATAAATAAAATTTTAAAAAAATCTCTTTCACAGAGATGCGTGGATAGGCAAAGCAACATGAAGCCTAATCCAAAGATCACCAAAGGCAAAGGAAGATTCAGGAAGGAAAAGTCACAGATGTTCTGGACTGAGCTCTGCAGAGAGGACAGTCAAAACACATGTCTCTGCAACACACAGACTACTTCAAAATTAGTTTGTTTGCTGAGAGAAGTAGAATTTAGATTGATTGTGTAAAAGCACATATATATCATGCAGAAACTGATCAGGAAAGAAGTCACCTTAAAGTGCATTTATAAAACCTAACACTTCTATAGTGCCTTCAAAATCATAATATTGCTACTAATGATTTTTGTTAGTATTCAATATATACTCTCCGTCCAAGAAGGTATGTGAGCCATATGCTTTTCCTTGTCCCTGATATGGACAAAAAACCAATGCTCAGAAGGTTTCATTTGGACCCCTAACCCAACCTGCACAAGCAATTCTGATGGAAAATCTGGAACGGGAACCCACTGACTTGCTCCCTCTCTCCATCAGCCACCAGAAGGAGCACACAGGCTGCTGAGTGTCACCTGTGTGTGTCCTCCCATTTTGCTACTCTTGCTGGACTGGGGCAGCTGGGCTCTGATCCCCCCAGTTTTTCACCCACTGACTTCCCAGTTTCCCTTGAGGATTCATCTCACACAGCATTGCTCCCCTGCTGCTGTGCCACAAAGTTTCTTTGAGATTGGGCACATCCCTCCAGTGATGCCTGTTAGGAGTTACCAGCTGATGAGTAATAGCGTGTAAAAGTCAATTACATTCATATCCATAGTGCCTGCTACTTAAAATGTTAACGATGAGGAAACTTGGCCTACAGGAATGAGGATGGGGGCAAACTTTTATTAGCCCCACATGAGCTTTTATCTGTTTTAAATGTTACATTGTCCCAGGGAAAGAAGTGCCATTGTTAACAGCATTGGAGGCAGTCAGCTGCACTCAATTTAAAATTAAAAGGGGAAGAAAATAAATGAAAAGAAAAAAAAAAGGGTCTGCCCGACACACTGTAGTATGGCAGGCTATGGTAACTTGCCCCAGAAACTTTTTATTGAATCCAGCCTTTCACTACAAAAGAATTCATTAACCACTTCATGATGCAAAGTCTGCTAAAGACATTATCCTCACCGGCCAGCGTGGGGCTGTTCCCATGCTCTGTGAGCACTGCTTTCACTGATCACTGCTGAGTCCAAGGGCACATCTAGGAGTCAGTGTTATCCAGTCCTGTGCACCAATGGGATGTCTGTGCTTCCAACCAGAGATGGCCTCACATCTCTGCCCACTGTAGCGCTGCTCAAGTCAGATCTGGCAGAGCTCAGGTCAGCAAAAGGCATAGTCTGGGACCATTAAGTGCAAAGTTGGTGTTTAAATCAGCTGGTGTTTAATCTCTTGTGGGCTGAACTTCCTCCCCTCTCCGCACAAGGAGATGGTGGTGCAAGACACCCTTCTCCTGCCTTCCACAGCACATCACCTGTGCCACACGTGTTGCATGAATGGAACAAAAACCACCGTGCCAACCACCAGCTCAATTCCATATGGCTGGGTACACCCACCCTTGGGGCAGTGCAGGAGCTACTCTAATGAAGTTATCCAAGTGTAAAAAAACTAGCAGAACCATATGTCTTCTGCACAAACAACAATGCTGCATGAACATAGTCTCTGTTACTGGGGGAACCCCACCTTTGAAAATGTTCTTTTATGGGCCTTAAAAAGGCTGGGGCAAGAGAAGCCAGCATGGCTCTGGAAAATGCTGGAATCTTCACATTAGTTTAAGATTTCCATTCACTATCACACAGTTTGCACATCACTCATGCATGTGGTGCTGAAAGAGATGCGCTAGGGGATATCTGTTATATTTATGAACCAGGTGGCCCTAACTGCCCCAATTACACTCGCTGCCTTCCATTCATCACGCCGCCTTAATGAACAGAGAGGCTGGCAGATGTCAAACAACCAGCCAGAAGAAACAAAAGAGAAGCCAGGCACAGTGTCACCCGGCCTCAACCAGCCCACCAGTACCTCTCACGTGGCTGTATCCATTCAGCTTCCCTGCAAATCCCAGTGTGAATGAACCACAGCCACTGCAGAGCAAACAGATAAGAGTCCGGAGGAAGCGATCAATATATTTAGATAAGGTGTAACAAGTATACGTAGCAACCTACCCCCTTTTCCATGCTTGTATAAAGAGGAGAAGAAAATAAAAACCCCTGTATTGGCTGCTTCAGGCTGAGTGATTCTTTGACACTATGGTTAATCGACACCACCGTAACCATGGAGTTAGCCTAAGTTCAGGATAACACGGTGGCTTTATTAAGAAACTCAAGCACAGAAATACAGTTGGAAAGTCCTAGTTCTCCTCAGCAAATTAATCTTTTCAACTCAGCTCAGCCACCTGCACCTTCACGTTCACTGTTTTTACAGAGTAGATGTTGGAAGTGTAAAAATAATTCAAAATATGTTAGTCATGCTTGAAATGGTCAAATGAAGATTAGAGAAAAACCCAACAGCTTTAGACAATATGAAGGGACATTAAAAGGTATGTAAATATTTATTTGTAATTTTATAGCAGTATGCTATATACTGTACTTTTTTGCTCACACACTGATTCCAGTGCTCATTAATTGGAATTTCTTCAACTCTGAAAAGGACCTTTATGGGATTGAGAAAAGAAAAACTAGGACAGCACTGAATACGAAGTAGCTTTTGAGACAAGAGCCACTTACGTGACCAAGACTGTGCTCAATTGCCTTTGCTATTTTCTTGCAGAGAAGCAGCTGAGCAGTTTTAAATAATGAAAGAAAAGAGTCTGTTTATAGAATAAGTTGGAAATGAGACTCTACCTGCAGAGGCTGAGCACACAGCCAGTCTTCCTCTGGGTTCACTTTAGTTTGAGTTTATTACAAAGCTAAGTTCTCGAGCTGAAAATAATGTTCCTGAAGCTGAAAGTTAGTCTTTGCTAACTAGGGTATAGTTCAGCAAAGAGGGTATAGTTCATCTTTTTCTTCTCTAAATGACATATATATAAATACACATGTAGGGACACACAGGACAGAAAGAACAAGTCTGTCTGTATAAAATCCCCTCTATCTTTAGCTGAAAATTTTTCTGCTGTGTCAAATTCATAATACACTGCAAAACCAAAATTTAGAGAAGAGTATTTTGAGACCAGTTTAGTTTTCAGGGGACTTTTTCCATATAGATAAAATAAGGACTATGAGCTTACCTGTGTCTTGTGTAAGAATCTCATAATTTTCTGTGACTATATGTTTGTAAGACAAAGTGCTTGGCACAGGAAATTCACCAGTTACACAGACCGTTGTTAATCAAATTTCACAGAAAAACTTATCAAATTGCTTATGGGAAAAAAAACCCCATCCTATTAACATTGTGTAGCATCCATATTTGTTCAAATGTATTTTTTGTAAGCACACACTGTATTACCCACTAGAAAAAAAACTCAACCAAGCTGCATCCCAACATTGAAGTGGAAGGCGTGTACATGGCTCTCTGCCTCTGCTCTGTTCCTTTAAAAACAACTTCTCCTCGGTTTACTCAGGTACTTTATTTATAGCCTGGCCCAAACTCTCGGCTGCGGTTTTAGCTTCAGTTTTCATCCACTGAGTCCAGTAGATTTCCAGTGCTGTTTTGGCCTGTGAGGTGTCCATCACCCATCCCTTATGCAGCATTACCTCTTGGCAGCTGGCAACAAGGAACCCTTCAATGCCAAAAGCATAGAGGCAGGTCCACAAGTGATTCATAAGTTTAGCTGTCGTCTGAGGCATGCCAGCCCCAAATTTAGGCAACCCCTCTCAGTCACCATGAGCATTGATGTAATATTTTTTTAGGTCTCTAGGTGTTGGCTGCCCACCTGGCTTTGCTCTGGCTTGATCTGGTATGCATCTACACAGATCACTGTCAAGAGCAGGCCTTACAAAAAAGAAGACTAGTGCAATCCTTATGCTACTACTCCCAAGAACCAAGGTCTGTTCATCTCCCTTAATCACTACAAGGAGTAAAGTATGACCTGCAAGACTACACTATAAAAGACCATCTATTTTCAAGTGCATCTCTCCCATATTGAAGGTCTTCCATTTTGTTTTAAGTATTTAAAATTAGTCCCTGGAAGATGTTGAATCCCACATCTTATGTCTGGACCAGCATAAGCCTGCAGAGTCAATCTGCAGTGGTGTCTAATACAGTTATTGTAGGCAAAATGAAACAGTATCAAGAGGAGATTACATAGATGTGGGCTTACTACATAATTCAGGGCCATGGGAAGATTCCTCAGGGATGGCCACTGCAGCCCTCAACAATTTCTTTGTGAAGACCAGACCAATGCATGTTGCTTATGCTTCCAGACTGCAGGATGCAACATTCACAGTAATTATAACCCTAGCATTTGGATTTGTATCAGAAAAAAGCAGCTCATTGCCAAGTGCAATTGTAAATACCACTTACATTTTTGCAAAGCCCAAGCCAACAGATAGATCCCTACAATCCAGAAAATGCTGAGCTACAATGTTTCTGATTTGCCTGCTAGAGCCAGGGATGCCGTAATAACCACGATATAAAACTGCAGTCATGCACTTTCCCCCCCAAACATTTACTTTAATGAACCCTAAATTATCTGCAGGCATAGTAATGATACCAATTGTCTTTTCGATCACCTAAAACAGGCACATTATCACCTGTCTCAGCTAACAGTGTGCACAGAGCTGGGGTTTTTTCCCCAGCTCAAAAATAAAGTCTGTCAGAAAGTACTGCAGAATGACCAACAGCTGTGACAGTGTCTAGTTAGCAAAAACTAACTCTCAGCTTGAGAAGCACTATTTTCAGCTCGAGAAGCACTATTTCCAGTCAGGTGGGGGGGAATTTGTGGGGCAATTCCCACACTGACTGAGACACCAGCTCCTTAGAAAGGAAGAAGTAGCATCACACGAGTGAGACATCAGAGGCGTGTGGGAGAGAAGGTTTTGTAGGAAGGACAAGGTCATCCACTAGCCCTTCTGCCTCCAAGCCACCTGTAATCCTGAGAACATTCCCCAACACCTGTTTCATAGGACAAAGACTCGAGGCAAAAAAAAAGCACAAGGACCAACCATAGCTGCATCTTGAGACAGGCAGAGGGGGATATCACACACAGAAGACCCTGAGAGCAGCTTGCCTTGTGCAGGTGCAAAATGCCCCTCTCCCCTGCCCATGCTGGGAGTCATTTCCAGGGGGCTGCCCAGGTGGTTATGTGCTACTACCTGCTGATAAAGAACCCCATGCTGAAGTGCATCTTAACTGCACAGCCCGAACGCTCTGCATCTGTTCAGCTTGGATGGGTTCAGTGGTTCAGTTAATGTAGGCTCAGGCTAGTCTGAGCCTGTTAAGTGCTCAATTAAGCCTGATCCACTGCAACTCTTTATTTTCTGCGTAGATGGATTCTGCTTTTTCCATGACACAAGCATTTCCCTAACCTTTTGGAAAAGGCATTTAGCTGAAAAGCACAGAGTAGTAGGAAGTTGTTTGCTCTTGGTATGCTGTGACGGAAATAAAGTCAACATGATAGATTACTACTGAGTGAGTGGAAGTTATTTGTCCCAAGATGTGGCACGTGTGTTTCAGGAATGATTGATCTTGAGCATCAAATAAAGCACCAGAAAACCCACCAAAATATACATAATGTATAGCAAAACAAATGCCATAAAGAAATGTGCTATAAGCTCTTGCTAAGCCCTTCAAAGCCCAATAAATATTTGCTTGTCACAGTGCAGAGCAGTGGTTATAGCATGCAGAGGAAATTATGTCTCCACCACAAGAACGTGTGTCTGGACTTAAAACTAGGTGAATGGATGAGATCTTCATCTGGTGTAAGTCAGAAAAGCTACAGAGATTTCAGTCAGGTTTTAGATGATTATTCCTAATGAGCTCTTGTTCCATGATGTCTGCAGAGACGCTTGGTTTACAAGGCCACGGCTTTGAAAATTCATAATCTTCCTTTTAGGCTTCTCCATCAGGAATTCCTTATACAGATTTGTTGTTTGATCCTCCACAGGAGGAAAAAACCTGGATAACTCTTCTCTCGTTTGACTACTGCTGACAAATTGACACAGGCACCAAAATTAAAACTCTGTTCAATTCAATTTGTGAATGAAAGAAGAACCTGCTTAGGGGTTGGGGAGGTGGGGTTAAAAATAAAGCCCACACAGCAGATTGCCTCCAGCAGCTCTCACAGGTCCTACGAGCTCCTATGACACAGACAAACTGCATCTCCTGAAGCAGGGATGACGGGGAGTTTCCCTTGAGGGCTGTAGCTGTAGTTTATGAACGTGCAACTTCATTAGCAGCCAGTGACCCCATTAGACAGGGCTCTTAATTTCTTGGCTTGGACAAAACTCTCCAGGGATTATCACAGCTGTACGCCATGCACAGAGATCTCATTGCTGGGGCAAGGAAGATGGCTTTCAAAGTCACCTTGAGAAAAGCTCAGTTATTCAAAGATCATCCTGTGGATTCACACAAAAGAAAGCGTTTCATTTCAGGTTTTGCCGAATCAAATTGCTGTAACTTGTAGGAAACCCTCTCGAACTCCCAGGTGAGGAGCTGACACTGAAATCACATGTAGGCTAAAAAGGCTCCTCTTTCTATAATTAGGGGAGAAAGATGAGACTATTTATTTCTAACATTACTTCATACTGTGGGGTTTTCTTGAGGAAAAAAAATGAAAAACAGAAGGAAAGCTCATAAGCTGATGACCTGCTCCACGTAGATCAGTTACAGAGGAGCAACTGTGCTCTTCACAAAGGACTTCTGATGTAGGCAGCAGGCCGTCATTAAAATGGGCTGGGTTTGCGGGGTGGTGATGGCAGGCCTGAACTCTTTTGTCAATTAGCTCAAACCACGAGAGACCTCAGAGTCCTGTTCTCTGGGAACAAAGGTGTTTGGGAAGCCCGTGGTGGTGTCTGGATAGCTGGGGGATGCTGCCGAGACCCAGAACTGTCTTCTCATCCCTTTAAAAAACAGAGAGGGAATACAAGACCCTACAACTAGTGGGATGGATGGACGGATGGATGGAGCAAACTCAGCGTATCAGGCACTAGGACTAGGAATACAGTAGAGATTCATGTATCTACTGAGAAGAAAGGAGCTGTGAGAACAGTGCAGAAGGAAAGGTCATTCTAATGTCATGTTTTTCAGTATTCAAATCTGTCGGGTCACAGAGGCTTTCAAGCAGCCTGTAATGCTTTAAGTTGGATTGTTCAATTAAGAACTGCTTACAGCTTTGACCGAGTTTAAATTTTGTCTGGAGGCATAAGCAACAGCAGTAGTGTTCAGCAAAAGCCTGCAGTGCTAAGAAGATGTGGTGAATGTTGTACTAACGGAGCTTAAACAGTGTGCTCCAGCTGCTCCTGTAACGTTCTCACATGTATTTTGGAGAGCAAGGGGATATATATGTTGTCATTAGTACATGCCATATCAACTGCTGTTCCTAATGCGTTCATCTGGCATGATTTTCTGTTCCTTTCCTTAAAATCTCCTTTTATGGCTGCCACGCAGTAGATTTGTTATTTTTAAACTACTGCATTTTTTTTCTCTTAATACTCATCTGATTGTTCAAAGCCTGACCATGGATTCTCAAAATACACATCTGCATTTTTCCACAGCTTCATGCCGAGTTCAATCTAGATTTTTATCAGCAGAAGGATTTCAGCCTGGGAGGTTTTGTGGCTTCAGCCCCAGTGGCTACAGGTGGGAAGTGTTGATTCATGAGCGAGCAAGTTCGAAGACTGCAAAACAACCTCCTGCCATGGCACCGAGGCTGAGCAGTGAGCTATCTGATGTACCGGAGTTTCCAGTGAAAGGCATTTTTCAAGATGTGTCAGCAGTCTTGTATTGCTGGTAGGAGTGAAGAGTAGTTTTTTAAACCACCCCAAACTCTCCCTTCATCCCACTTCTGTGCTGTTGTTTTACTTGGGAAACTTCTTTTTGTTGTTGATTTCTCAATGCTGACGTTTAATTTAAGAGAGCTGCTCTTCAAGGCAGCCCCGTGGCTGATATGGAGTGGTTCAGCTCCACTGACTTTTCACTGGAGTTGCGCCAGCTTGCACCACCTGAGAAAGAGCCCTCCCTGCATTTCCAGAATCAGATCTGCTGTATTTAGAAGCAAAAATCAATTTCAACAGTTTCTTAATCTCGTTAGCTCTATAAAATCATGCAGCAGGGCAGGGAATGGCAGCTGGCAGGCATCTGTTACAGAACAAATTTTACCAGTGAATGGAACATCTCCTCAACCATCTGTCTGTAATGTGTAGAGAGAGGAATTACCATCATCAGTGACTTCAGCCTCAGAGATATTTGCTGGAGATCCCATGTGGTCATTCAAAAAATACCTTAGACGGTCATGCACCCGGCACACTTGAGATGAGTACTGACCTCATTCAGATAGACAAAAAGTAAGGAAAAGTTTACAGATTGAAGAATTAGCAGGTGGCTGTGCATAATGATGACCATACTAGGATCAAGTAGAATCAAACATCAACCATGGAAATGTATGAAATAAATTTAAATGCATCAGTATCCCCAAACTTGACGTATTGGCGTAACTGAGGGGCAACTAATATTAACAACAGAAAAAAACTGACAAAAAAATGGTTTTATAAAAAGACAGCCACAATTCCACATGCAAGTTCATGACAAAAATAGCCTAAAACTACTAGTCTAGATAGAAGTGCATTTAATACTGAAGAACATACAGAAGCAGTGTTAACACAAGTATAAAACATGGGGGAAAACCAAAAAGACATATATTCAGTTAGTAAGGGATTTAGAAATCACCAGAGGAGCCTAGTGTGAAAAGCTGAATGCCTTTTTCCATGGTCCCAAGCCAGTGAAAGGTGCATGAAAGGCTTATCCATGGGGAAGCACTGCATTTGGGAGCCATGCATGAGACTGCTGGGGTAACACAGCACAGTGCAATGTTGTGTTTGTCTGTTCTGACTTGCTGTTGTGTTTCCAGGCCCATAGCTAGCTTGGAACCTGCACACCACAGCCCAACACAGGAGTGGCACAGCATGGTTTGGAAAGGTTCCACAGCTTGGAGACACATGGGAAAGCTCAAGAAAGAATGACAAAAATGATCTGGGAGACAAGCCTATCACTGTGATCCATCACCTCTGCCGATTACCTGGAATATATTTCTGGCCCCACCTGGGGACACTTCATTTTCCCCTCCCTTTGTGGCTCCAAACACTGCAATATAAAATCTTTCACGCTTAGCAAATGAACCTGTGGGTGAAACTTATACATGATATACAGGCAAGTATCCTCTACAGATCTAAAGAGAATCTTACTCTTTCCCACAGATCAGAAAGAAGTTTAACTACCCTCGAGCAAGCTCATTTCCCAGCCAGGTTGCAGGTGGCAATGTAAGACCTGCTCTTCATCTCAAGGCAGAAGGCATGCAAAGCTGCACTGGGGTTGGTCTGGTGGCTGAGGAACTGTGCCAAGCCTAACAAACGCAAGCTGCAAGGTATTTAGATACAACTGCAGGTATCACATCATAAACAGATAACTTTTACTTGACTGTTTTGCAAAAACAAAGTCCAGTATTTACAAAGCTCTTAGTGAAGGCACATGAGCTCTCCAAGGAACTTTGCTGACTCATTGAGCCTTTGCAGTGAAAGAAGACCACAAGTTCTGAAGGAGCAGCGTACGCATGGCAGGAGAGCTCTTGGGTCAGCAGATGAAGATGTTTATGACTGCCAGAGCTTCTGTCATTAGAACAGAGCCCCTTTCCAAAGGAAAAAATCAAAGGCAAGAAGAGTTCAGCCACAGACTGTCAATAGTGACAGCTCTGCAAGGAGAGAGATGAGAGTCTGGTGGGTGTTACAGGAGGAAGGGTCCTCCCACTGGGCTGCTGTAATCTTAGGGCGGGCAGGGGGAAAGAGCCATGTATTTTAGCATCTGAAGGCTGGAAGGTCTTGCAAGAAACTTCAAGGCTCACCAGCTGTAGATAAGGCATGGGTTGCACTGGGCCTGCAGCTAGTAAAAGAAAATCCTGTGGCATGGAGATCTTGAGAAAGATTTCTTTCAGCTAAGGCCATCTTCACATACACAAGCAGAGGGTGCCAAAGCCACAGGCTTTCTAATCAGCCCCTGGCACTACACATGCCTACCCACCTTGCCATGGGAGAACTTTATTCATGGCAGCCTCAAGCCTTGCAAGCAGCTCGCCTTTGAGTCTGGCCAAACCCATGTGTGGGGCTGGGGTTTCCCTGCTTGGAGCAGAAGGAGTTTTAAACATTTAGGAAAGGACTTAGTGGAAATCAGCTGGCTGAGTGATGAGCTAACCCAGAGAAAATGTGGGAGACAAACCATGCCCTCACCCCAAGGCCAAAGTGTGGGGTTAACTCAGGATTGCAGAGCAATGCCACTGTCCTCAGGGAGTTCAGACACTTACATTTGGAAGCACTTACTTTCCTTCAAAGAAAAGTATAACCCAGAGGCCTGTGCTTTTCCTCTTCCTTCCAAAACTACTTCTCTGATCTAATCCAGGGGTTCTGGGCTCAGGGATATAACTCTGCAGGGATATGGGAAGACTGGGAATCATTCCTCTCCCAGCCCAAAGGGATTGCAGCCCACTATTGCACTTCATTTCAAACCCAGCATAGGGGGTTTGAATATCCTGAGGAGAAAATGCAGCATGCCCCTCCTGCTGTAGTGTTTTCAGAGCTCACAGCTAATTTGTTGAGACAGAGGGAGGAACAGTCCCTGTGATGGTGCAGCAGATGCCCTCACCCAGGAACAATTGTGAGATCCAGCATGAACGGTAGCAAAGAATGGCTGCCCAAAAGTGCATCTGTTCCCCACCATCATCCACTAGGGCAGGAATGTTATAAAGATACCACTGCTGCTTACAAACCATGTCTGTCCCACTATCCATCACTGGGGTAGCAGCAAACTGCAGATCCCCACACTCCCTGTCTGGTACCTTAGGCCTTAGAAATGCTGTACTATCACTGGAGCGGTCCCTTTACAGGTGTGCACACTGTGCTTTCTTTCCTTTATTCAAAAACCAGCAGGATAATTTAAAGGAAAATAATTTCTTTATCCTTTGCTTTTGCAAGTAAGATTCACCTTGTGTATCTAAAATGTCCTATAGAACAGCAAGAAGGGAATGTAAAAGAGCCTCTTGTAAAAATTATTAATTTTCATGTGTCTTTGAGAAAGATCGTTTTATATGTTTGTTACTTTGTGTAATCACAAATACGTTACAAGCCAGTAGATAAAAGCAACAGGGTTTACTTAATTTACGTTTTTTTAAACAATTATCCTGGATTGTTCCGGTGTCTTTCTCTATACCTCCTATCACTTCACTTGGCTTAAAATTGGAACTGTTGCTCTTTGACCTAGGACTGATTAGTTTTTCTAGACTTTTGTCCTAGATGTTCGTAATACAACAATCCAGGTTATCCAATATCTAATTAAACACAGGTGGAGCTTGAATTTCTTACAGGAAGACAGCAGAATCCATTTTGAGCAGTCTGAAAAGGGAAAGGAGTGCACTGGCTGGGAAGTGAAGGTAAGATGGTGGGGAAGGGAGACCACCTTGATTAACTTTGTCTGCTACTAGCAAATATATTCTTAAATAGCCAATCTGTATGTGAAATTTTTTAGGGGATTTGCTAGTATCTGATGCATTGATTATTTCATTATGGGTGAACAGGTTTATCTGTAACCTTGAAGCATCCCCACAGCACTCACTTAGAAGATATAGCTAGTTCATCCTTACCTGCCCCCTGCTTTTTTTCTGTGCCTTGAACGTATTTTGTACTAGGTTACTGCTCCCTGTAAAAAGCACTGTGTTTCTCACCTTCTCCTGCTTGCAACTTCACCAATGACAAAGAAAATATTTAGGCTTATGGTATAGAAAATAGAAAAGAAATGAGTTCTTTGAGTTCCACTTATATATGCAGCTACTTCTAAATAAGAAGAGCTGTATTAACAACCCTGTCCCCTATGAACCATACTCTGGTCCCAAAAGTGACACAAACTTTGTCACTGCAACCTTGTCTCAGAAAGCTGCACTCCAAAAAAGATCTCAAATCCTGCACCAGATTACTGCCTTGGGCCTCAGTTCTGCCCCCAGCTCTTGTATTTTTTGCATCTTTTACATATGGAATCACAGAACCACAGAATAGTTGGGTTTGGTAGAGACCTTAAAGATCACCCAGTTCCAACCCCCTGCCACAAGCAGGAACACCTTCCACTAGACCAGATTGCTCAAAGCTGCATCCAGCCTGGCCTTGAACACTTCCAGGGATAGGACATCCAGAACTTCTCTGGGCAACCTGTGCCAGTGTCTCACCACCCTTACAGTAAAGAATTTCTTCCTCATGTCTATCCATCCCCCTTTGTCCTAAGCCTACATGTGCTTGTAAAAAGTCTTTCTTCCGTTTTCTTGCAGGCCCCTTTTAGGTACTGGAAGGCTGCTATAAGGACTCCCCAGAGCCTTCTCTTTTTTTAGATGGAGCAACCCCAACTCTCTGAGCCTGTCTTTGTAGAAGAGGAACATATATGTAACAGCCTTAGAGACAATTGATTAAAGAGGTGATGCTTTCCCTGACACCAGAGCATGGAGCTGGACACCAAATAGGCAATTCCAGCACCATGTCGTGAGCCATCCTCCCTGCTTCTTCTTACAAAAAATACTGGGGTGTTGGATTTATACAGAGATTCCTGCCACAGGTCAGCCAGGGAGGTGAGCACCCATGTCTGTTGGCTGCCAGTGGGTGCCTGATGCCCCTCAAGTCCCTTGACAGTGTTATATCAATTAAAGGCACACTCTTGCTGGTGCTACAAAACTGAAACCCCTTTGTGCCGTCTTTGCTTGGATTGCCTCCTCAGCATTCTCCTTCTGAGCGCAAGGAAACTGCAATAGGAAGAAGGGCTATGGAGCTGGATGATGGAGATGGATGAAGGTGGTGTGTCTTTAGCCAGCTGATGACTGTGAGGGTGATGTGTGACATGGAGCTCACCGCCTCGCCGCCAAGTGTTTCCAGCACAGCTGGACTCAGGATACCACCCAGACAATGCCCTTAAGACCAGAGTGATACCAGCCTTCCTAGGGTAGCAGGATGCTGGTGTGTGAGCCGCTCTCTGTAGGATCATTGCAATTTGCTATTGCATTGGGAACACAGAAAACTCTGGTGATGACAGCCTGTGTTTCTATACGGAGGAGGCTGCTCAACACTCACGGGCATGGGTATGAGCACCAAGTATGGACACAAAGCTTGCCCACGATACCCTGCCAGTGGCCCCAAGACATGAAGTTCCCATGAAAAAATGTCACTGCAGTTCCAGCCGTCAATCCTTTGGGACCTCCCCCGCTCAGGGGGCTGGCCAGAACACCGGGGTGCCTGCCTGGCTGCGAGGGCACCAGCAGCACCACCACTGCTCAGGGTGCGGAGGCGAGGGCGCAGCCCTTCTGCAGGCAGGGGTGAGGTGGCCGGCGCTGCAGAGGTTCTTCCTTCCACGATCTCCTCGGCGTGCAGGAAGCCTCTCTGATGCGACGGGGCGATGCGGCGCGGCAGCAGCCCGCGCCTCCCCCACTTCTGAGAACCCCAGCTTTCACCACTACCGGCTTTCCGTGAGGCCGAGTGCCACAGCTGGCACAGCACAGCACCGCACAACACCCGCCTGCTCTTTTCACTGGAATCCCCTGCTTTTGGCTATTTACATCCTTTTCTTAGAGAGAGACAGGAAGCCAAATGAATCAGAGCCATCTATGGTTACCTCCGCCCCAGCCTGGTAAGCCAGGCTCTCAGCGGTCCCTGTGCCTTGATGGAGATACCTCTGTTTGGCTTCATGCTCTGCCCACTGCTGAGATGGGGCAGGAGGGGACCGGAAGCACCTGTGTCATGCCTTCTGGGGCAGTGGGTAGGGACCAGGAATCACAGTGGCTCTGGGGAAACAGGAGCAGCAGGCAGAGGCATCCCAGGCCTTGCTAGATCCAATGGCCCTGTCAGCATTTCCCAGGGGAGGCAAAAGTGGGGCTCTCCTCTCAGAGGCTACTGCAGAAAGCAGAGACAGGACAGGTCCCAGGGCAAGCCTGCAGCATTCCTACTGCTGCAGCCAAAGCCCTAATCCTGGGTCTAAAGGGGTGTACCCCAGAGGAAAGGAGGAAGGATGTAGGCGAAACATTTCATGGTAAAAGTTGGTTCCACATAAAACTAAAAAGCAAGTTGTTCCTCTGAATGAGCACAAGGTGTATGAAAGCACCCACCAGAGGAAGTAAAGCCTATCCTTTGCTCTTCTCTTGCAAGACCTGACATACAGGATTAAACACCAGTGAGCTCTGCTGCACATCTTCTGTGGAGATGTTTTCTTCCCTCTGAAACTTCGAAGAATAGGTGAAGTGCAAAGCAGCAGTTTAACCGATGCCTCTGATCAAGGAAACAAATCCCATGAGTGAGGATGGGGCCCTTCCCTCCTGTAAGTGAATTGCAGTTACAATCTTTTGCCCATCAGACGTAGGAGGCTGCCTCTGAACTCCAGTGATGCATCTGTGCACTCACCCATTGCTCTGCTTTAAATGACACCTCTTGCTTCAGGGAATCATTTTAGCTGCCAGAAAACAACTGCAAGGAGTAAATGAACATAATATTTGGGCCACCTTTGTCCGATCCTCCTGTCTTAGGCCTTATTAACAGAGGGTCAGTGCTGCAAAGGAGCTCAACCCCCACTACCCTGAGCACAGCTGTGCTCAGCTGCTTGGATCCTTCCAGACCTCCTGGGACCCCCCAAAGTTACCAAGGTTTCTGGCTGCAAGGCAGGTTTCCCACCGACTCATGGATGCAACTCTCAGCTGCACCAAACTTGCTCGTGACATATGCATGGGGTCCAGGACACTAAATCAGAGCCAGGCATCTTCCTGACAGCTTTAGAGCCAGCGCTCGGCAGCACCATGCCCAGTGCTGCAGCACATGAAGTGAGGCAGGCAGCTTGCTGGGGACACATAGAGCGCAGCAGGGAAAGTCAGATGCCTGCAAATGGCACTTGCAGAGCCTCAAGTATTTCCTATGGCGCTCTATCCAATTGCCTAGTGGGCAGCAATGCTCAGGGGACAGAGGAAGCAATGGTGGGAAGCTCCTCTGCCACCCCAGAAAATTCTCTGTCGCACAGGCTGCCAGCACATGCTCACTTGGCCGACCACAGCTCCCAGACTTTGTTCTGGCTCACATTGCAGGCCCCAGCTCTTATACGGGAAACCAGAAGTGTTCAGGACTTCTGAGGTCCAGGCCCTTTTTGCCAATATAAAAAATTTACCAGCATGCTGGGAAGGTCAGAACAACGCACCCTTTGTGTCTCAACTGAATCTGCAAAACAAAGCGTATGTCTTCTCTTTTCCTCTTCTTTTCATTAAGGGAAAAAATTATCGGTAAATTACAGCAACAGGACATCCAAAAAAAACCCCTCTCCAACCAAACAAACCCTCAACTTGCAAAGGCAAGTACTCCAGAGATGCCAGAGGTAAGACTGCCTGCTCAATATCAGAAGCAGTGAGCGATTGAAATACAGGACATACGTCCTGCCCCTCTCACAGAGGGAGGACTGCATTCTCTGGCCACGTCGCACTGCCATAAAGTACCTGGAGAGAACAAATGGAAATATTTTCTTAAGCGGCAGGGGAATGACAGGGAGAGGTGAAGCCAAGCAGCTCAGAGCCAGGGAGCTCCAGCCTGGACGCAGTCCCTCCCGCACCCAAGCTCTGTCCCACTCTGGGACCCAGCAGAGACAAAACGAAGTTCCCAGTCTGATTCAATCTCGCCTTGTCCCAGTTTTCCACCAGTTCAACGCCCATTATTTGAAAACAAGCAAGCCCTTAGCTATAAAAGTCAGATTGCTTCTCTTTTTAAGGAAGGGACAGAGGAAAGAAAAGAGAATAAAGGACCCTCTACCAACAATCCATTATATGGAAGCATTTCATGGGAGTTGCATTGCACAAAACCCAGCAACAAAGCAGTGGTTTTGGTCTTTCCTGAACAGATAGACCAGACGAAGCTTTTTATCAGCATCATAAATATTGAGCTATGCCTTTTGGAACTTGCACTCGGATATATTTCTGCATTGTGGATGTAGTCATAACAGCTTGGGTTGTCAACTACTCAGGCCCTGTACTAATTCTGAAACTAAATATCCGTGCTTACAAACAAGCACCACAAAATACTCTAGCAGCTCAAACTCAGCTATACAGTGTGCACCCTTTATTTTCTTAATCTAGTCTGCCTCCCAAAGCTGAAAAGGCTTCTTCACTGAAAAGGCACCTTTTTTTGGAAATTCACGATCCATACATGTGTGACAGGAAAGGGTTTGTTTCAAAGTTTCATTTGCTCCATGGTTCCAGTCATTTGGTTTATCAGAGGGTGTGATTTATTAGGAAAATACAAATAGCGAATAGAAATTAAAAATGCAGTGGCCTTTCACTGCAAGGAACAGCAGTTTCACAATGCATTCCTGATTAGAAAAGAACATCAAATTACCCACATGCTGGTAGCTGAGCAACTGCAAAGCTGACTCTTTGCTATCTTCAAAATCATGGGATTTTTCTATTTTTTCTTTGAAAAATATAAACAGTCACTGTTCATGTTCCCAAGTGGAAAAAGTGTCTGAGGACCTTATTTACAGACTTGGAAGGACAGGCTAATCCCTTGTCCTTGTAGCTAGTTTTAGGAACTTACAGGTTTTTCTTGGCAAATACTCAAATGCAACACTGCTGTCTTGCTCAGACTAGCTTTAGTCAATATGATTTCTGTTAAACTCACCTGCAGCGTGAATCGGGCAATTGTTTGGCCTCATTGCTACCAAACAACTACTTTAAAGAGTAATCCTTACAGTTTACGAAATGACAGCGGAGGCCTTGGCTTAGATATGCACCAGGAAGAGAGCATTTTCTTAGAAAAGCATAGTTCTCAGTAAATGATAAACCACAGAGCTACTGCTGTGCACATTAAACCACAGAGCTATATTTGTATAGAATTAAGGGGCTTAAATCCCACCTCCACCCCCAATCCCCAGCTTCTGCCATCCAAAAGCAAGGATGTTCAGATGCACATCTAGCATTTTGACTCCTAACACAATCTCCTGACCTACGTCAGGCATCCACGTTATAGCCACGGGGAACCCAAACTCTTTTTCCATATGACTGTTTGATTTAAGGCATCTGAAATGTCTCCACTATTTATTATTATTGATTTTCTGGGCTATGGTGATGCCAAGAAGCCTTACTGTGCCTGCTTCTCAGCAAACTAAGAGTCCCTTCCTCACAGAGCTGCACAGACCACAGGGACATCAGGAGTCAGAGGAAACAAGTGCTCTGATCCCAAACACGTACAGGAGGAAATAAATCAGTCTCCAAAACAAGCAAGCATCCCGGTTCAGAAACACACTTTAAAAATGCCCACACTTAACCCTTGGCAGGGACCTGTGGGACCAGTGAACTCCACAAGCTACTGTTTGTCTGGCCTTCATGATACATCCCAGGCTCAACCAGTGCTACCACCAGCACTGCCAGGTTGGCAGGGACACCTCAGACTCACTTCATTTTTCCAGTGCAGAAGCATGAACAGCCCTTACAGTGTGTTGGTATCCAAAGCTGGTATCCATAGCTGTGTGGCTATAAAAAAGTATTTGGCGAAGCAGCTTCTGTCCTGAGGGAGAGAAGGCAAAGCTCATGGAATGGGACAAAAAACCAGACCATGGAGATGTTTTCCTATGCCTGATCATGGAGCAGATTCTCCTGGAAACTAGACTGAGGCCCATGGAAAACAAAGAGGTGGTTGTTAACAGCCAACGTGGCTTTAGAAAGGGGAAACCATGCCTGACGAATTTGGTGACCTTCTCTGACAGGGCTACAGCACTGGTGGATGGGGCAAAGGAACTGACATTGTCTACCTGGACTTATGCAAAGGGTTTGGCACTGTCCTGTATGACATTCTTGTCCCCAAATTGGAGACATGGATTTGACAGATGGACCACTTGGGGATAAAGAACTGGCTGGACGGCTGCACACAAAGAGTTGTGGTCATCAGCTCATTGTCCACAGGGAGAGCAGTGACCAGTGGTGTCCCTCAGGGGTCGGTCCTGGGGCTGATGCTGTTCAACACCCTGTTGGTGACGTGGACAGTGGGATTGAGGGCACCCTTGGCAAGTTCACTGATGACACCGAGCTGTGTGGGGCAGTCGACAGCTGGAGGGAAGGGATGGCACCCAGAGGGACTGGACAGGCTGGAGAGGTGGGACTCTGCAAACCTCATGAGGCTCAACAAAGCCAAGTGCGAGGTCCTGCACCTGGGTCAGAGCAATCCACAGGCTGGGCAGAGAAGGGATTGGGAGCAGCCCTGTGGAGAAGGACTTGGGGGTGATAGCTGATGCAAAACTCAACATGAGCCAGCTGTGTGAGCTCACAGCCCAGAATGCCAATGGAATCCTGGGCTGCATCCAAAGGAGCCTGGCCAGCAGGTCAAAGGAGGTGATTCTCCCTCTACTCTGCTCTGGTGAGACCCCTCCTGGAGTGCTGCATCCAGCTCTGGGGCCCTTAGCCTAAAAGGACATGGAACTGTTGGGGGGGGAAACAAAGTTCATTAGAGGACTGGAGCACCTCCCACGAAGACAATCTAAGTTGGGGCTGTTCAGCCTGGAGAAGAAAAGGTTGCATGGAGACCTCACAGCAAACTTCCAGTATCTGAAGGGGCCTACAGGGAAGCTGGAGGGGAGCCTTCATCAGGAACTGAAGTAATAGGACAAGGAGTAGGCACAAATTGAAGGAGGGGAAATTTAGGTTGGAAAGTAAGAAGAAATTCTTGGCTGTAAGGGTGGTGAGTCACTGGAAAATGTTGCCCAGGTGGTTGTGGATGACCCAACCCTGGCAGTGTTAAAAGCCAGGTTGGACAAGGCCTTGAACAACCTGGTCTAGTAGGGGGTGTCTGTGCCCATGGCAGAGGGGTTGGGACTGGATGATTTTTAAGGTCCATTCCAACCCCTTAACATTCTATGATTCTATAATTCTATGTGATAAACTGCCAGCAATGTTACATTTGAGGGATTTTTTTCACAATTTCAGATAGCCAAGAAGAAATAGGAGTTAAAAGTGCTGCACCTTGCACAATGCAACCCAAATCTGGTTTCCAGAAACACAGACTGTCCTCAGGAGAGACTTGTGGGGCACATCCTGCACTTCTCCAGGCTTACATGTGTGTGTCCCTTTCTAAAGAAACCAGGGGAGGAGGCAAAGGGCGCATGGGTCTCGTCCCAGCAGAGTCTTCTTGAAGGCATCTGCTTGAAGGTGGGAATCAGAAGGTAGAGAGACTCAGCTGAGGCTCTGTTAGCACATTATAACATTTTAAGAGCAACACAGAGCTTTCTAGGCGACTTGAAAGACTTCTATTCAGTCTAGTTTTAATCCTGCTGTCATCACGTGGCTGAAGGCAAAGAGCACCTTTGCTGCAGCTCTTAGGGGCAGCACTTGTCAGGAGTCAAGGGGGCTGTGAGTTACCACGAACAAGCACCACTCTCAATACCAGCTTGCAAGGACTTTGTTCTCCAGCTGGCAAAGGGAAGTCAAATAAGCCCTATTTGTCAGAAGAGGCTTCAGGTGACCACAGTCAGACAGTTTCTGGCCTTCATTTTTAGGTGAATGCCAGGATTCAGCAATAAATCCAGCAGAATTGAAAGCTGTCTCAATACTTCAGAAGTAATAAGTAAGATACTCTTTTCAGAGTAAGGTGGCCACTGGCTGTATCAAAGCCTCAGAGCAATGGCTGGGATTTTCCCTGAATTTATTTGCAATTTTGGGCAGTATTAGCTGTAAAATGACATCTGCCTACATCTACATCTAACTGCCTACATCTTAGTGGTACAGAGTGGTGCAGGGCAGGCAAACACCAGTGGGGCAGGGCCTGTGATAGGCAGTGAGTAACAGAAAAATCAGTTTCCCAGCTCCCTGAGCCCTCAAGAGAGTTAACAGAGCTGTGATCACAGAGGACAGAACTAAAACGCAGTTATAGGCAGGACAGGGGCTGTGTAAAAGCAGGATGTGCAAGCTCAGCCTGGCAGTGCCTGCCCATGGCCCAGGGGCAGAGCTGGCTCAAGGAACAGCCCTGAGGAGCTGTTCAGTAATTTGTGCCATGATTTAAATAGGTTCTGGGCACCACTGAACTGCACAGTTACTAATTACTACCCTCATCGGCTTGAGCTGGGCGAAGATTTCATGCACTCCTCTCTGACCCCATAATGCTGACAGCTCTGGGAAGAAAGTGGGAAGACTCCAGCGATGACTAGGAAAAAACCAAAACCATTGGGTGACTCACTTTTCCATATCAAACATGATTATTTTGTATCTATAAAGATATTTAATCCCACAGAGACTCCTACATCAAGTTCACTCACTTCAGAAAGCAAATAACAATTTTCCTCCTCTCAAGCCAGCTGATTTGAAGGAGCACCTGTTATCAAAGTACATGGGCCTGGAATGAAGGTGCAATTGGCTGTTTGACCTAGGCTGACCAAGCCAAAATATTACACACTGCAACTTTCAGGCTGCTGAGGAATGAGGCAAACATGGGTTAAAAGTACTCAACTGACCCGGTGTGGAAACAGAAGTATAATTCTGGTACCAATGAATTCTGTATTAGCAGCATATTCACTGGCGGGAGGAGAGGAACATTTCTGTCACATCTCAAAGGCAAGTGGGAAAGCAGCCTTATGCTGGAAATATAAATACTGCATCAATAACCCTTACTATATCTAAAGGGGTTTCTGTTTGGGGATAATTATCTTTCTTTCCCTCCAGGCACTGTCTTAAGTAAGTGTTTTGAGTAACAAGGAAAACAATGACTAAAATAGTCACTGTGCTCTCTGTAAGCTCACAGTGCCCCATAAGCTCCCAATGGGAGACATGCTGGACAAGTTTTATTCCCTGATCCACACCAACTAAAGTCAGTGAGAGCTTCCTTTATTCTCTTCCAAGAAGAATTTCACCCATAATGTTTAACTACAATGAGCAAATCCATCTTATTAGATATAGGTGGACTGGAAAAATGCCCCAGGTATTTTTAGACAGCAACCTGGAGGACACTCCAGATCCCTGGGTTTACCGTGGCTAAGCTCTAATTTATGAAGCAAGAGTTTGGCAAGAAGAACAAAAGCACATGGACATGGCTATTGCACATCTCATGATCAGTTCTTAAATGGAAAAACGGATGAGATACCTGAGCTTGGAATAAAATTATTCCAGCCAAGGGAATACACAAACCGAGTGCGTCTTGAAACATTTCAAGGCAGTAAGAAAACATGAAGATACCAGTCTAATGCTACATCACTATATATTACACAATTATTATCATAAGATGGAGTTTATTGAGCAAGGGAATACTTGTTTCTTTTATTCAAAACAAATCAGAGTGGAATAAAAAGCCACCTAACAGAGGAGCAAGTAAAGGATGGGGAGAGGACTAACAAAATCTTCTGCCCAGGGACCCAATATTATGCTTGGATAGAGCACACCACAGAACCAGTCTCAGATGAGGAACCAAACAGTTCATGCTTGCCACTCAGATTAGCCAGCACTTAATATGAAAAGTTTAAATGCTGCATAAAATTAATGGGGGTGGTGGTGTTGGTGGTGTTCTAGTTTATGTCTCTAGACTAACTGATGATATGCTCTTGGCATTTCTATAACCTCAGAAACTTGCAGATATAAATTTAAAAGAGTAGCTTAGATCTGTAGAAACTTAAAAATATAAGTGCCTGGGGAAGTGAAGAATCCCTTTTTAAAAGGAACAGGATTACGCAGAAGAAACGTGAAGAACTGTAAAACCAAAAATATCAATGGAAGAGTAGAAAAGCCTTCCTGATGAGATCAGTTTAGCTACAGAAGGAGTAAAAACATTATCACTGGATGCATATAAAATTTTACTAGGCTGTCATAGATGCCTTGCATACTCACTCACAACCTTTTCTGGTTAGAGCTTCCTTTGTAACAGATGGGTAGGCATGAGGGAGCAAAGTGTTTCCCAAACACTTCTCTTACCAAAAAAGTTAAAGCATAATACAGCAGAAAAACTTTTCACTCTTGGAAGAAACAAGCTGAACAAAATCCACACCACCACATGACTTTTCAGCAAACCCTACCAATTTTGCACAGAGTAGAGGAGGTAACTTTACCTCTTTGTTCAGGTAGTAACAGATGGGAAAGCCGGGAGAAGAAAAGCTACCCAGCTGTCTCTGGACATTTTAGTGGCATCAACAAATGCTTAGTTTGATTCGCCCCGATATCACCAGCTCCAAATAATCCTTCCTTTCTTGTGGCACTGGAGGATCGAAGAAAATCTCACCTCTGTACAACTGCGGCAATTGGAAGGATCTTATTTGGATTCCTCCCCCCAGCTCCACTTTGTGCTGAGAATACATGGCTTCAATAGCATTCACGAAGGGATTTTTTTCCTCCTCTGGCTTAAACAGTGAATGGCAGAGCTCCGAGTCTGAATAAACAGTGTGGGTGGTGACTGCTCTGTGAGGCCCATGTAAAGGATGCAATCATTTTCTGACTCTGTTCAGCATTAAATCATGTGAAACTAGCTTGATTACCACACATAACATTGACTCTGTTACCGACTATAACGTACCGTGTATCCTTCCCTAACTTTGCAGGGGAAAAAAATAACAATTAATTCTCCCAGCTTCAAGTGTTTAATTGTGTATAAAGTTCATTGACCTCACTAGTTGCTGTCAGATGATCTTGCTAAGGCCTGTGAAAAACATCCCAGGAATGCAGTGATGTGGGCAGAAACAAAGTGAGTTCATGCCACAAAATGCTTTAAATGGAACAAAATCAGCAACCATCCGGAGAGCCTGCACTGAAAACAGGACTTCAGAATAATCGTTGATTTAACCTCACCTAAGCACAGCTAGTCCTTGAAAAGGGGCTATTATAAATCATAGCCTTTAAAAAAATAAATCCTTTAGGGATCCTGCATGTGACTACATGAAGCAACTTTGTTTACTGGGAAATCTCTGTAGCTGACTGGGAGGCAATGTTTGGGAATGATTGGAGAAACTGGGGCATGCAGGAGATAAGCTGGGAAGTGGGGAACCTGCTTTTGTGCCCTGTCCAGTTCCCATTACAGGCAACCACAGATAAGTCGTTTTGCCTCCGTGCAACTCCATTTCTTCCTCAATAAAAATGGAAATAGGTCTGCTTATCTACATGAAGACACGCTATGCTTTTTTTTTGTGGGGGAAGCCACTGTTAATGGGAGGTATTATCATGTATTTGACATATATGTGAGCATCCTGCATCATTTTTGACATCTCTCTGACGTGCAGCTTCTGAGCTATGTTTTAAGAAATCTCTCCCTGAATGACCCCAAAGAAGTGTGTTGTGTTACTCATTTCATACATCATTTCAAAATGAATAATTCAGCATGAATTCTGCTGGTAGTACCCATTAAAATGTAAACTGCTTCTCTTACCTACTTTTCACAATTGACCTATGCAATTTCAGAGGGATGTCACAGCCCAACTTTCTAGGGAAGCAAGAACCACTGATTAGATGGCAGCTTTTGCTAACCCTTAAACCTTAGCACAACTTAAAAGCACATCTGCCAAATCTCTGTCCGACTGCAAGGCCTTTGGGATGGAGATCAAAGGTGCCTATGGGCATGGATGGCATTTTGACCATTCCCACTTTCATCACAGGGTGATGCAGCCAGATGAGCCCCATACCTCACCAGGGCTGGAAACTGAGTTCTCCCCTGCTCCTGGTGTTTTCTGGAGAGCCTCCAGCAGGACCTGACCATTAAGTAACAAGTTCTTTAGTGTGACCAGTCAAGCATCACTGCAGGGCGCTTCTGCACTGCCTTTATTTCACATCCCCTCCCGTACTGCTCTCACCATTCCATCCCTCCTCCTCTCCAAAGGATGACGTACACAAGGAGGGAACGTACAGCTCATAGACAGTAGAAATGTGATTGAAAAGCTGGTCTGCAGTGATGACCTAGGACATGCTTTCATCTTATCCAGTATGTTGCCTGACAGCAGCTGGCTCTTTGCTGGGGGGCACCATTGTCTGAATCCTTTCCAATATACTTCTGATATTTTGCATATCTTATGGTGGCTACAGCAGATAAGCTCCTGAACAAATAATTCTGGTGAGACCATTTTGCATTTGGTTATTTGGTTCATTTTGGTGATCATAACAGGCTTGGATTATAACTTCTACCATCTGGAATTTAATCTTCTTCACAGACAGCTAAAACCAGATAATAGCCATATTAAATTGTGGATTATGATTTCTCCTGGTATTAAGTTCTAAAGTCTTACCCCCGAAGGGTACAGGATTAAGACAACCTCTACTATTAAGTGCACTGGAAAAGATGTAGCTCATAATTTCTCTATTCTTCTCTATAATAATATCTATTTTATCCGCTCATTATCAATGACAATAGTAGCCTTAAAAGATAAGAAAATGCTCCAATCAAGCTCTGTAACCCAAACAAAGCATCTGTGGGAGAAGGGGGTTTAATTAAGTTTTTCTTTCCATTACCCCATTGCAAGTGTTTGGATGGGAGGGGAGGGGGATGGAGAAGGAAAAAACAGAAAGTGTGATGCAACTTCATGTTTATGGGAAAAGTATTTGGAGGACAAGATATCTATGAAATCAATGGGTTCCAGGCCTCAGCCAGCATTTCATGCTTTTCCCAGATGGTGACATATTGGAATGTTTTCCCAAACAGCAAGAAGTCCAACTGGGGTTTTTGCAGCTGCAAATAGGTAAGAAAACTTTAACCCAGTTCCTCAAAAAGCTACAAAATATCAAACAATTTTAAGGTACTTGTAAAAGATAACTGTATTACACTGTGACATACCATTCTTCTGGATTTTATTTTTACTAATAGCAGAGCAAACTACCTAAGTAGTAATAATAAGAAATAGGCTTCTGAGCAACACCCACACATTTAAAGGTAGTGCAAAGACTTGGGTTTAGTTCAATCATTTCCAAAGTTCAAGATAAATAATCTGTAACAAAGGACTTAATGCAAGTGCAACCCTATTTTATTACCCAGAAAACTACACTCCACCAGAATAAACTGAAGAGAAGTCACGGAATTTGCAGCTTGTCAAATACAGAGAAGACATTAAACTTGCCTTAGGGGAAATGCACACGCATATATATGTATTATACACTGTGCAATGCTTGGGCATTAAGATTTCCTCTTACCTGAAAATGCCATTTTCTCTTCTTAGGCAATGAAAAATACAACACTAGTAATCCAAGAACAGCTGGTGAAAACCAAACAAACCTAGGAAACCATCTGCATATCAATTCAGAAATTCTTGCCACATCACTCCCTTTCTTCAATTTCATTTCAGGAAACCTAATACATCCTGCAAGCAGGAGTTTTATCTGAGAAAATCATGTACTTCAGTCACGTTTCATAACTAAATAGCACCTTGAATCTTGTCTCCTATCTCCTCCCTGCTGTTTAAGTCCAAAATGATTTTACCAGCCCAGCAGCTAAAATTTCCTTTGACTAGCTACCCCTGCTTTGCAGATTCTGAATGCTGAGTTTCTGAACTGTATGAACAAGGGGGTTGTTATGTCTAATAGTTCCTGACACAATCGACAGCAAAAGCACGTTGAAATTTGAATTAAGATGACAAATATTATCTATATATACATAAATAAAGACTTTTATTTGTATAAGGTTAGTATCCTCAGATAGTATGGAGATAGAACATTGTTTGGATACTGGTGCAACAATATAATCCCAGCTTTCCCGTGGGATACAGCATGTGTTTCTATCCCTGGTGATTTATGAGCTATTGGACCTTAAAACTCTTGCTGCTTCTTTCCTTTAGCAACCTTTCACTGGCACAGGTCCAGCTCTGAATACAACCAGCCCACAGCCTTGGACTATTAAAAATATTTGGTGCCTGTTCATGTCGAGGTGAGGGTCTGCACAACCCACCCTGCACGGCTGACTGCTGGACCCATGAGGCCTGATACAACCCCACCACGTTCAGCAGAGACATCCTGATCTACACCCCTTCGGTATCTTATCCATGATCCCACAACAATCCATTAAAGAAACAGCGAAAAATCTAAGAACAAACAAACAAATCGACCCTGCATTCCCATTAAGATAAAAATGTGAAATGAACATAAAATGAAGGGAGATACTGCTGTCACTTCAAGGAGTGAGGATTAAAGGACTCCAGCCTCATCAGATAAGAGTCTGGATTTTCTTGTCTAGCACCCTTGTTTTAATCCATTTTCCAGTTCTATATGAAATGAATTATAGCTAGATCTGCATAGCGTTTAAGGACATAAATCTATCCTACAGTGTATTTGAATTTAAAATACACACAGCCTAATATCTTTCATGCCTGAAAAAAAATGGACGTGAAATCTCAGGGGGAACAGAGCAATTACCTATTTCAGTCAACGTGTGAAGAATAGTCAAATAAATGGGCTAACAGGCCCACCAGCTGGAAAAATTAAACTGAAAGCCTGCTTCTGAATATATGCATTATATCACCCTTAGCCAGAATGGCTTTAATTATTCTTAAATATAGCAGTGGAATGAGAAATAGGAAAATCTTACAGCCCTTTTCTCCCACAATGGAGAAAGAGATGAAAAATGCCATCATTATAATTTTTGTTGCCATTAGATAAACGGGGAGTCTTCCAGGTCATGGTAATCCTCCTTGGCTTTTCATATTATCTATTTAGCCTGAGGATACAAAGATATTTTTTAAGTGCTTGTGGATTCTGTCACTCATACGTCATCTGCTGGTTATGGAAATAGAATTGGGCCCATTTTGCAGGCAGGGATAAACACAGCTCTGTCAGTGACAAAGAATGGCACTGGCTGAGCCCGTGCAGTCAGGTCTTTGCTCGGACCGTGAAGCCACTCAGAGAAGTCAAGAAAGGGAGGATGGGATGCATTTTACCCAGCCTGACTTGCCTCAAAACTGCAAGTCTAAACAAAGTGTTCATGTAGATTTGTTCCCTGGATGATTCATCTCGTTTAGCACCACCTGTTTTAGGACCAGATGAATCACCTTTTGAAAGTGTCTGCCTGTTGGATGCCTAACTTTCAGATACCTCAAATCCAGCCTATGCAGAAAAGCACCATCACCTCTACTAAATACTTAATAAACTCTATAATGCATCTCTCTAAGGCTAGGAACAGAAGAGTTTTATCCAGTATTCTTTGACAGAAATTACAAAAATATTGAATGCTTAATTTTCATAGTCTCAACAATTTCTCCTGACAGAAAACAAACAAAAGAGCCACTATGTTTCAACAGAAAATGCTTCAAGAAGAAACTATTACTTTGTCAGGCACACTACACAATTGAAATAAAGTCTATCAGTTGAGATGGTGAGGAAGACAATGAAAACACATAATCAAACTTTGCAGTCAGCATGCCTTTTTCTTTCGTTCTAGCTTTGTACATATGTTTTAGGAGGGGCTGAAGTTACATTTGTGTTTTCTTGCAAGTCATGTGCCAGATGGGTTCCTTCTCAAATGTGTGCTGTTTTAAGACCCAATCTTGCCCGAAACAGCATAGAGCTCCTGGGCCAAGCCCACTTTGATGTTACAGCTGGACACAAATCTCTGCTGCTTCTGTGCCTATTGCTCACTCTACTTTTAACGTCCAGTCCCAAAGAAGATGGTGGAGCTCAGTACAGATCTAGCTGCAGGAATTATTTGCAGAGATGACAGAGAGTTTCCCCTCTCGGGAAAACTCCCCAGTGAATTCCCATGTGACCAAACCCCTTCCAAGCCATCAACTTAAAAATAACATGTTGGGTTTTGGAAAAAATGTAATTCCGGGGGGTTTGTGGAGCCTTTGGTTTTGACTCTTTTAGGCTGCACTGGTGTTGAGCTTTCAGAAGACTCCTCCACAACTGAGAAAACTTCTCGGCAGCCAGCTCCAGAAGCTGAGGTCTTAAGGACATCAGTCAGGGTGAGACTCAGCCCTTGTCAGGAAGACTTGGCAATGCTGCCAACATCCGTGGAGCCCAAAAGGCCTCCGAAACCCAAGAGGCCTATCTGAGCAGACCTGCAGACAGATGAAAAGCATCTTTACTCCCACAGTGGCAAGTGCCTCAGGCAAGCCAACAGATAGACTGCCTCAAATTCAAACAAGTGAGTTTCTATTTCATGACTGATTTCACTCTTATGGGCAATCCCCGGAGTAAAAAATTCTCCCTGTTTCATGCCAAACTGCTACCAACAGGTTTTAGGGAGGTTCTGCATAGCTTGGGGATTTTTATTCAAGTGTTTTAAAGCCTACATGATGAAAAACACAGTGACTAAAACTGAAAGCCTGGGCATTCTGCACCATATGTTACTGCTTTGCCATAGAAAACTTCAGGGTTTTAGGGTTGGCAACTGGGAAATTATGACCTCCTGCCTGTGAAGTTGCAAGTAATTAGTGCACTAGCACAACGCCACCGTTCATTCTTTGATTTCATAGGCAGGAGGAACAGAGGTGGTTTTCTTTCTTAAATCTGTTTCTCTAAAAAATATATTTTAACACCTCTGAGCCAAAATGGACTTAGTGGATGTGCAGCAGTCACAGATGGACTTCTCCCCTTTGCCCCAAAGTGCAGTTTCCCTGCTTTAAGCAGTCAGGTCTTGCACTGTTCCATTGCAAAGCAAAGCTTCCGAATGTGACCTGATGTGACACATACAGTCAGAAAAAGATCAAAGCTCTCTGAACTGCTCCTGTTGAGCTATATGGACAACTTTATTGATAACAGCATCAAATTATTGCATTGCTGATAACAATAATGAAACAACTCCCTCGCCAGGTGTAAGGGCAGGGCCAGTAGTTATGGGTGAGCCTGAATATAGCTATGCATCTTTCCACCAACTCCTAACCTTATAATATCTTCTCTATATAAACAGCTGACAAAAAAATGCAGAGGCCCTTAAATCTTCCTCTGCTTAAGTCCTGAAATCTAGAAAAGAGATTATATTACATTTTACCTTACAATGAATTAACTCCTTCTCAGCATGTCCATTCCAATGCCAGGTTTGTGAACTATGCCATGACAGAAAAACTGTCAGTAAGCGTAACTTACTGCTAAAGAAGATATTTCTCTAAAAATGCAGCAAGGAGAGGGTGATAACCTCCAAAACATTGTAACACAAGTTTTATTGAAGTATGTATGTAAAAAGTAAAAAGTGAATAAAGGGTGGTAAAACTGAAGGCACTTTCCCTATTCTGGGTGACAAGATTATTTGGGATTAACTTCTGTATTGGATGGATGACTCTGAGTACACTGTGGGTAAGAAGGAAATAATACACATTCTTGTGGCTACAAACACTAAACCAAAAAACTAAACTGTCTGGCTTTATATTGCTAAAACACGGAGTTGTGGAAACATTGCTAAAGTTTTGTTGGTACAGACCATAGAACTAATCTCGTCTCCTTCTCAGTGTCTTTATCTCTTGCTTTATCTTCCCTTTACTTTCTACTTTCTCCCCCTTTTCCTTTTCTTCCTCCCTCCTCTCCCCACTCAGTATTCAGTTGCTTTGTGTCTCAGGTACAGCAAGGTTGGTTAGAACGGAAATCCTAATGCAATCGTGATGCTTTCCTGTCACCCTTCATTAGTCATTAAGGTTATAAAACCATAATGAATGATACTGTTATTATTAAATAAGTTCTGCACAGATTAGATTTCAATAGTCCAATCTTCCCCTTTTGTTTCATTCTTTAAGAAAAAACATTTCTTTTTTCAGTACAGTCCACGGAGGGCACAAGAACATCTACAGATGATCTTTGAACACCTTCTTTTTATTTTTTTTTTTTTTTGCACTGCTCAGGCTGCAATAGTGACAGCCCATGAGGCCACCTTGGTGGCACAGGATGCTCTTGAGATACACCTGTGGGGCAGTCTGCCCTCCCTTTGACCCACTGGCATTTTCCCCTCTAGTGGGACACTGGCCACTGAGGTGGGCAGCTGCTTCTTGAAGGCCCCTGAGATGATGGACCACATCCCTCTGCCTGCCTGTATCCATGGGGAGAGTGGGAATCACAGCTTTGCTGCCAGCACTGTGCTGCCATGCTCAACAGGAGGGCAGTGATGTCCCCACCCCAGGATGCAGAGATGGGGTCATCACGTTTGCCTGAGGTATCTGGCAAATGACCCAGAACTCAGAAGGAGCCATAGGTGGAGAGGATTTTGAAACTCAATCCTAGGCTTGAACAAGCAGGCCCTAACACCTCCTCGTCATTTGTCTCCAGTGTAAAGCTGTAACCACACTAAGGTTGGCGAGATAAAAGAAGAGAGACTAACATACTGTGTCTACTGCTTCCCCTTTGGCACCCTCCTACCGATTCCATACTCATTTCCATCTGTGCAAAGTGCATGTAAAACAACTTCACCCCTTGCCAGCTAGACATTGAACTGTGGGATTTGAATCGTTCTGGGTTCCTGGGCCTCCTTAGGTACATAAAAGCCGCGTCTGCGCCTCGGGAGGCGGCTGAATCGCAGCCTTTGTGTGCTGGGCACAGGGGAAACGGAGCCCGACTGTGGGCATGTGCCAGCCCCTGCCGGGTAAGAGCTGGCATTGTCTGCCCAGCGAAGCCTTGACATTTTCACCAACCACACTGAATAAATTTTCAATGGCAGAATCAGGCTGTGCATAGTAAAAAAATTTCCTAAAAGCGGGAAAATCTGTGATCAAAACACACCACAGAAAGACCTGGGTTTCCTGGCCTGGTGCATAGAGCAGAGAGGGCAACACATTTGGAGCATCCTCGAATGCTGAGTTTCAGACCATCCTCAGCTGCAGCACCCAGTGGCTAAGAAAAGGATGCAAAGGATGCTCAGCATTGCAGGGCAACTCCTACGGGTGCTCAAGGGGGACGTGCCTGGCAGGACGGTTTTGAACGTAGCAGTTCTATGCAAAACAGTCTTTGCTGTGTCTTGTTTCCACTGGAGAGATGCATCTCCCTGTCACACAGTAGTGACGGGCACTGAGCACTTGACACAGCAGAACAGAAGCAAAGGAGGAGTATTATGACACATCAGCAGTTCCAGGTTACATCTTCTAAAGAAATAAGAAGGAATACCTTGTAGTCTGCTACATGAAGTCTTTCAGCAAAGTTTTTCCAGCTACAGTGAGAAACATATAGCTACATATTTACAGTTAAGACACCAGGGAGATAATCTATGTACATATACTTCCAAAGTAGCTTTGGACAAGAACTGGAATTTTCCTCTGCAAGTAGCGTAACAACTAAATATTTAAATGGTTACAAGGCCAAACAATGGCAAACAAGTCAGTAACAGCCATATTTCTCTCAGTTCCTGCCCACTAAGGACAGCTGTAAAAGACAGGACCTGAGTAAGCCCCAAGTTATTCCTTTAAACTGAACATCCTCCTCCTGCTCCCCCTCCTACTCCTCATTCTCCTCGTCCTCCTCCTCCTAATAATAATAGTAGTAGTAATAGTAATAATAATAATCTTAAACCAACCAACAGCTATATGGAGTAGAAATATGTATCCCTCTCTCAGAAAATCTACAAAAAGCTTACAAGTGTTTCAGAGAGCTCACCCTTTTTTTCATGTAGCAATCATCAAACACTTCTCTGATAAATTGTTATGCAAACTGATGCTTGATGGAGTTTGGACTAACTACATAGTCTTGTGTCAGAGTCAGACTCATAGAAGAGCCTTATATGGGTACCCAGCATCTCAGCAAATGCTCCCAGTCCTGCCTGCTCAACTGGTGCCGTGCCCTGCAGACAATCCGTGGCCGCTGGCACCCTCGCAAGCCCCCGAGCAATGGCCGAGCAGGCTAATGAGAAACAGGCAGCGAACCTCGGCGGTGCGAGGCTGCTGCCCTCCCCGCCAGGGAGGGAGCTGGGTGCAGGGGACAGGGGGAACAACATCACGTGAAGGAAGAGCGAGGCGCTACAGATGTCCCGCCGCGACAACGACACAGTGTTCCCGCTGCATCCCGAGCGCAAACGTGGCTTGTGTGCATTCAATGAAATTGTTTTTGTATACAAAGAGGATTTCAGCTGCTGTGAGGCAGATGGAAGGCGCTTTTGGCCGCGCTGAAATGTCTGGTACTGCCTGCGTTCGGAAGCAAGCACGGGGCAAGAACAAAATACACTACTGTGCAATGGAAGTTGTCTGGTAAAAAATTAATTCAGCGCAGAGCTATCTGAACTACAGGAAAACAAGGAGGAGTGGATGGCTTACCCTGCCGCTCTGCCCATTCCTTTCTCTTAGAAGAAAAAGAGCTGCTCACACTGCTGATCGTGAACCCGGGCAACTCAAAGAAAGGTGAGGGGACGGCAAGTGTCAGAGGGCAGCAACAACCACGAGAAACTTCATTTAGCTGAGTTTAAACTTGGAGTTTAGAGAGCAGAGGAGAGTGAGCAGGGAGCAGCAACACACAGGGAGCCTTTACCTTCGGCAGAGCACTGCTCACCTCCTGTAGTCGCTGGCAGCAGCTCTGCTCCCTGGGCTGGGGGGAGGCACCTCCAGCCAGCGACTACAGCTCCCCCTCCCTCTGCTCTCCTTCCCCCCAGGAGCTGAACTGCTTCTGCACGCCTCTCAGGGTGGCACAAAAACAGGTGAGACAAAAGGCAGTCCTGCTTTCAGAAAGTTTGAGGAACTCTTTACTAGACCAGCTAGTTCATCCTACTAGGGTGATTGCATCACTTAAATAGCTGGTTTGCTAAACTCTTTTTAATTGGGAAAGTGTTTTTCTATTAAAATTTGCAGGTCTCCGTAGATCATTTACCTTCCAGTACCCCATGCCTGTTAAAAATCTTTCTCCCAGCCCGGTTTTGTATGGTGCTAATGTCAATCCACATCAAAGTCCACAGGAATTCTACACATGTGAATCCAAGTTTAAGCAAGAAAAAAAAAAAAAGGGGGGCTCAGATTTTTATTACGTGAATTTTATTGGAACATTCCCTTCATGTCCCTACATACAGAAGAGCGTCTGGATTCAGTTACAGCTGCATTTACTCCCACACATCTGCTCCCTTATTGTTATAGTTACCTTTTCTCAGGGGATTTAAGAAACTACCCCCCCAAAAAAAAGCCCTTCACCTTTAGGTCCATGATGACAAAGATCAAAAAGCCTTCAGCATTCCTACTCCATGACATGAATTATGCTCTGCAGCAGTTTAAAAATTGCTTTTCTAATTCAAATGCTGCTGTTTGACCGCTGGGTTTCCAACAGCGGCACGCAGCAGGGCCGGTGCCCTCGCTCTCCGTGTAGGTGTGCAGCTTTGCTTTATAACCCACAGCACGTCTGAGACTGGTGTTTCACTGGGAGGGGCCTGAGGCAAGGTATAGCAAATCTCCCTAGCAACAAACATAGAAACAGAAAAATAAACTTTGGATGCACAACATTCAATTGATTACACAAGTTGCTGGGCTGGCTGCATGATGGAAAGCAATCGGAGGACAGCTGAGCCCGCCAAGAGGGGATGCCAGCCAGATTAAAGGTACCCAGCACTTAGAAACATAAGGGCCCAATTGTGCAAAAAATCTTATTTTAATAGAATAATACAGTATGAAGCAAGATACTTCCCTACTTTCCAGTGACTCTATTGTGCAGACCCTCGGGAGAGCTTTGAAGACCAGATTTTATCTTGGTCTCACTGCAAAGTCGAATCCCATCCCAGCTGAAGGCGGGAGAAAAGTCCTGGTTTATTTCAGTGCTAACGAGGGTGGGCACTAAATGCATACATTGATGGACTTCAGTGCAGGAAGGCAGACAAGGATGCCAGGGACATCAGGAATGAAGCACTGCAGCAGCAGACCAAAACATACACCCTGGCAATGGGGGCTTGGGAAAAGGGGGAGAAAGAGAAACCACTGCTCCACTGCAGCAATTACAAACGACAAGGCTATTACTGACATGAACAAAAAAGCATAGATTGCTCTCATTAGCTGGTTATGGCCAGCTAGTGCATATTTGGGGTTAGAACTTGAACTGGTTCAAAGACGGACACTGACTGCAGTTTCTATCCAGGAAAACACAAGCTAGGTCCCAGAAGTAATCATCTTCCAGGGAGACAGTTTAAAATTACTTGGTTTTAAGTATGGATGGATATGATTTAGAAGAACCAAACTGGTATACCAAGAAACTTGTGCATGGCAGGGATAAAGGCTAAGACAAGGGGAGGCACAGCTTATCTGAACTATCTCCTGATAACCTCACTAGTGAGCTAACTGTACTGGGAGCAGACACGACTTGGGCAGATGGGGTGCAGGCTGCAAGACTGCCTTTGCCCTGCCTAACATGATGACTGCCCTGGGAAGATGCTAGTTAGTCTCAACAGCAATGTGCACATTATTGTCCCAACCATACAGTAGCAGTCCTATCTGAGACCTGTAAGTAAGGAGAAACAGTGTATTCCTCAGCCTGTAAATTAATTTAATTCCTGGAGTGCACTTACAGAGTAATGCCTGAGGCTTATGAAGGCAAAATGGAGCTAGAGACAGCACATTAGTCTCTGGAGAGACATACCAGCTGTTTCACGTCCTGATGGGGGTAGGGTGGAAAACAGTTGTATACAGTCTGCACCATCCACTTAAAATCAAAATATTTTCCCCTTACTTTCCCATACTATTAAAAATCATATACCTGAATAAATATAGGATATCAGCAATTCACTGAGATGCATTAAGTCTAAATCCTGAACCTCTGAGGTGCAATGCTAAAATAGAAACAGTAGTCTTCTCCTCCTACAGAGGAGAAATAATGATCGTCAAGAAATAATGATTCTGTCTGATGAAGAAACAGATTAAAAGGGAAATTAAAGTGCAGATTTAATTTCAATAGTAGCACACCCAAGTGAGCCTGTAAATAAGCCAATCGCACCACCTAAATTAGGCATCAATAGAGAATTAATGCCAACCTTAGGAAAATTTTAAGCCTTAAGAAAAAGAAAGCGTAGATGAGTGCACCCTTTTCAAATATAAATCGATGATCAACCCTCTCAAAACTGGTTAGGGGCTGATGGCAGGCAAATTTAATTTTAGAAGTATCTGAAGAGTTTTCATCTTACCCAAGGCACAGGGTAGGCCCTAAAGCTGGGATCTTATTACTCCTAAACTTTGTGGAAGTCTAAATTTATATCCAGACATTATGACTAGTCCATATATCTTTAACAAGCTATATCATGAGCCTGCATTCAGATACCTTATCAAGTTGAAACACCTCAGGTGCAAAGCTCGCCTATAGATCCCAAGGCCTGATTTCCATAAAAAATCCCCTTCCAAAAGCTTACAGTACATGCTAGGAGGTTCTGTTTTGGTGTCCTCATTTCTGCCTCCCAGTGAGTGGAGGTTGGTACAGTACTGAGTCAGATTATGACGTCTCCAGCTCAGTTTGAATCAGCCAGGTAAGGCACAATGCAGCTGATCGCTTAGAGCACATAATTATAGCATCCATGAGCTGCTCAGAGGATGCTGGCACTGACAAAGTAGGAAAGGCTAAAAGCATCATATTAAAATGTCATAAAACATTCATTTTACATGATTAGAGAAACCGGTAATTAGCATTTTTCTTTTAGTGCTTGACTTTTTATTCCAGCTGCTCTAATCCAGCTTCTTTCCATGGCAATTATTGCCAGGAAAGCTGAATTTGGCATTCTTTTCATGTCCACTTTAAAACCTGCTCTGTAATCTGTCAGCTAGGCAGGTCTCACAAGCAGTATTTGAAGGTAAGTGAGGGGAGTTTTGCCCTATAGTCAAATTACGTTTATAGTAAGCCTTAATTGCCAAAACCTGAATTGTAGGAATATGTCCATACACTATTAAACAAAGCATATAAGTATGTTTATTCTCTGTTAGTCTAGATTTATCTTGCCAAGGCTGAAGCTTTGTGTAAAAGGACTGACCTCAGGAGTGCATATGTCAAGCTGAATTAAGGAAGAGGAAAAAAAATAGAGCCGTATCTAAACTTCCTTAGAATAATAGGATGTTGATTAAATTGTTAGAAAGTTAAATAAACAAGCGATTTTTTAAAAATTGTCCTTTGAATGCCTCAGACTTCCACTCACCCAAGCTGTCTCCGAAGGTGAGGAGGAGAAATGGCCCATTGCTGGAGGGCACGTAGATTTCAGGAGGCAGCCTCCCTGCCAAAGCTTTCTGAGTGACATTGGGTAAGTCGCTGAAGCCTGGGGCATTTTGACATCTTATTTCCATCAAACTAATTGAGTTGTTATAGGAGTAAATAGAGAACAGAGCCTGGGACTTCTGCAGCAGAAGGGCAAGCTAAGGTCTGATTCAATGGGCAGGGCAAGCAGCCACGTTACACAGCCAAGAGCTGTGCTGGGCCCTGGGCTGGCCTCCTGGAAAGCAGGCACCAGCACCACCCTGTCAGGAGCACGGACAGAAAACCTGGGCCAGGAAGCACCGAGAAACAAGCCATCACACGGCTTTGGCTGCGCACTGTTTCGAGAAAAAAGACAAAAGCCATCAAGTAATTCCCAAATCTTCTGTCTGCTTCTGACCACGAAAGGGTCAGGTGCTACTTAGACAGGGGTAACATGGGTCTGTGCCACAGACATGGAACCACTGCTGTGAGAGGTAGAGAAAGTGTACTTCAGAGGCTTAAGCCATCATCCATCCCTTTTTGGGGATACCACTTCTTGGTCTGACTTTAGGAGAACAATCTACATTCATGTTTTGCAAACCATTTGCCACCTTTCACTTCCCTGGGGAGGCAAACCTAAACGCTCAAAGCCCTTAATGTAGCAAGATTTCCTTGGCACTTAGGCTAAATTTTGGCTTTTTCAATGTCATTCTGCCCCCGCTGTGCTCTCACTGTCAGCCCTCATTGTGTGAGTTGTGCTTACCAAGAGTCAGTGGCTCCAGCCACCCACGGCTGAACTGCCTCCACACCACTGGAAAGCCATGCAGCCACCTTCGTGTGGCACCATGCTCCAGCCACTGTCTCCACTCCCCAGCAAGTGTGTTACCTTGGGGACAGCCCCACAATCACCCACAGACATAGATTTTGGCCTGGCATTGACTTAACCTTCAAGCTGCCCTTAGTGTAGGGCAAGTGTAGGGTTGTCTGCATCCCCTCACCACGACCCACAGCTACTTAGAAAAACAACAGGCATCTTTCCTCATACATGTCCTTTTTAGCACTCTCCCACTAACCTGCTTTTGTTCTTTCCCGAGCCCCTGCAGAGCTATCAATCTCTCTCTGACAAAAAGTGTCAATTTTTCCAACTACAGCACAGTCGTACAGAAATGCAATTGCGTTTCGTGTCTCATTAATAATTCCAGAGAGGTAGTGACATTTTTCCTCTTTTGTATGATTGACAAGCTGGTTTTTCATTTCATATTAAATACCATAGGTAGACATTTACTAGCTAAACAAAGATATTCTTATTTCCTTAAAATGATGCTTTAAATATTTCAAGTTCCGATCACCTTTCTGGTGCAATATGAATTCCTAATAAAACCATTAACTAATAAATGTTCCTCTTTGATATGTTAGTAAGAAGCCTCAACATGCCCATATGTTGCCATAAAGCTCTTTAATACTAGAGAAACTTAGATGCTTGCATTATTTACTTCTAAAAGGATCTCGCCAGTATTAGAGGAAGAAAAACATGGAAATCAATATCAAGGAACATAAACACAAACAAGGAAGATATTAAATTAAGCCACAGTTGAAAAGTTCCTCCTCCAATGAGTACATGATGTGCAGCCAAAAGCCTATTTTTATACTACAGAAAGTATTTAAGTGAGCACATCTGCAATAGGCTTCTGTGGGAACATATACGGGGGAATCGTGTTCACACAAGGCGCTCAGGTGGATTCACGTACGGACAGCAGGCTGCAGGGCACCGCGAGCGGCTGCTGCCCACCACCCCTGCCACACACAGCTACAGAAAACTGGTTCAGCCCCAATTCCCAGCGTTCTCAAGATCTCTACACACATGGCCGGGGCTGTTCCTACTGCCCCTCTGGTTTTGCTGGAAGGGACCGTGATTTCCTACATGTAAGCTTCCCCCCGCTACTTCCCTGTGGCAAGCAGGCAAAGGTATGTCTTTTTGCCAGGTCTTGAGTCTGGTGAACGTATCTGAGGAGAGTGCCTGCCTTGCTCTCCTCCAGCACCCCCTCTCCTTTGGGGAGCCCCTGGCCCTCCCACACCCGACCTGGCATGCTGGATCGATATGAAGGGCCCCGTGGTACAAGCGGCTTTCCCGGCAGCTGAAATTATTCCAGCGAAGCCAACTGCAATGCAATGCCCAGGGGAAACAGCAATTCCTGACAGATACCATCTCCTGTCTTCAGATACAATGTCAGCAGTGCTCTTCGCTTATCTTAGTGACTGATAAGAGGAAGTGGCAAGGTAATGTTGGACCTCACAGGAAAAACCTGAAGAGCAAAACTTTCACAGCTGAGCAAAACCAGTCCCTTTTAGTCCCTCTTCTCTTCAGCTTGCAGAAATGGCGAGCTCTGTAAATGTTTTCAATAGGCTGCAATTCCTTTTTGTGCAATTATAAATATTTTAACATATGACATCAGTACAATATGTTTTCATTGTGTTTAGATCTCTTTAATTAGGATGGGGCCCGAGTTCTCCTTGCTGCCTTTGGTACTTGGACTTGGCAACCAAATTTGTTTTGTCTCAACTTACTGTTCTTTCTTTTAGTGCAGAAGGAGCAACACGCACTTTTTTATTTATTGTTCTTGATAATTGGCTTCATTTTCAGTCAGAACTGATCTGATCATCATGGAAAAAGAAATAAAACACATAAAAAAACCATTAAGGGATATTTATCTCCAAGTTAGAAGGGTAGTGAAAATATCCAGAAGGATGAGATAAGTGGTATTTCTAATCTAACGGATAAAATCCCCACTTAAACATCTACAGACGATGATACAGCTTTCAAATGCAACTATTTATGTCCTTTTATTTCTGGACTTTGCACTTAATACGGCGGTTAATTTATAGCAAGCAAAGGCAGAATTTACAGGACTGCAATAAACCAGGAGCCCATTCCTGACATAAAAGAAGTCAGTGACACACCGTCCGTTCCCCCTCCATCGCACGGGCCCCAGCTGCACGCTGGGTCACACCTGGACAATGTCACCAGCTGCAGCACTGGGCCACCCCAGGTACCCACCACCCCTTCCCCTTTGGGTGAGGACCCCCACCGAGCTGACTAGTCCCACCACCCTGCAGCCATACTGGGAAACTTTGGGATTATTCATCCTGTAGCTGGAGCCCCTGTGTGCTGCTTAGTAATGTGAGAAGTGCCAGCAAAGGGGACTTTCCATGGCTTGTTTAATGTTTCCTGGTAATGGCTTAGGTGACAAGCAGGCCCAGAGGCTGGGCAGAGGGGGCTGCTTCACTGGGGCTTACATGAGTGTGGGCAGGAAACTCCTGTTTGGGTACGTCTGACTACCAGAATTAGTCTAGAACTTTTGCTTGCTTATTTGTGGTCATCGAAATTCAGCTGCTGCACCGCATTATTAGTCAAGGCTGATACTAAAACAACTCAATCTCTAGAACATGGAAACAAGCTAGTTAGAGTGAAAGATTACAAATTAGTAAAGTACATGGAGTAAGAATGCAACTCCCTTTGCCAGCCAATACAGCAAGGACAACTGGTTTTTTCCCCCCTAAGCAAGCTAATAAGGAATGTTAAGCAGGGCTCCATTTGCTCTTGAGAGAGTGAGGCTTTTAAAGTAGATTTAAATGTATTAACTAGCATACCAAGATGCTTTATGAGAAATCCTGGCAATAGAATTACTGAGGTTGACAGCACATTCGAAGTGAGAAATTAAATCATAAATGATGTTCCCTGTCTAATCCCATTCATTTCAGTCAGTACAAGAGCAACACTTGTCATAGAAAGAACAAGAACTAAACTATCATGATGCTTGTGGACTTTCTGGTTCTTTCCTTGATGTCTTCAAGAGGCATCGAGAGGGAATTTCAGCCTTTGATTCAGCCAACTGGCCAAAGACTGCACACACCCGGGCCTGATTCTCTGCTCCCTGCCTTACTTAAAGCACATCAACTCATGGTCTGATCTGGAAATGCAAGCATTTAAGCAGGACAAGGGCTCTCCATGTCTCTCTAAGACCCACAGGGAGAACCAGAGAGTCCAGCTCAGCCTCACATAGCCCTGGAGCCAGGGAACTTGCTGGGTCACCACAACTTCACTTTTCAAGCAGCCCAACCCAAGGAGGTAGGACCTATTAGCTATGGAGACAAACCAGTAGAGCATTCCTACCCATGCACAGGACTGGCTTCTCCCGCCTAACACAGCTCCTTTCTTTCCTCTAAGCACAGAGCAGTAGCCATCTCCAGGCCAGCAGTTAACATTTACCTAGGGAGTGGTCTTCTCTGCCTCCAGTCGGATGGAATTCAAGTTTTCCACTACCATGGAAAGCAGCCTAACCATCTGAACCAGGGTGGGGAAAGGAGCTCAAGTATGGAAAAAAAAAGGAGATAGCTCATTAGAGCCCCAGATGAACACCAAGAGCTGAATTCGTTACTCTGTACAAAGTGCCTGGGAAATCAAAGCTTACAGCATGTTCTCCTGGAGAAGGAACAGTGCTGCGAATGTAACAAAAATACATGCTCTGGGTCTCTTCGAATTAAAAGAAAGAAAAGTATTTCACTATACAGCATTAAATGCAAAAATGTGACATGTGAAAGTACTGAAATAGTAACACGAAGGAGATGGATATTTATATTTTAAAATCTTCGACTGTTACATAACTTAGATTATTTTTCTTCTTTAAGGATAAAAAAATTGCATACAGAAGAGGGAAAATGTTTGGGGGATAAAAATAAGGAGGAGTAACATGATCCTCAGTTCAGATCTTCCTCGAAGTATTGAAAGAAACCAGAAGGAAAGCAGAGGCAAAGCTTCCAACAATACTGTAAGTTACTCAGTAAAAGTCTTCAGGAGCACATGTCTTTGAAGTACCACGGGGAAGGCTCAATCCTATTACAGCCCTCCTGAGGAAGTGTTAATCTTCTAGACAAAGAAACCAAGGCTCACTTTTTATGAACTCACATGTACTTTTGATTGCTTCTGGCTTGGTTTATTTGTTTCTTTAAGGCTCATCAAACCTGATTTTTTTCCTGAACCACTAAACCTATAGTTCAACTCAAAGGCAAATGGAAGCTGCTATGAAAGATCAGGCCACTTTCTTTTGTGAAGGGTGAATTTATGGGCCTGTATTTTACCATTATTGATGAAATGCCAGCATTGTGGAAATCAATAAAACAGTCTATCGCCAAAAATGGCACTAGCACTAGGATTGTATTCTTGATTTAGAAATTGCTGGCTATGTTTTTAAAAAAAGCAGAAAAGAAGACAAAACACATGTTTTGTGGGTTCATAAAAAAGGCATGGTGCTACGAGATAAGCTATATTGATAAAATGTAATCCTTTTATGTTGGAATTAAAAAGGATTCAAGGTTTATATTTCTGGTGCTTTAGACTACATTTGTCATAAATAAACCAAACTTAGTATAACGTCGTGGCACTGTCTGTTGGTGAAAATTTATAAATCTGCCCGTTTATTAGGATTACTGTTATTACTTTAGGGGGAGAGCAATCAAATCCAAACTCTGGGCTTTTTTTTATCTTCCAGAGACAGATGAACAGCTTTTGGTTGGGGATTTTTTTTTTTTTTGTATGAAAACCAATTACTGGTCTCGACTGAAGCTGAATTCAATTCTTTTTTTGATGTTCTGCAGTGCACTTCCGAGCAGCTTTTGCAAGCTATGACTAGAGTAGAGCATTTGCAGTCCCTCCAACAAAACAGAAAAAGTATTTGTAAGCTCATTACTACCAGAATAACAGCACAAATACAACTCACACAGTTTGTTCTTGCAGCAATGCAGAAGAAAATTCACAGTATGAGCAAGGGGAAAATCACAGTGAACAATTTCTGATTTATACAATCAGTTAGGGTTTTTTTAGTTTAGGTGTGGATTCATTGCATCAGATGTTTTCTATCATCTCCGTCTTCTTGCAGAAGGGTTGGCAAATCCAAAAGGCAAGCTGTCCCAGAGGGCAGCATGGATCTTACACAAACTTGTACCCCTCCTCAGGAGGCCTTCAAAATGGGTGTAAAGAATTCAAGGAAATTTTGCATTTCCTTCTCCTTTGCAAGGATCAGTGCTGCCATCTTGACCCTTGCTCTCAGTGACCAGGGGCTTGGCTGCCTGTGGTTTGCCCACTCTTTCCCCCCAGAGCCCAGCCTTGCTCCCAGGCCGTACAACATCCTGCCTCCCAACCAACAAGAAATGCTGCACGTGGCCAAACCATGGAGGAGGAGGATTTGTGACCTCAACGTGGACTCTACCTGGTATCCAACACCAGGATCAAGATTTAAAACCCAGCAACTGCATTTGCTGTGGCACTACTGCTGTTCTGCTTGCACACCGCAAGCTGCTCCAGAGTAAGTGGGGAAAAAATGCACCATGGAATTTAATTATTACATTAATTTGATTTTGTTACACAGCAAAAGAGAATAAAAAAGACATATGAGAGCAGCTCCAGACATAAACAAGGAGCGTATCCCATTTTGGAGTGGCTCACGTGCTGTGTATGGCACAACATCTAGTTTTCTTCTTTTTGTTTGTTGTTTTCAGTTTAGGTTTTATCCAATTATATATCTATTGTGTGACAGGCCTGGCATGAGAGATCCCATTTACAGGAAATATTTCTGAGATCACAGGCCCTGCAGGCTAAATGCAAACACTGGAGCAGATGGTAACTGATCCAGTAGAGCTGTACCTAGGGGTGCTGGAAGGGGGAAAAGACTTGGAAAGTAAAGCTGCTAACAAAATAACCTCGCATTATTAAAAACTACAACCAAATCAGCCCCGTGAGCAGCTAGGGACCTCATTAAGGATGCCTCTGACCACTGCTGCCGACCTGCTCATGGCAAGGGGCTGGGGGAGGGAGGGAGGATGGGCAAAAGAGGGTGCTTGCTTCTGGAATGACTTCCTACCTGCCCAAGAGCAGAGCAAAGGGGGTGCTCTGCCCATCGAGTAATCACCATTGGACAGCGGTGAAACTCATAGAGGAGAAACAGGAGAGCTGAATGTCAACCCACTCTTTAACACAGTCATTCCCAGGCTCTCCCTCTGGCACGGCTGGAGGATGTTGAGACCAGCCCTGTGAGATGAATTCCCTCCCCTTCCTAACAATACGGTGTCTGTGTCCAGCTGATGCTCCTTTTCAGGCAGGTGCCCAACACCTCTTGGGTTCACAAAGCTGTGCTGAGGCTGGGTTGGCAGGAGGAAGAGCTGACCAGGGTAACAGGCAGCTTCATGGCACAGGTGAGCTCAGGTGGTGCAAACGCCACTTATCCTGGGGAACAGTGCAGATTAAGGAAGGAAGCTTGCATCAATATGCTCCCTAGCACTTTCTTGCAGCAAAAAAACACCCTTTTGATGATAAATCTGCATTTATACTAGGGTTGTAAAAGTGCTGTGACAAGAAATGACAGCCCTAATGAACTGTACTGTAGCAGGAAAACAATTCAACCACAGACCTGCAAAAGCAGGTAACTCTGTCTCCCCACATATTTAAATAGCATCTATCCCAGTGCATTTCCACCTCGATGATACTGTGACAGTATCTCAGTACACTGACATTAACTTCGGTTTTGAACACCAGGAGAAGCTCCGAGAGACTGGATGATAAAAGTGAGATTCCAGACCAGTAAATGGGAACAGCTGACCAAAGCCCTTGAGAAACACTGACTCATTCAAAATCAGTATTTCAAAGATTGGTAAAAGTTACATCACTTCATAAGGCAGAGTGCAAAATATCAGTTTAAGTACTTCACCTACTTTATTTTCTGGAGAGGAACTAATTATGTACACTTTAAACACATTAATTGTACTGTTTCATCTTTACTAAGTAGGGTTTCATTAAGCTAGTGGTGATTCCTCACCTATGTTTTTTGTCACTTCTCTTCTTGTCCCTTTGCTCTCTGCTTCTCACTCATTTGAGAACTTATCCTTCCATTCTTTAGCTTTCTGCACTTTTTCACAGAGCAAACAAGCAAGTTTGCTCTGACTTTCCTTGCAGACAATGCTCCCCAAGCCACGGGGGAGTCCCCAAGACTCCCTCTCACAGTGGTCTACTTCTTTTTTGTTCGAAGCGGGGCACAGCATCCAGCTGAGACTTCCCCAGCGTGGAGTCGCTGTATAAAGGTTTCCTCACACATCTTGCATCTCACTCCCCTCATGTGACTTTTTCACCCTTCGGAATGCAAAAATAAGCCTTGATTTACATGAGCAGTCCAATTTTACCAGGATCCTCTAACACAAACCTCGCTGCTGCTGCTGAGCCCTGTTTAAATCAAGAGGCCTTCACATGGGTGAAGATGTCTTAAGGAAAGATCGGGATGTAACTCTGTCACAATTATTATGATTTGGTAACATTTAGCAGCTGTGGTTTTTTGCTGCAGACATCAGTTTTATAGCTGAAACTGTTCCTTTAATTTTTTTGCAAGAGTGTTTCACTATTTTTTTTGTCATTGTTGTTTCCTGGACTCCTAAATATAGCCAAGTGGAATAACTAGCACCTCTGTAAACTGTTGGTTAAATGCCACACTGAGTTTCATTTTGCTCTCTGAAAGGCCATTTAAAACACATCAGACTTGTAGAGCTCAAAATTTAGGAAATTATTTACATTCTGGGAATAACTTCTAACCATTTCCTCAGGCTTTTCTGCCTTTAATACACATTAATGCTATTCCACCAAATAAAAGCGTGGCCTGAAAAATACCAGGTATCAAAATAAATGGCACTTCGAAGTTTAAGAAATGCAATTGAGAAATGAAAAACTGTAAAGGTTGCTCTGCTGTCATGAGGTGTTTTGTCACCAGGATGTTAAACAGCAAGTAGTCTGCTTCAGGCTACTCAGGAAATTTTGGGCAAACTCACTGTTGGCAAATGAAGCCACCCCTGCTCTTAACGCTATGGAGCTGAGTTCATTTATGTCATTATTTAGGATAAAGATGCACTACTTCAAAACTAAAACCACCATGGAATGAGTGCCACATTCCTGCCTGAAGGGGAGGTAAGATGTCCGCCTGTCTTGTGTTTACATGCCACAAGGTGTAAGATGGTGAATGATACTGCCATTGGAGACAAGGCCAGGAGTTATGGAATTGCAGGCTGGAAAAGACCCCCAAGATCACCTAGCACAACCAACAGGAATCCCTCACTCCATCCTAAAACACAACCACACACACACAACAGAAAGCTGAGGTATGGGCATCAGTATTGGAAAACATACTAAGTCCTCTGTGACCCCGATGCCTGTGCTACATCCCTTTACTCCAAAGTCATTTGAAATAATGGAAGCTCTGAAGTCCCTCTGGGAATAAGACTGCCTGGCCCACAGAGAGTAGAACTTGCTTATTTACTCAACTTTCTGTCAACATTTAAAAGGAATTATCATTCTCATTTTGCAGCAACTAAGCTGTTTGCCTAAGGTCACAGAGTGAATTAACGTTAAACTAGATTACACAGTATCGTAGTTCCCATTCCTGTGGTCTACCAGCTACCATCTGATTAGGTCACCTCAGCACATTTAATTTAAAAAGAATGTTAAATCTAACACTCTGCTGAAGAAGTGCTTGGGTCTTCAATAAAAAGTCACGTGAAAGTGAGAGAGGGAACAATAAACAAGAAAGCTTCCTACGTCTCAGTAACTTGCAAGTCCAAAGAGACAAAGAGTAATTCAAAGTACTGAAATACTGTCATTTGCTGCAGGAAAAAGTCACATAAAAACTCTTGGCTTTTGGGGCAGAACTGCAGCCCACAAGGCCTGATCGTTGCTGCAGCCCAGGGCCGGGGCAAGCAGATTTGGGGAGGCTCAGCAGTCACTCTGCCATAGCCCCAGTCCTCCATGTCAGCAAAGGCACTGCAGCCTGCCCAGAGGGAAGGTATTATGAAAATTAGGTAGAATGAATACCACTCAAAATGACTTCTTGTATTTTTCAGCTTTAAAACAAGCAAATGGTCTGCAGAGCCTGTCCAGACATCCACATGAAGAGAGCCTCTCAGAAACACCAACCATTCTGTGCTGGAAGGGAGACTGGAAAGGTTTTAAATTATGAACTGCATTTCTCTTCCAGGTGCTGATTAAACCCATAACACCAAAACAATTAAGATGTTTTCTCTTTTTTTTTAATATTTGCTGAAAGAGCTGGAGCTTCTCAAAAGAAGAGAAACACATGTTTTTGCAAGGCCCAGCTATTGGTTCTGTTACCACTGGCAAAGCAGTAAATAGCTGCCTGCCCAAACAAAACCGCAGCACCTCTCATACAAGCACTTGCACCCCTGCACTTTTAATATTCTCAAACCACTCCCAATCTCTGAATTTGTACTTTGAAGCAGTAGGAAACATACAGTGATTTTGCTGAAAATATCTATTCACCATCATTTGCTGACAATTCCTAACATCAACCAGCCTTCTGTACCTGTTTGGTTTTTTAAACAAAGCTTGCTTAGTTTGCCTGCCAAGCTAGGTGCTTCTGAAGTCACCATTCAGATACCCACCACGTAACATAAACTGTGAAGATGGGTCTTCAGCAGGCCCAAACCAAGCCCTGCAGCACAGCCACAGAGTCCACTGAAAGAACACAGCTCAGCTTCATGTGGTATTACTGAACAGCAGCTCTTTATGAATTCTTCCATGAATTGCCACTCTTTGCTCTGCAGTAAGAGTGCTCTGTTCCTCTTCAGCCAAAACCAATGCTGCAATACCCTAAAGACTGCTTAGGAGCAATGTTGCCTCTTTCAAAAAAAAAAAAGGGCTACTGGTTCATGGACTTATTCTGGAGCAGCTGCTCTTCCATACCTATATCTGAATAACACATGAGTAGAGAAATCGTGAGACATCTGCGTCATAAAAAATGTCAAGCTATAGACTAGTGAGATATGTTAGTCACTTCTGCACAGGTCACTGGGTACAAATATGACCAGTGGAGGCTAACTAACACTCCTAGATGAGCTGCATAAAAAGCTGTTAAGAAATCAGTCACTACAAAACCTTAAAGATCAGAGTCTCTGCTGGCAGAACCACCACGTGTTTTCCACAGGTTTCTGTGGAGATCTCCCTGTGGTATCATCTTCTGTCTGTGGTTGTATGTATATGTATATATGTACAGGATTGCATTTCAATCAAAGCATTGATAATTATGTACTTAAAGAAGCTTTTCTAAATGGGTAGGCAGCAATGAAAAAGAATGTATTCATCCATCTATGCAATGTGGCCTCTGCCCATGAAAATCAGAGGCTTCATAGTTGCACGAGGAGGATGTGGGACGCCTTTCCTCTTGTCCACTTCCCCTGGCTCACATACTCTAAAAGGTCTTATAGCTGTACAGCTCTGGTGGTAATTTTGCCAACCAGTTTTATTGAGCCTTTCCTCCAAACTCCCACACAGCAGAAGTATCCAGCTTGCATCCGCCTCTTGTATGCTAGCATGGAAGAGAGCTTGAGAGCTACTGCTACACCCACAGCTGTTTTCCGTGAATGTGAAGAACACAATCAGCTTAAATGTTTCTTTGAAGATAGACCATCCTTTTCCTGTGGCCTAATTTAGACTCAACATTAAAAGAATATAAAGCTAAAACTGGAAAATCAGTCATCATTAAACTTGTAAAATATAGAATCTATTTTTCATGAAACAATCTCAAATTCTACTTTTTCCCCCCTCATTCGGACAGTTTCCTACTTCAAATGGAAAACATTATAGCAATGACCTACTCAGTTGTGAACTCCAGCATTTCTGATCTGTCGCAAGTAGGACACAACCTGATGTGAAAAAAAGATGGCTTCGAATCTGACTCAAATTGTACCAAGGTCAAGTGAGAGCCTGCTGGGACTGGGATAGTGCCCACAGGGACTGCAGATCTTCTGAGACAAAGGCATGAGTGCAGAAGAGTGCAGAGGCAATAGCAGGAGGACAACAACCACTGGCCTTTCGATGAGAACAAGCAGCTGTTGGGTGTTGGGGTAAGCTGCTAAATAACGCTGTTTACCACCAGTGAGTAAGCAGTTTCAGGGCATGCTTGGTAGAGAAAGCGTCATAGTGGCAACACGCACAACTCTGAAACATGCAGCATCTTTGATGCAGCGGGAGAAACCAAAGTTGTGATATACTCAATAACCTGTCTGGATCAGAGCTCAGGGCCTGGGTTGCACCCAGCTGATGATACCACCTCCACACAAAGGCCGGTGTGCAAGGAGCTCCCCAAATGCCCCCAGACAAGAAAACTTAACGGGTCCTCGCAAAACCTGGGAACTGTGCTATCCATTCTTCAGCACCATCTGCTGGTACCGTACCTAGCATCAAACCAGTTCTCTGCCTGCAGGCCACGGCCAGCTGCCACTTGCCCATTCCTCCAAGACAACCATGGACCCCACTAGGTCGAAGGTTCCTCTGTCACTAACAACAAGGTGGATACATCCCAATGACACTTCTGGAACTTGCCAAGCTCCTTCCCATGTGGAGACATCTAAAGCTTAGACTTGAACCATCTTATGTGATACCCAGGGCCTGGATAAAGGCTGTTCCGGCTCAAGAAATGAGATGATGTATTCCCATGACCAGGGCGTTCCTGACCATACATGTGACATTGACCTATAAATATCCTTGGCTCTGCTGACCAGAGTGCTATCTGACAAGTGCTATCTCTCTTCCTCTTCACACCTTTATCACCTTTTGGCCTTCAGTCACACCTAAGTGCCATCATCACACTCGAGTGACTTGGATCCCACTGCTCCAATCATTCAACAGCGGCTTCAGGATGACAAGAGTCCAAGTGCAAGGCACAGCAGCATCCCCAAGGATGCTGCCCATGCTAATCACAGGCAGACAGACTGGACTTGCACGAGGAAAGTGCAGACCACCCCAGCTGCGCCTCCCCTGATTGGAAAGGTTTGTGTCTCACCATGCAAGCTCTGAGCAGCACTCAGGAAAACAGCCCCCAGCAAATACTGGAAGTGCGGGTCACAGCTGGTTAGTCTGCTTCTGGAAAGCAAAGCAGTGGAAGGAGATATTCCCATTAATAGAAAGAGGCTTTCTGGGGCCACGTGGACAGTTCTGGAGACCGGAGTCAGTACAATGCACAGGCTCTCATCTCTGCTTCAGTGTCCCCATGCTCTGTTGTTTCACTGCTTTAGCTAATGTTGGGAAAGTGCTGACAGGGATTTCAAAGGGAAGTTTCTGGTCTAAACACATTGTTGAATCCAGGCCCTTGGTAGTTGTTTTGTTGCACAAGAGAAAGGAGGGAAAACACTGAATAAAAACCCCACTGCAAGCACTTTTCGCAGGGCACAGATGCAATCACCCCAAGGGCTGAAGCCTGGCCAGCCCTGTGCCCTGCCACCCCACCCACCAACTCCTTCACACCACCCCGCCGATCCTACCGCTCCCCTGCCAGCCCAGCACCCAGCTCGAATTTGGGGACATTTCCCAGGGATGGTGACTGGGTTACTTTGTAGAGCACAGTCTGAAGAGAAGATGAAAACTTCTGCTGGCAAAAGTAATTCCAACTGGGATTTTTCAGACTGTTTTGGGAAGACACACTACATGTAAAGACCAAAAGAAAAAAATCATCTTTCTTATCTTACTGCCTAAAAAAGCACCTTTGAAGAACCAGAACAAACAAAATTTACCCAACAGGGGAATAAAGGAGGACCCAAATAAAGATGATAACTACTGACATTCTACTTTAAGCCGAATTTTTTGATCTGAACATGGAATTTAAATATACCATACATAATCCAGGGAGAAGTGAATTTCAACCTCTGTTACCCGTGGTTTTTTCCTGTTTGGTTCAGTCATTTAAAGGAACAACTTTCCCCTTGAACTCTAATCATTTTTGAATGAATTATTAAACAGTCTGACTTTACAAGCAGATTTCCTTTTATATACAACAGCGCACAAATAAAAGAGGAAACTGATTAAACAGGGAACATGACAGTATTCACTTGACAGCATACTTTGTAAAAACCAAATTGGGCATGTGTGGTGCATGTGTGCACAACTGCTGGCGAGAAGGGGTGGTTTCTTTCTCCAGTCTTCCTTCTCATTTAGAATAACTGTGTGCTGTTCTGGCACCTTTAATTTTAACATATCCAGCTAATTACAATCATTTTTAAAGCTGGCAGTGCCTCTTTAAAGAGATAAAATATTTTAGCTTGCAATTATATTTATTTCTACAGCTTTATTTTGAAGTAATGGAGCTTAAATTGCATTCCTGAATGGCTTGCATTTCATCTGAAAAAAAAAATCCTTATAACTTCAGAATATATAACTTATTCCTTCTCTTTGCAAACAGACTCTATATATTATATCCATAATAAAAACCAAGGGGTGCTGCCAGCTCTTTTTTGAAAACTCATGGCAATAGGAAGTCTATGTTCTGCAACTTCATGTACTTACTCTTGACTGATAAAAGGCTCTTTTTGAAGTAAATTATAAGCATGCCATACCTTGAAGGGATTAAAATGGAATAAAAGAGCTAAATATGACTATTTTTTGTGTGAAAGCAACCACTTTTATAACAGCGAGAACGTAGCATAAATGGGAAGAGTTTTCCCCTACCTCCACATGTTAAAGCCAAGCTGCTCTCAGAGTGGGTGAGCAGAGGGCATACACATCCAGGAACTTACATGTTTGTCCGTATTAGATACTTTTAGCTTCCCACATGACTTCCATTAAAAAGAAAAAGGTTGAAAAAAAAAGATTAAGTCAGACCATGAACGTACCAGCCAGCTTGCTTTCAGAAAATTACAAATCTAAGCAAGAACATGATGACAAGATGATTTTAAATGAAAATAACACCAGCATAATTCAAGTCTGGGAAATCATTCCTCTGAAATTATGTTCACAAAACACTAGGGGTGATTTTTTTTGGGTGCAAATTGGACTGTGACTCTCAAACTACATGGCTAGTCAGAGTGACATCAGTTACCTCTGTAAAACGCTCGTGCATTCAGAGGACCAGCAGGAGCCCACCCGACACCAGGTGCCAGCTGAGGCTCACTGGGAGAAGCGCTGCGATGCTGATGCCTTGCCCTGACCCTCGGCCCTGGGCTGAGCTGTGCCCAGAGCGAGGAGGGGACCTGCTGCCAAGTGCTACACCCGACACCGAGCAGCCAGATCACATACCCCGTTACGGGCACGGAGCAGAGGACACGTATCCTCTCCAGCGCGCAGTCCCGAAACCTCGACTGACGCGGATGTCCAAGGACTGCTTGCCAAGATACTGACTGCTGCACTGGGCCCTGGGGTCATACATCAAATGTTCACATGCACTGACAGATGTTTATGTTGGTCATCCTGATTTAACTCCCATTACATCATTTACCAAGCTACTGATGTTATCATAAACGATTAAACAAGCCGGCAAAGGGGACTCAAATACAAATTTGATTCCCTAGTGGCATGAGGGCTTTACCACTCCAGACTGCGTCTTGCTTTTAAATCAAATTGAACAACTGCACAGATTCTTTAATTCATTTGAATTCTGTAAGGAAAAGTCCTCTTTTTTTTTTCAGAAGACTGATTTCATTCATCATTTGACCATCACAGGATGAATGAAAGGTATTAAAAGGTAAAGGGGGGGGGTCAGACTTGGAATCACAAATTATTGGTGTAAAACTAAAAACAGTTTTGTACTTTAATTAAGGAGCTGCTCAGGCTAGGATTCATTTAAACTACCTTAGTTCTTCAAAGTCTGCTGCATTATTTAGTACTTCCAGTCACTTCTGGTTTGTGTCTGGACTATTTTAACATACTGAAAATAGCTGAAACTTCTGAGGGAGCAAAATTAATAAGCAGAGGAAGTTCTCAATCTAGTGTGTACATAACATGCTTGCTCCCTGCCACTGAAATACAGTATTATTAAATACAAGGGGTTAAATTTAAACTCCATGACCACCTCCCTGCTTGCTTGGTTGTCATTAAGCGTGGGGAGGGAAAAGGAAGCACTTCACACATCTTGTTTTCCGCTTCTAATATATTTTTGAGTTTTCTAGTGCAGGCTTTGCTTGGATGTGTAATCACTGTGGAATGGCTACTATACTCTTGCTACACTGCATAATACTTTCCCTTCCTCCTACTGTAGGATTCCTCATGAAAATAGGCACTTTGTGTTTTTGGCCCTAAGGACAGAACATAATGTACTGTCTCTAGGAAAAAATTAAAAAAAGAAAAAATCATTAAAACATTTTCCACTACTTAAAAAAACCCCGACACATGAAGTACTACTGTATTTCTTTTACACACATGACCTCATAGATAGATGTGTGCATCCACACACACGAATGCATTCAATTTTCAATTTAGCTATTTATAGAACTCTATAATTTTTCCTGGCTCAAGTTTTAGTAAGCCTTCCCTGATGGGGTTCAGTTCACACGGTTTTGCAGCCCTTCATTTTGCTTTAAGTTTGTATCCACAGAATGCCCCTCCTTGACCCTGCCTCCTCCTAGAACCCCATTTAATGTTTTGCCAATTAAATTGGCCCTTTGCTTTCCTGAACTCATCACAAAATCAGCGGGTTTTTTCTTTCCTAAGGAGCTGTGTGTGTCTTCACAATTTTTATTGCAATCTCCTGGTGGCAACTGGACCCTCCAGGGGTCCAGTTGCTCCTGTCTACAACCACTCTTTTCTTGCTGATGTAACATTTGATGCACACCTAGGAGATCCTGGCAGAGAGGCACATAAAGGTCTTCCAGCCATGCTGTTGCTCCCTTAAGTAGGAACAATGGAGGTTTGGGGAATGTTTGAGAATTATGGAGCCTTTGTCCAAGCTGGCAGCAGGGCAGCAGTTCTGGAAGATGAGCATCCATACCATGCTGTTTGCTTGCTCCCCATTCAGCGAGGTGAGGAAAAAAGAATGAAGTGCTCAGAGACCTCAAGGCAGGGAAAACTTTTTCTTCCCCATCTTCAGTCCCCTCATACTTCAACAAACTGGCCTGTCCCAGGGTAAGGATGCCCCTAGCTGATTTAGGATAGATGGATCTGATGGTACTTCCATCTCTTCCCATCCTCTTTCCAGCTCACCAGGTGGGAAGGCAAGGCTGAACTGCACTGCAGCCCAGCAGTTGTGTGAATGCCCACTGAAAGCTAAATGCCCATTTGTGTAACTTGCAGCTAAGCTCTGCTTCCTTTTGGTAAGAAAAGACATCCTGCCATGTCAAGGTGCAGTGCTGGAATGGACAACAGCAACAAGATAGAATTGCCCCCTCTCTCCACTCTCCAGAGCTCAGCTTTCTTGGGCCAGGAGCATACAGTCTGCACAAAGGACAGAGAGGTAGTGCTCAGAAAGTAAAAGTCATTACAGCAAAAACCCATGAGGCAGATAACAGCTTGCTGCCAGACTTCTCAAAATTTAAGTGTTGATTGTTCAGAATTTATGTCTAGATTTTTCTTAAGAATGCAATTTCCTGGCACATGGTACAAGTCGCTCTAGACCTGCATGTCAGCACAGCAGGCATCCTGTTGCAAAGGTTATTATGGAACTATTGAATGTTTTCATGCCAAATTTGTCCAAATTAGGCCGAGGGAAATGGAAATACTTTCCCTGGATAGGTGGTGGTTGCATTAGGTGGGTTTGTTTATGAGGAGAATAAAAGTTACAGCTAAATATAAAAGCAGATATATCATAATATTGTCTGAGAACTTGAATAACATGTCATTCAGCCTGTGTGCTGTGGAAAGAACACGAAGGTCAAGTCTAAAATAAGATCAGTGACTGTTTGACAATAGAAACATGTAGGAGGTAGAGCAGGAGAATTTTCCATATTTTTTCAAATGGCATTTTTCTTTCAAAAAATATCCTTCTCTACCTTGCAACCAGTCTGATGCAAAAAACCTGTTGAACTTCGTGCAAAACATACTGCTGAATTTGGCGTGTTTTTGATCAGCCTCCTGGCAAACCTGTATTAGTAATTTGTGCCAACTGTTTACTTTTTGCATTATGCTCAGTTGGGAAAATGAAAGAAGGCTGCTGTGTTGCATTTGTGTTTTTAAAGAGTTTCACTTTCTGCTTGAGCCCTCTCATTCTGCTTCCCTGGAAGCAGAGACTTCAGTGAGTCTTTTGCTACCTTTTAAAGGTATGCACATCTGAATTTACAGCACTGGGGAGTGCACAGAATCCTTGGCAAGGTCAAAAAGGGCGGGGTGGGGGAAGCCCAGGCAAACTACTACTTGGAAGTATTTTATAAAATCTAAATGCATTCCATTTTAATTTTGTTCATCCACCAAAACCTAGGGTGAAGACATGATGTCAAGGTCTTGCCATTTCCCAAAGTGCAAACGACGTGGGGATTTCAGTCTCTGCCCTGGAGCAGGCATAACCACCCCTCAGCAAGTCTTGCAGGAGAAAGGGAACTTGCAATCCCAGTCTTGACAGAGACATCCAATTCACTCTACTTTTACTTCAGTCAGTGATGTCACACATACATTTCTCTTCTGTCCCCCACACTCACTTTCAAATATAGTTACAACCACTTCCCTGTAAAATGTGTTACAAAAGGAGTCTTGCAAATGCCCTAATACCCCTGCCAACAGCTCCAATGGCAAAGTCACATGACTTTAAAGCAAAGGCAAGAGACAGAACCTAGCCCAAGGCTAAGGCCTGAAGGCAGCTGCCCTTCCTTTCCCTCTGAGCTGTGGCACACAGTCCATGTAGTTTCCAAAGCCAATGTTAAGAGATTCATTGCCAACATGTTCCTCCACAGGAGGACTCTCAGGGTTCCTGGTAGCAAGGGACTGGGCAGTGGAAGGAGGTGTGGGGGTAGAGCATCCTCTCCTCGGCTCCCCCAGCCTTTCCCTGTCCTCTGGAGACTGCACCAGAGCTCAGGGTGGATGTGGGCTGCAGGCTGCCCTTTGGTGAGCCCAGCCCCGTGCCCACCCTTTTGCTGGCAGGCATCCCCTTATTTCAAGTGGAAGCCCACACCAAAATGAGCCATGCGGTGCTTTCCTAACCCTCAAGCACAAAGACGCCCCCGTGGAGCAGCAGGGAAAGGGAGGCTGGAAAGAGGCTGGCAAGGTCCCTGTGCAGGGGAGGACTTGTCCCCTCTGAGGGACCTTCAGTGAGGCTGCAGGAGAGGCGGAGGAAGGAGCCAGTGCCTTGCAGCACAGCAGCCTCGACAGGGCGTCAGGAGAAGCCCTAGGCACAGGCTGGCCAGAGCCAACTGTGGGCAGGGGGCTGCAGGGACAGGTCCTGCTTGGGTTTGTGCTTCACAGCCCCCTTCCGCTTGACCTCCAAACCCGGGGGCAGACACGGCCAAAATTAGTATCACACTGAGGGCTGGCACGTGATGGCTTTGACCCTAATGATCCCACTGGGAATGCAGTATTGTTCTGGCCCTATTAACAATAATTTGCATGTTGTCTAATGGCCCTGGGAGGAAAAAAATAAAAATAAAAAGGGTGGCAGGCCCTGAGGGAAGAGAAGAGGAAATGGGACTGCTGCCATTTTCTTCTGAGAACTGGCAAACTAAGAAGGCTGACTTTCTTAAGGAGCCAGAGGTAAAACCATTCATTGCAAAATTATTTAATCTCTAACTTAATCATTCAGCCTTCCTTGCTTCAAGGCAGGGTTTTGAGAACCCAAGCCATTTAGCTATTCTGAAGAGCTCCAGTCAAACCAGCCTGATAGGGACCTTGATCATAGGAAACTGATTTCGGCGGGACTCCGGGTCTCTCCCAAGTCACTGGTGACAGTGACCTTTCAGGGTGAGGAGTGGCTCTCAGCAGAAAGGCCTGAAGTACAGAGACGAGGGACGTCTGCACACAGCGCTTCCCCATCGAACCAGGGGCCTTGCACATAAAGAGCAATCAGTAACACTGAGCTGCCACAGTTCCAGTCATTATTTCTTTTGTTGAGAGGAGTTTCTTTAGGGATCAAAGTGTCCTGAAAACCAAACAAGCTGCCTGTCCATCCCTTCCAAAAGAACAGGTAGTTTATTCCAGCTGTCAGCAACTGCAAACCAAACAGCTCCTCTCTCACTGTCAGTTTTTGCTCTAGGCCAGTTATTAAAATTAAACAGTTGCGTTTGCAAGAATGATGTATTGTGTCTGCAGGGGGGAAGAGAAGGGAGCAGAGAGAGGGATAAAAAAAGCAAGCAAGTTTTCTAAAATAAACCCTAGGCCAGTTTACACAGCCTAACAGTGTGCCAGTGCTGCCTCTTCCTTCGGTCCATTGAACTCCCACAGAAGTCCCAGCCTGCAGGATGTACTACCATGTCACAAGCATCCTTCTCACTGTGTTGGGGAAAATAAAATAATGTTTTTTAAAAAGGCAGGAAAAATCCAGTTGCTTGTAAAATAAATACACTATTCCCTTGTGAAACAATCCACTTCATTTGGTATGAAAAAAGCTACAAAGGTATGCCTTGGCAGGTTTCCCCACCACTTGTGCCACTCAGGCTGAGAGCAGAGTGGAAAGGCCCCCTTTTCATGGTCCTAAAGCACCAGGGAGGCTCCCCAGCTTGCCCCTGGGGCTGAGGAACAGCTATACTGGCCAAAGCTGAGCAGGAACAATTTCTAGAAAACTGCTGTTGTCCTGGTGGGACACTACCACCCCTGTCTCACACAGGCACAGTCAGAAGGATGTATGTGGCATCCTGGGCTCCCCTTGCAGTGAGGATGCCTGGGGAGGCTGAAAGCACTCTCAAGGCAAAGCCTGAGGCAGCCTTGCTCCAGGTTTCCACCACTGCACAGCCATGCCCAACCATCCACTGTAACCAAGGCTCTGTACCACCCTTCACCGACCCCTTTCTGGGCCTGTCCACATGCTCACTGCTACGCAAGGCTAGATACCACTGGTTCTAGCACCCACACTGAAAAAAATCAGATATTGACTCAAAACAGGCAAGGATTCCACACATTCAGTCCAAAGCCAAATACACGGATTTTCTACTGCAGGGATTTTTTGCAGACAGCCATGAGCTACTGCAGAAGCCTGAACAGACTCCAGGCCGGCTCGTTTACTTGCAGCCTTGATTGCCACCTGACATTTCAAGAGACTGTTTTATTTTCTCCCCCATCGGGGCGCCCTGCTGTGGCACTCTGGCCCCATGAGGAGCAAAGCCTTTCCCTCAGCCAAGCTCCACAGCAGTGCTGCTAATTACTGCAGATCTGGAAAACAGAGAAAGGAACAGGTCAAGCTGGAACCTGGAAATAACACAGGCATTAGGATTCCTTCTCAGTTATATTCAGGACCTTGTGCATCCAGCAGCAGACTGAGGATTAGATACTTGGACAGAGTGATTTAATGTGATGTGCCAGATCACTTCAGGAGAGGGGCTTTGGATATGTCTGACTTGAGCAAAAATTTGCAGACACTTGGAGCACAATGTAGAATTTGCTTCTGTTATGAACAAGGGAGTCATTACTTCAGTTTTTTTAGTGTCTTTTTTTTTTTTTACTTAAGCTGTGAGTTCATTTGTGAGAATTTCAACAGGTTTTATCTGTCTACAGCACTGACCACCTTATTCTGCTAATGGAAATGCCAACTCATTTACTAGTGTATTTATCTTTTATTTACTTCTAACTCTTTTTTTGCTATTAAAAATAAGAGATTAGAAATAGGATCCTGTATTACATTTTATAATACATAGTATGAACATGTGAAGAATATTCTTAAGAGAAGAGTTAATTCCTTTAGCAACAAAGCTTGCAATAGTTATTCCATCACAAAAACAGGCTTCAGGACTGTCCCAGAGATTTCACTGGCCTGCTGTCCATGGTTTTATCCCATCTTTTTAGTGATTCACACAAGTGTCTCCAAGGCATGCAACAAGAATTTTGTCTCCTAAGCCTCATTTCAGCAAGATAGTTAAAAGTAACTTCAAGCTCATGGTTAAGCCAAAAGGTTTGATTACTACTCTTTTTTTTTTTTTTAAGTGTTTTAAAATTGCTTTTGCTGCTTGCATCTGAACATTTAATGAAGGTTGTGAATGGAAACACAAGAATACAGGTGTATGAAGATACTTCTTACAGGTGCACACGATATACCCATACTACTCCTTCCCTGAACTGCCACAGATAGCTTTTACATATGGTGGGAATAGAAAAGGAAAGACAAATTCCTTCTTGAAACACCCAATGAACTGTGCTGATACTTAAAGGCAAACACAAATACTGTCACTTGCCGTTTCTCACACTGCTCACCCTTCCCTTACATAAAAACTAGAAATCAACACCTGAAAACGATCTTTTTAATCTGTTTCCATCACAAGCATTGCTAAACACATCCAAACAGTGGAGCTGAAAAAGTTTAAGCCTAATTTCCATTTAACTTATATTTTTCTTTCTTTTATCTCCTCTCCACTCAAATCTCACCCAAGATAAGTTTCACCATCTGACTCACTTTGCTCTTTCCCAGGCTAGCAAACTCCAGCAATGACAAAATGTAATGCTGCAGATTTGAGCTTTATTCTAAGCTCCAAATTACTAAAATGGACATTTTGTTCAAAACTGTACCTTGTATACTCCTTTTTTTTTATTACAGAACATCAGCCCAACTCATGATAGCATGATGGGCAACAACAAATTTCCCATACCTTATGTGCTGTATAGCTCGCAAGAATACCTATTTCATATATGGGTTAACTGAAAAAGAGAGATATTACTGATTTGCCCCATATCCTATTGTGTACTGAGTACTAGAGCCAAGAAGAGGAAGTTAAGTTTTGACTTAGTTACTTTCCTGAACAACTGCGCGAGAGCCCCTTTCTGTCACTATGTGGGGAAAAATGAGGCCTTTTCTTTTTGATTGTACCTGGCCCACATTCTTAAATTACTCACTGAAGTACCCTGAAACTCACTGAGTTGCCTTTTCAATCAACAAAATGGAATCATTCTTTTTATGCTTCCTAAATAAAATAGCAATAAAATTATATATGCACTGAAGGATGCTGACTATTTCTTTCAACTAACTCAAAATCATAGAATCACAGAATCATTCAGGTTGGAAAAGACTTTAAAGATCATTGAGTTGAACCACTAATCCAGCACCTGGTTCTTTTTGCAGAACTTCGATGACAAATACAAGGAGGATGGGCTTGCAACTTTAAATGCGAAGTTAGGTACTCGTGTGGCAATTCATAACAGAGCTCCAGTCAGCACAGGAGTAAATTCTATCCTGTGGGTACTCTTAGAAACTCATCAAGTGCATTTACAATTACCTTAACAAAACACATGAAGGAGTAAGAAGTTTTCCGTGGATGGATGAGACCAGCAGTGCACCCATCCTAGTAGCCCCAGCCACTGACCAACACCCGGTGCTCTGGGGGAGAAGCAATGGAATAGATAATACTGAAGGAGCTGGAGAAAGCTCTACCCTCAGCACCTGGTGATCTGGTTTCAGCAGCTGATGTTAAATTTACCCCAAGGTGTATGACTGCCCTTTCAAGCAATTTGACTCAAACAGAAGCATAGATGTTTTCCTTACCCTTATAAATATCTAAACCTTTCCTGAATGCAACTCAGTACTTGCAGTCACAGCTTTCCCATGAAAACAACTTCCAAAGGTTAATCATGTGTTGCAGAAAAGGCTGGTTTTCTCTGTTAGCTGAAAACCTGTGGCTTTTTCATTTGATCTTATTTTTCTTGCCGCATATACAAAGTAAACATAACTACAATTGTCCAATTAAGTGCCTCTTCCTGTTCCTATTGAAGTCAATGGCAACACTTTCTAACATCAGATTTGTTTTCTTACTCATTAACTGTAAAATCCAGAAACTGGCAAGGAACTTTCCAGCAAGGGGGAATTTTGCAAAGTCTATCAATATACAGTAATTATGACAGCAAACTAACATTAAGATAAAATAACAGAAAATAAATTCCAGACTTTTAGGTGCATTTGGAAAAGTTATCTTGTTTCATAGTTTTTTTGGGAGCCAAAAGTAAAAAAAAAGGAAAAAAAAAAAAGCCATCAGATTGTTAATGAGACTGAAAGCCAGAGTAAAATAAAAATCCCTCAAATCTGTCATCAGCATTCATGTTTGCCAAGAAGGCCTGGATGTTATCCTGCTGGGGAAGAGAAGATTTATGGCATCGCGCACCTTCATCCATCCTATTATTATATATGAAATGGAAAATAAAATAGGCCGGTACTGCCCTTAGAAATAATCAGTATTTTGCTGCCACCGAGTAACAAATGTTGTTATTATTATTACTAAATCAGCAGGAGGGCAGCCACGAGGTGCTCATAAATAAATTATTTTTAAAAAACCAACAAACCAAACAGGGCTGGGCTCCACCCTCCCAAGGGTGTGAAGGAAAATAAAACAGGGAGGAAGGTGGGCAGGGCAAGGCCAGACCTGGCACACACAGTTCCTGATGGCCGGGTGGCAGTGCCCAGTGCCCTGCCCAGTGCCCAGTGCCCAGCGCCAGCAGCAGGGATGGAAGGGGACACTCAGGAAGCTGAGGACTGCCAGTCCACCTTGAAGCAGAAAGAGAAAACAGGCAAAGAACCAGAACCTCTTACCCTGATCACCAAAAGGGATGGAAATGAATTAGGCAAAAAATAAAATCCTCTTTGCTACAGGATAGTCAGTGTTCAGTCAGACCTTTCACACTGTTTTTTAGCTCCGTGACTGCCCAGGCTGCTGGCCCAGCTTGGGGCTACCCAGACCTCAGGTCAGAAGCCAGTGGCCACTGCCTTACCAGCAGCCCTGGGACAGGACCGTGGTGCTAAAAGGCTTTGGGCTGGTTCAGCGAGGGGGCTGCAGAGCAAGTTGGGGACAAGGACACAGCACGATTGCTGGCAGCTGGTACCAGCAGAGAGCCACCACTTCAGCCACCCTTGCTCCGAGTCCTGGGCCCAGCATCCCTTGGTGGCAATGGCAGAGCACGAGGCTGGCTTTCCGTGCGCCAGGCACAAACCACCACACGAGACCAAAACCACAGCAGAGGTTTCAGAGCGACACCTGAGCACCACTCCTGTTTCTACATCCACCTCCCTCCACCATGCCAGGTCCAGCCCGCTGAGAGATGCCCCTCTCATCAAGGACACCTGTATTGAGCACAGGGGTGTAATGTTTGCTGGCGATGCAGTACAAAGTTCCCATGCTGCCTTAGGAAGCCCAGGCCCTGGGATCTGGCCGCTGGGAAAATGCTTCTGCTCCACATGCAATTTCACACATCATTGCATAGGTCTTGTGATTCTCCTGCTAGAGCCGTGCTCAGCCATCGGAGGAACACTTGTGCCTCGGCAGGAAAATTCAACTGGATTTTCTTCATGGATTACCGACTCAGAATTTCAAGCTACATACTCAAAAAACTAAGCTCCTTACTGTCCAGCAGAGCTAACACAGCAGCTCGGGAGATGCCTGTGTTAGTGCAGGCACAGAACAAACTTCTTTCTCAATACTGAAAGTAAAGTAAAACTTTTTAATAGGATTGCTGTTTGAACTTTACAGTTCTTTGCAAGATCAAGGCAAATGACATCATCTCCACAAGTGAGACCCCTGGTTCTGAAATTTTAAAGGTCACAGTCAATACATTTTTTTTTGTTTTTTTAGAAAGAAAACAGACTTCTGAGAAAATACGCAGCCTAATGTTGTTGCAAGTTACAGAGAAAGCTATTATAAATGAAAGGGACTAGAGAACCACAATCATTTTCTCTTTCTGCCCTAGCTCTTCTCCTCCTTGCTTCAGCGCGGGTCCTCCACAGAATTAATTTCTTGTTCTTCAGCAACAGCAAAAAGAAAAATATTTTGATAATATTTTGAGAACTCTATTATAAACCCACAAAGCCACAAAAACTGGCAAAGGACCTATAGAAGGTGCAACACTTGAAACTGCCAATTCATTTATTTAACTGAGTGGATTTCAGATAGTTTCCTTTTACCAGTCAAACGGTGACTTGGGGTTAGCCCCACTGGGGATTGAGTCGTTACAAGGCCGCACGTCGCCGCTGAAGAAAGCCAAAGCGCCTCTGCTCCGTGCTCTCCTTGGCCAAGCACCTGGCAGCCCTCTCCAAGCAAGGTGAAGTCCTGTGCTGAACAAGAGCACAGGAAAAAAAAAGCAAGCGGCTTTTGCCTGGGACTTGCACAAGAAGCAACGTGTTGTGCAGGTGGGTGCCTGGCAGAGCTGCTGGGAGAGCAGCTGCAGAACCCGAAAGGGATGGGATTTTGGTCAGTGCCCTACAGACAAGCTCAGGAAGGGCCCTGTGCCACACCGATATCCATGATCTCTCGCTCTGTCCTGGAGGCAGATGCATCTGCCGTCCCTCACCTTCATGGCACAGCTATGGACCACTGCAGGGCACGGCGATCCTCCAAGCTTCCTTTCCAAGGTGTGCCACCAAGCAAAGAAAATTAATGATTTACTAGGCACAAAATAAAAAAGAGAAAGCTCAGTGATTAAGACAGCCAGCTCAGGAGAAGGGAAACCTGGGGTCTCATTGCTCATCCAAGAAGCATTTATTCATTTGGCTGTGGACAGCCACCCAAGAAAACACATCAGACTGCAGGAATTAGACACCCTAGATCTTCCTCCTCCACCAAATGAAATCTCACCCCTGCAGAATTAGAAGGAGCCCTGCTGCCAGAGGGGAGGAAATCTCAGCAAAATCAGCTGCCATCTGGAAAGTGACACCTCCTGAGATGCTGGAGATGTGAGTGTACACCCCACTGCCAGGCTGGAGAAAGTCTCACTGCCAAAGCTCAGGAGAGGCCTACAGTAAGGAACCACCAGGAAAAGTGGAGGCTTCTCCTCAGATGTGTTTGCAGGCAAGGATGGCACCTAAGAGACAGCAACTGGGCCAGAAGGTGCCTGCCAGCTTCGGGACACAGAGGTCCTTGGAGACAGTGTCCCACACAGCCCTGGAGTGGCTCCCTTCTCTCATGGCAGAAGCAACTCCTGACTGGCGCGGGTGAGGGACAGTGAGAAGGCGGGGACTTCTGTTGCCACTCTGGCTGGGCAGGCCCTTGGAGGATGCAAGCGCTTACGTGCCACCTAAGGTCCACTTCAGACATCTAAATCCTTCCCCATATGTGGCCTTAACTCTCGAGCAGAATATAAAGAACCTCAATAAAGGACCAGAATCAAATGAAAACCCATGACCATTGCATTCCTGGTTTGAATGTAAATACAGTAATTTAAAATTAAGCGTTCTTGGCTGAATTTTCTCTCTGCTTCTCTCACCTGGGCTTTTTTTTGCATTCTTTACATCAAAAATGTACATGTCTATGTAAATATGACGGTGCCTGTGTCTCCTTCTGCAGTTCTCATGCTCTTGTTTTTCTCGAACAGCTTGGGGAGAAAGCCATATGTTGGACTAGAAGTGCCCAGAGCTAAGCATGGCTCCCACGTCTGTTAGGTTGTGTGCCCAAAGAGGGAACCCGTCACTGCAAAACAAACACAGTTACTTCTCCCACACCAACTGCATCCCTTCAGTGTTCCCCATGTCAATGTCAAAAAAGTTGCCAAGTGTGACAGGCCACTGCCAAGCCAGTCCTTCTACAGCTCTGAAAATCAAAATGAAACCATTAAGTTTTTAATCAGAAAGCATACATTATACCAAGTACCACGAAATTGCAGAGATGAGCTAGTTCTCCTCTCTTTTCTTTTGTAATACAATTAAGATGTTTTTGGGCCAAAGTACAATATTGTGGTATCCTGGCCAAAGTGAAAATCTTTGAAAGCAGCATTTATTTGCCACCAGAACCACAAGCTAATAATGCAGATTACATGCAGTCCCCATCTGTTGCTTTCTCTAAGTTCTGAAAAAACCCATGAGGCCTTGTATTGTAAGGGCATTAACAACCTCCAGACACCATTATCAGTGATGTCTAGTGCCTAAAATTTATACTCCACCAGCTATATCCCCCTCCCACCCTGCCCTTCAATATGCTTTACTTCTTTGTTTCCCTTGCAATATAAAGAATTCACATCCTGAAAACACATTGCCAACTTACAGAATGGATTCAAACCAAACAGACAAATAAGAAAAACACATCAACCAAATTTCAGACCTGACTGTAAGACACAGGCCCATCCATGAGACACAAGGACTGTGCTGCCCAACTTACCCGCTGTGTAAAACACACTCTCTTGACTAACTGTGACGCTCTCTTCTCTGGTACTACTCAGCTTCTAATAAACTTACCACTCCACAAAATACCAGGGAACCACAACGTAAAGCAGGACAGGGCTACAGCAGCCAAGGCTCCTGCCTGTTGCAGCACCCTGCAAAACAGGGAGATCTTGCAAGTGGCTGTGCTGAAGTCCTACCAAGCATGACCACCTACAAGGCTGGAAGAGCCATCTATGAATAAGGTTCATACATGGGCTATGGTGCAAGAGGCAAGTTGAAGACCAAGAGCACATATTAAAGCATCCTTTTACACTGATAGATCCTGAAATTTAGAAAAACAAAACAAAAAAAGAAGAAAAATCCTTTGCCCCATGCCTTCCTTGATTTCTTCGGCCTGAAGAGAGGATCCCAAAAGCTGTGTTTGCAACTTCATGTTACTCTTTTGTTCTTTGTAACCAGCTAGCAGGTTTTGCCTGTGTTTAATAATGCTATGGCTCAAAGGTACCAGCCATGTACCAGAGAGACAGGCAAAAGCCACCTTCAGGTAGTATTTTGCATATCTTCCATGTGTACATTACAAATAACACGCAGCAGTAAGTGGTATCACATGCATCCAAATTCTGGAGCTTTTGTTGATAGGAAACCTCAATAAACAATTAAATGGCTATTGATAAGAAGTATCCTTTCCTTTTAAAGGCAGTCATTGTTTACAGTCTGAGTTTCTTGTACTTTTAACTGTCGAGCAACAGCTCCAGCACTCGCCTCCTCTGGCCAATCACGCCTGGTAACACCTGTCTTTTCACATTCTCGGTTTTATTCATTATTTATGTTTCTCTTTACACAATACACCCACAGGACAATACATCTCCAGCATGCTTATGATTTGATCCAAAGCTCACTGGAGTCAACAGAATGACTTCACTGGCTCTGGAGCGAACCGAGGGCCCCAGCTCCGCAGACGGGCTTCCAGCCTGAGGAGGGACTTACGCACAAGTTAGGCATCCCAGCCCAGAAGTGCAGTCGCAAAATCCCTAACCCTTTAGCTGCTCGTCTCTGAACAAGCCAAGGTCTCCTAAAGCCTGAACTGTTCACAGATCCTTTTTTTCCCCTCCAGTTATCTGTTTTGTGAAAAAAGACCCCCACAACAATAAAAACCCCTCTGTAGTGATCCATGAACTAGGGGACCAGGGGATAGACCTCCCTCTCCCAAGTGTGGTCCCAACAACCAAGTGCTGGAGTCACTCTGTGTGTGTGTATAGACATAAGTGTGTGCCTGTATATGTGTGCGTATTTGTGTATAATACACAGACACACACACGCACACACACACATTTTTTGCTCCCCCTTCTGGCCCCATGAATCTAGAATTTTTTTCTTCTTGATGGAAGCAGAGGAGAGCAGGAGAACAATCCTGCCTCCAGTGTGACTTGTAGCCAGGGATCAGCAGCACTCCTTTGGGAGGTGCGCAATGTGGATTCCTGCGGAGTAAAGGGCCCCAAAGCCTTGCTCCCTCTGTTACAGCAGCAGGAGATGTCCTCTGGATTCCTGGACATGTATCCCCTTTAGTCAGGCGGGTTCAGAAGCAGGGAAAGGCAACACCTTCATTTTTTAACAGAGATGGTCAATGCAGGCAGCACATTATTTAGCCTAACACTGATTTACTAAGAGACCCAGTGCTAACAAACACCAGGCTTGAAAAACATGTTCACTGGGAAACACACACTGTAATTTATACTTTTCTACACACACCTCTTACAGGTGTGCTGTGTAATTGATCAGCTTTTTGTATTTCACAGGGGACCGAACTGAAACTGCCAGTGTCCTACCTAGCTGACCTCCATTTCTAGGTGACTTATGCCAGCTCTCAGCCCAGATGTTTGGTTTCTTCTTTAGTATAACTTGTACCATTTCTCCCTCCAAAATATTAATATCATAAGCTTTACTCATACAACAGGTTTCGTTTGTGGGAGAGTGGCTGGGACCACATTTTGTTCCAGTATATCAACTAATAAAGGAAAAAAGGGAAGGAATACCCTTCTAATTCAATGCAGTTACTTATTCTGGAAAGAGAGGGAGAGAGAAAAAGGAAAGGCTTTTGACTGACTACAAGTGAAAAAGCTGTCCATTTTCCACAAGTGGAAATCTTCCCTTTCTAGTTGATGCTGAAGCCTGCCCCAGACAGAGGTGATCTCTACCCCAGAAGCACAGTCACCCATCAGATCACAACAAACGCTCATTTTCCAGAACGATACCACAGACGCAGCTCTCAGCACCTTTGTTTCATCTCAAGACAAAGATTTTTCACACTAGACGTATCTTTTACCATAAAACCCCACTCCAGTGACAACCACAGCTGCAGACGCTGTCTCCAATGGCCACCTGCTTGCTGGTAACACCGGGATCCCGTGTTTGTTGCACACCAGTCTGGTGCATCACCCCTCACGGGCTGGGACACTGCACGCACACATACACAGGTGGCCCCTGCTGTCCCGACGCCTGGGACCTGCCGCAACGTGCCTCTCCCTGGCAGCTGGATGGCATCTCTGCCGCCCCCTCCCACCCCACTGCAGGAGTCTGCCGTGGCTAGGAACTGCCTTGGTTCTGCCAACAGGCAAGGGTGGACAGGAGAAGTGGAGACCACAGGAAAGTGGAGACCACTGATGAAGACAGTGCCTTGCTCATCCCTTTCGCTCACAAGCTCTAGGTGTTGTCCCCACGAGCCGTAGCTGTTCCCCACCATCCCAAACCACTCCACCGTACCCAGCATCGAGGTGAAGCTGGACAACTGGCAAAAGGCCTGCACTGCTTTGGCACATCCCAGTGCAAACGTCCCCTGGGCAAACCTTTTGCTGCCGCGAGTGCGATCTCCCAGGCACTGCCCAACCCGGGGTCCCACCAGCCACGGGCCAGAGCCGGGCGAGGAAGCGAGCAATCGGGGCACGTACCCAGCCTCCGTTGTCCTGGATCCAGTTGTGCAGGTGCCGGTTCAGGTACTCGGTCATCCAGGCAGCAATGCTGTCTACGAGGGGAGACATCTCCCGGTTGACGCTCTCCACGCACATCACGCCGCCGAACTCGAAGAAGGCCACAATTCTGCCCCAGTTAACCCCATCTCGGAAGAGCTCCTCCACCACCGCCACGAAGCGGCTCCTGGCCGTGAAGGGCGTCAGGTGCAGCTGGCCAGACATTTGGGCGAAGTCCCTCTGGTAGCGCCGGGAGAACTCGTCCCCCGCCTGGCGCAGGACGAGGTGGACGAGCTGGGGTGCGGGGCGCAGCCCCTGGGCCGGGGGCGCGTGGCTAGCAGCAGCCGAGCCGGGGGGCTCGGGGTGCGGAGACACCAGCCCAGTGTGATCAGAGGAAGTTCCAGCAGCAGCAGCAACCGCAGCAGCAGCAGGAGCAGAGAGACCTGGAGGCAGGGATGCCCTGTCCTCGCCGGCAGCCCAGTCGTATCCCCTCTGCGAGAGTTTATAGTGGATGTACTTCAGCACTATCTCCCGGTTATCGTAGCCTCTTCTCCCCGGATGAGCCATAATTCCCAAGAGGAAGCAGCAAGAGGAAGGGAGAGAGGAAGAAGAGGAGCAGGATGAACCCAAAAAAGTAAAGCAGCCAATAATAATAAAATTAATAACACCAAAAATTATAATCCAGTTACTGTATTGGACACGGTTTCATTCATGCTGGTGTGGGGGAGTTCTCGGGGTCTCGGAGGTACTTTTGTCTTCTCAGTGTTTCCTCCTTGGTTTGAGATGCACGGCATAAATAGGGATTAAAATCCTGTAAATACTTTACTTCCAGGTGCACATTTATTACTTATTATAAATTTACTTTAGGACCATTTCCTCCTCGGTGTTGAAATACATATACCGACTCAAAATCAGGTGCATTTTCCCCTAGGTGCTGGACTACCATGGACACGAAGGAGTGGACGAACACACACTGTAAAAACTGCAATTCAACACGATTTGCTAAGCAGCCTTGGATGGACGTTAATCCAATGCACTTTATGCTAGAAACCTCAATACTAGGTTTTGGGTTTTTTTGTTAAGTTACACAAACTAAATTTCCTCTGTAAAGTACTTACTTGGACTATAAATATGTTCCTCTGTCAAGTTTCCTCTAAAAGAAAAATAGCAACAATAAAATCCAAACATCACAAGTCTTCAGAAGCGTTAAGTTCTGGTCGCTTTGATGCTTCAAGTCACCAAGGGGACGGGAGAGGGGCAAAAAAAAATATTTCTACGATTTCAAATGTTTTTTCCCAGACTCCTGTTTAACAGACATCTCCAAAGATGTGTCAAAGCTCAGAAAATCCCGCCTCGCAGCCCGGGAAGGCGAACAACCCCAAAGAGATGGAAAATCCTGGAGACCAGATGAACCACATTTGAATCCAAGCTCTCGCAGAAGTGCACTGTTTTTCCCTCCAGTGCAACGTACAGACATATGCATTTACGTAGTTTCATTCAGACACCGATCGCAGGAACCCGGTGCTTCCACACACACGCACGCACACACCAAAAAAATTAAAAATTTAAAAAAAAAATTTTGTATGTATTTAGGAAATTAATTCTTTTTCACAAGAAAGAGCGCAAAAAAATTAATTAAAAAAACCGAAAATAAAAATAAAGAAGGAAAATTGCTTTTGACTGCTGCCATTTCCCGAGCAGCTTTGTATCGGCGGAGGAAGAGCCCCTGGCGCTGCCGAGGAGGGGCGCGGACGGGGCGTGTGTGCGGTGTGACTGGTGCCGATGGGG
>VZRO01005959.1:284415-315561 GCA_013397915.1 Daphoenositta chrysoptera
GCGGCCCCGGCCCGGCGGGGTCCCACACACCTGCTCCGCGCAGGCCGCCCGCCCGGGCGGTGTTCGGGCGGCGGGACAGGCAGGGAGTTGGGCTGTAGGGCTTTTTGTAGAAACGGGGCTCAGGTTTGTCCCTGCGCCCGGTCTGAAGAATTTTTTTACGTTGAAGAGGGGCTACTGGAGCTGCTTGAAGATGAGTCAATCTGGAGTTGACCGAAGAAGCAACGGATAAGCTGGTTTTAAAGGTTTAAAGCTGGTTAAACCCACTGAGCTGGGAAATAGCGATGGCTCAGCCCCCCTGCCACCCCGAGCAGCGATATCGGGGGCCAGGGGTGAGTGATGCTGGGACTGCCCCAACTGCAATGGGGCACCATCCCAGGATATTCCCGGCACCTTTCTCTGCTCAATACAGGAGGGGAAAAGAGACATTTGATAAATTCTGCCAATTTTTGTCGATATAAGAGTGATTGAGATGATAATCTCATCTATAAACTACCCCCAACCTAAAAGAAATGAAATGCATAAACAAAGCTGTGACTGTGAGTTCGCTTGGACAGGGAGCTCTGGGAATGAACGCACCCTGCCCTCCAAGTCTGTTTTCAGGGATGGTTCCTTCAGGCACGGACCTGTCACGCGTAGTTCATAGGGTGGCTGCTCCTCTGAGGAAATGGCCCTGGTGTGGAAGGGGTGAGCAGCTTTCCCTCCACCAGAAGAAGGGGAAGTCTCCGCATCCAAACGAGAAGGATTCCCCTAAACGGAGCTCACCTGTGCCCTCGGTGATCCAGGGGTTTGTTTCGAGGCCGCACCGAGGAATTGTTTTCTGACATGTGCGAAACAGCGCCTTTCCAGGTGCCTGAGGAAGCGCTCGGGCTGTTTAATCGTTCTGGCGTCGGTTGTTTCGGGGGCCACGGGGAGGCACCCGGCACCATACCTAGTGCCAGCATCCTCTCCTCTCTCCCTCTTCCTGTCTCCTCTTCCTCTCTCTCTCCCTCCTCTCCCTCCTCTCCTCTCCCTCCTCTCCGGCGGGCGGCTGTTGCCACCCCGCGGCCGCCGCTCACCCCCGGCTCGGGGCTGGGCCGCGGCAGCCGGGACCCCTCCGGCCCTGCGAGAGCGAGGAGTCGGCTCGCGTCACACCCGCCCGGGAAACTGGGGGAGCGAGGCGCTGCCCTCTCATCGTCCTGGGCGCACTCCCGCCTGCCCGTGTGGGAAACGGGGCTGGCTGCGGCCGGTCGAGTTCTCGGGGGCTAAGAGGGAGAGAGATGGCAGGACAGCGAGTGAAATGAGTTCGGGTAAGATTGATGATGCTCTGTGCAGTCATGGACTAAGGGCTGTACCTCATCAGGGCGTGCGTGTAACTCACAGCATGGTTTAATGCTGGACCACAAGCTCATCTCATCTCCATCCATATGAGAGAATCCCAGAAGTAAGGTGCTTGCAGAGAGCTAAGAGATGGTTTCTGATGGCAGAAATGCAGACAAGGGGTCTGTCAACCAAGTAACATCACCACCTTTATATTCTTTGACCAAAAGAGACCGAGGAAAAAAAAGGTCTCTCAACACTGAAAGTAACCTGACGTTTCCATGTAACCATTTCCATGGTTTAAATCAGACAAGGGATACAGGAAATCAGAAAAGCCATAACCAACCAGGCTGCTGATTCAGTCTGTCACTGTGCTGGTGACTGAATCAAATGCAGTTGGTCCTGACACTGAAAATACATCAGACAGAGATGTTGAGTAACACAGAAACCCTGTCTGGGTAAGCTGCACAATGATGTTCTAGCAAGATCAGTTTTAAAGCCCAGAGAGTAAATCAGTGCAAGACTGATGCAAAAGATGCCTATAAAATCAATGGGCTTTTGTAAGGACGAATTGACAATATCACTGATTTTGCTTATGGTATTTAAAAGTATCTTGCATGTAGAAATGCAAGTGAGGCCAACTAAATGAACAGAGTATACTGAGGACACATGATCAATAAAATAAGAGTTTCATAATTCATAACTGATTCCTGATGGAAACAGGCACAGCATAAATTTGAGACACCCTGTTTGAAAGGGCTTTAGTAAGGATGCGTTTTCTTCACCAGCTCTACATTCAGCACTTTGCTATAGGAATGATAGCTCCCAGCTTTTAAAAAAAGTTTAATAGGAAAATAGTGGTCATGGTTCACCAGAAAGCTTGCTAACACCAAACACAGCTGAAACTGTACCAAAAAATATGAAAAACACAAGGGAAAATCCTGGGAAGTGTTTGCTTTAAGCAAGGGCATTAGCGTTGAGTCTTGGGAAACAAAAACTGTGCCTTGAAGAATGACAAATTGTGACTCTGTAAAAAAGCAAAACAAAATTATGTACATTTAAAGCCTTGTTCTTAACATTAAACGTCAAAAGCATTGCATCTGACCTGTATGGCTCTAATTGAAGGGAGCGGCATCTTAAAAGCAACTATCTTGCTACCTGAATGGGTGATAAACATCTATTACAGTGTCACGAGTTTGCATCACAGTACTGCTTTTCACCTTGCTTGTTTGTCTGAGCTCAGCAGGATAAAACAACAGTTAAAAAGACATCCAAAACAAAGGCGATATGGTTTTGGAGGCAGATGGAAGAAATGGCAAGAGTGGCTCAGGATTTATTAAGGAACATGCAATCAGTGCACAAAGTCAGCTAAGAAATCATTATGGGGCTTTTAGGTGGCAGAATAAGATGCTGACTACTCAAGATCTGATCCTCCAAGTCCTTCCACACACATTTACCTTTATGTGAGTCAGCCCACCAAAGATAATCAGGCTTATAAGAAGAATTAGCTGTATGGAGAATTGAAACTTGATTAGGAATACAAGCAGCAGCTCACCTGGAGAAAGCTCTTTTGACACTTAGAGAGGTGAAAGCATCGCCAACAGGCATCACTCAGGTCTGGTGGCATGAGGGACAGATTATTTTCTTGAGATGGCTTTCTTATCCATGCTCGGGCAACTGACCAGACAGGATCCCACAAAGCCTGCTCCTTCTTCAGTGGCTTCCCAGATGCGCACTGTACAGCAGATGCATTATTAACAAATGAGCTAGGAAAGTTTGTAATACCTGGCAACCCTAAACTTCCCAACAACCAGAAAGCGGACACCTTTTCCCTGTACCTTTGTGTTAACATCAACAGGCTTTCAGCAGCAATCCTGGTTCCAGGTGACCTGCCCACCCTTTTATTTCCTTGGCTCATGCGCAGGCAAGTTGGAGAGAAGCAAATGATTGTTTAAAGCCCTGCCTGAGCAGGCACGAAACAAGCAGGATGTATGCTTGCACTCACAGTGAGCAAGGACATTGCCGCATTTTTTTTCTGAAAATCTGCAGATTTTCTATTCTAGAAAAAAGTCAAAACCACCAATCACCAACAACCAAAAAAAAACCCAAAAAACCCCCCAAAAAACCCCAGTAAACTAAATTTGAGTAACATGAAAGAAGCATTTGGAGCAATATAGGTAAATACAGTTATGATATCTAAAGAGGTCCATTGCCTTACGGTGTTGGAGCACAGCTTAAATAGTGGTATTACTGAAAGAGGCCACTAAGACTGTGCCCACAGGTGGGGAATGTGGACATATGCAAATTAGCAAGCTGCTCCTCACACAGCCAATGGCTCTGTAAATGCTTTTTGGTGCCGTGTCCAGCGAGGCGTGCCACCCGCTATGGAGTCCACCGAGGGAGTGCCACCCACTATGACCATGCTTCCCTCAGTTCCAGGCATTCAGTGCTGCTCCCTCCCCATGCCAGCATTCATTTACTCTGCATGCTTTTGTTCCTGCGAGAGCTTTCTAACTCCCCCTGAGTAAAACTAACCACAGCCACATGACCTTTCATGTTTGTTTCTGTCCATGAGACCGCAATACCCACGGATCTATGGTATCTCTGCCAAGCTGGATGAAATGCCTTGAAAGCAATATTCTTGTAGGGACTTGTATGGATGCACATAATTCTCTGCTATCAGGTGCACGCCACCATTTATTGCTCAGACTCTCCTCATCTGGCTTGCTCAACGTGTGGCCCAACACCGCTGCCTAGGAAGCAGCTAGCACCTGTCATACAGAACACTTTTAAAAACAGTTTTCTGCATGTAAAAAGTATGTGAAAAGGTAGTACCCATGAAGCCTGGATGCATATTTTCCTCATTCTTAACCAGGATGGTGGCAGCCTAACCTGAACAAACCTCACTTCTTCAGAGTACATTCCTAAAATGGGAGATTGCCTTTCATCCTGCCGGTGTTGCGAATGCTACAGGTGTGGAGTGGATGCTTGTTGGCTGGAAGTGCTTACAGAGCAGATAATGCTACTGTAAAACACTTAAAGCACGCCCAACCTGCAATTATGGTTTATTTCATGGGGTTTAATTGCGCTCATCAGGAAAGGCAGCTGGATGAGATACTTGGGTAATATCCTTAGGGTGCAACATCGCAAAGAGCTCCTGGCTTTCAGATGCCTTTTACGGTACTCATCCCTCAACCATCTCCACTTATGTCAGGATCCATAGGCCCCGCAGTTTGGATTGGAAGGAGGCAAACCAGCTGCATCCAGCCCCGGATGGATCTTTCTTTGACATCTCCCCTGCACTGTGTGGCAATAGGGTCTTGCCTTCACAAGAGCTGAGCTGTCTCGCCACCTTTCGCAAGACTCCAGCTGTGCTTGTGACTGAGGCACTGCCGCCCGGGCCCTCTCCTTCTGCTCTGTGGAAAAGGACTGCACAGCAACTTCCCAGCTGGAACTGCAGAGGAGCAAAGGAGACAGCTTCTGCACCAATAGGAAATGGAAACAGTCTTCTAGACAAACAGGAACATCCATCTCTGATTCATAAAGTTTTATTACACCTGTTAAAATTCCTTAGAGTAAAAAGGGGGAAAGCACTTTTTTTGAGTAAATGCTTTGAAATAAAGACCAACACACTTCATTTTAACAACTTTCTTTGAAGCACCTGTAGCTTGGAAAAGGCTGTTCCCCTTAGTTGCAAGTAACCTACAGCATTAAAAATTTCATTTTAATTTAATTTTATATATGTTATTTACAGTTGGTATCTTTATAGATTTAACACCTTATTTTGGTCAAGGGAGTTGATTCTTGGTGCTTGGCAGTGTGATTATGTTAGTCATGTATGTTTTGCTTTCGCTTCTTATGTTTATTTACATTGCTCTAGCAGCACTTCTACAGAACCAACTTCAGAGTTAGAACTGGAAAGGTTTAAAATTAACATGGGGATTCCCCTCCAAGCTGAAAACAAACTTGTTTTCAACTTAAAAAAATAAAATTTCAGACTGGATTGGCAGTATTCTACTACAGAGGAGACTTTGTATTATATTCATCAAGGTTTCCCCGAAGAGCAAACCTTCCCAATCAATTCTATGAAATGCATTTCCCACATCAAATTACATGCTGCTCTGCCCCCCTTCCAAAAATTAGATATGCATCTTTTGGGTTTAAAAAAAAAAAACCAAGTATTTGCACTTTCCACTTCCTTCAGTGCAAGTTTCACCCAAAAGCTTACCAGCATTATTTCCCCCCACCCCAGACCATCACCCACTGAAGATTAACAGTCGACCTTTCCCACCAATTTAGAGCAACTTAGGTTGAAAAGTAGTAAAAGAGAGGATGAGAGGTATGGCAAGACAGACACCTCATTTGAAGTCTCCCCCCAGTGACAGAGGAAAGGAAATGACTTCACGAGGTTTTTACTAGCAGATTTGACAGACAATCACACACACACCTACTCTACAGCGTGCCTGGTGCTGGCTGGGCAGGAAAAAACCCAATTAAATGGAACTACAAGATAATCTTATTTCGCTTACAGGGCTAAATTATGAAAAAGATTGAGGAGAAAGCTACTTTGGCCTGTTACTTGTACTGAAGTGGAAAAATCAGGAGCTCCAGTTGCAACATGGCCTTCTCCCATTTCAAAACTTAGAATGTTGGAGAATTAGAAGAGTTACATCAGCAACACATTTTAGACAGCATATGCTCTCCTCAATCCATCTTTCATTTTTTGTCTCTGATAATTTAATTCAAATGTCTTTTCTAAAGCCTGAGCATTTGAGATTTTGAATTTACTTTGAGAGTAAGTATCTTGGCACTGTTTTTCCCTCACCATTATTCTGGGGGCAAGCTACAGACTCAAGCCTTTCCTATTAAAGAGCCTCGGCACAACACAGTGATTTTCTATACAGCTGCATGCTCAGTGCTGGTACAGAAAGACATCTGCCTGAACTATTACTTCTGTTGTTTTCCACTAGGAAGAATGAGCATTGCTTGGCTCCTCAGAATTCACAAGCACTTCCAGAGAGCTCAAGCATTAGTTACATACTGGCAGTACTTCCAGCAACAAGGGCAGGTTTTGTCAATTTAATCTCCCTCATTATTGTTTGAGGATACTGGGTCTGCTGACAGCACTCAGTCAAATTATTTACATTCTTTTTTACCTCTGCCCCAAGCTGCTAAAATGGAAGGATATGTTGCCTCCTCTGCTGTCCTGAAAATTAAGAGACACTCACTGAGCTAATCTCAGGTTTAAAAAAAGAAAAATCCAGACCAAAAAACTCCCCCACCACACCAAGCCCTGCAAATGAATTTATCCATTGCTCTTCATCCTCTCAAGAACTTAAAAGTTGCAGGCTTTCTTGATTCTCCATTTATTTTGAGAAATATAAAATATGAAAACTAGTTTACAGTTCTGGCACAAAAAATGATGACACAATAAGCACAAAGTTTCTTTTTACAAATAACGCTATATATCTTTACCATTTAAAAGTGCCTAGAGTTTTTCACAGCAAGTAAACTTTATTCACCTATATATTTTTTCCTTATTAAAATATTAAATCTATTCAAATTGCACATGAACACCTTGGTGAAGTAAACTAGAAGTAAAATTACAATAAATCTGTATATAAAGCAAACAGTCACTAGAAACTACATGGAATGGAAAAGACTATGAAAGCCTAAATTGAATCTTAAAGACTGACCAAGAAAACAAGAGACAAGACACCAACTGATATGGCACAAGTGATTAAATTATTGACAATTAGACAGTAAGTAGAAAGTAAAGCCTATTTGAAGATCTTCACGGATCTAATACACTGCTAAAACATTCTGATGCAGAGGTTTTGTAACATTTAAACTGGCAAAGAGTTTTTTAACCCCTAAACATTTTTCCACAAGATTACAAGGCATTTCCTTCACTTTATATTGGACCTTAAAATGAGTACATTGGTAGATAGAGAATGTGCATAAGAAAACAAATTTTACACCAAAGGTTGCTGTATTTGACAATTTAGCTTGTTTTGACAGTAAAACAGTAGAGAAGTTTATCAGTTAAAATTAACATCATTAACTTGCAACAGCAGAAACTAGAACACTGAAAAAGATTATTCTTCTTGCTTTAAAAAACACACCTTGTTCCAATTTCCACAGCTGCCAAGGGGTTCAACCTGCAGTTTCACTGTCAATACAACCATTTACACTATGCAAAATCAGGTCTGCAAAACTGAAGTGTCTGTAGATCAGGGCCATAACTTTCACCTGGTAGTCTTATCCTTGACAGATACTCGCACTGAATTCTATCAGTCATTATTGGAAGCTGAGTGGTGATCCAAGATGTCCAACCTGAAAGCTTTAGAGGCCCAGCTGCCATTGTGTTGTGTGTGCTCTGACCTTCTGGGTTATGTTTCTTAAACACAAACCCTTTAACTTTACAAGCTGAAGATCCAAAAATTCAAGTATCCTAAGGCTTACTTGGTTTTAAGTTCTGACCTTCAAGCCTGTGCTGGTATCAAGTCATTTACATAAGCACTTCTTTCAAACTACAACACAACCAATTCACCCATTTTGGTATGTTTTGCAGGTGGTCAAGAGTGTTTGATTTGCATCAAAACAAGAATAGCATAGATCATAGGGTCTGAAGAAGTGTTCAAGGCCAGGTTGGATGGAGCTTTGAGCAACCTGGTCTAGTAGAAGGTGTCTCTGCCCATGGCAGGGAGGTTGGAAATAGATGATCTTTAAGGTCTCTTCCAACTCAGACCATTCCATGATTCTATGAACAGCCTTGTTATGTTGCTTTAAGAAACACAGCAAAGTTGACAATGGATGTATGATAAATGCTCCTTTATGTCATTCACATTAAGCAGCACAGGAAATACATATGCACACTAGATTTCTTTGCACTGAAGCCAAGCTGTTTAAAAATGCAGGAATACATTATATTCTCAAAATTAGTATTATATTATAGGCATGCACAACTTCACATATCTAAACAAAATCAGGAGGCAGGACCTAAAACATAGGCTTTGTGAAGAATTAACAGTGCCTCAACATTTGCAATCTAATGAATTTTCACCACTTAAAATGAAAGTGCCAATGCGATCCTCTCCAAAAAATATTTTTATAACCAGGTATTCAAGTTTAGTCTATGTGAAGAAAATTTGAAAAGTGATCAACCTAATTCAGAGAGGGAAAATAAATAACCTCAATAAATTACATTCTAAGGTTTTCCAGTTAACCACCTATTATTTTTCATCTCAGTTTAATTGAACACCTCTTCTTAAATAGATATAGAGAATCTCTTAATAAAAGCAATCAATTTTGCCTATTCTGGTTGTTAAATATTACTTTCAAAGAAGTGAAAGTGCCCACTTTTACACATAATTTTATATTCAGAGTACTGAATGAAAATGGAAATATGACATTGAAAACACAGCAGTGCTAACAAATACAAAATATGCAGCTTTTGAAAAAAAAAGCAGCTCACAAGGCACTTACTATAGTGGTCCATTAAATAAACTGTATACATAGTGCACCCTTAAAACATCATTGTTATGCATCAAGCTTTTTCAGTGTTAGATGAGATTTATTAGAAACAACCACTGGGTTCTGTGTATTCTGAAGCAGTTATTGAGCAGCCTTGTTTCATATAATGTAAATGAAACAAATTAGAAGTGGGTCATATAAGGAGAGTATTTTATCTAGTTTCTCATGTGAAAGCTTTTCCGTGCAGTGATAAAATGTAGTGTGGAAGGCCATTCTGACACACACCTCTCCCCGCTCCTGACCCCTCTGCCTAAAAAGCTACATTCCTGCTACTGGAAGAGCCTGGCATCTTAATTACAATTGACTCTATCATCAACTACTGGATTGGCTCATCATTTGCAGCTTTGAAATTAATGTGCATAACAGTAGCATTAAGCCACTTTCCTTTCTAGAGCAAAAACTGGCAGATTAAGCCTCTCTAAAAATCGTACATTGTTTCAATGGCTTAAAATGCTGAGTCATAACTGACACACTTGATGTTGGTTCCATTGGGTTTTTTTTTTTTGTTCACAACATACTTCAAGGGCCAGAAGAGCTACAGACCCAATCACATCTCCTAGCATTTCTCTGTGGGAACGGGTACTTCATCTCCCTTTAGAAAGTATGCATCTATTAAACCATACTTTTTAATTACTCCCACACTGAGAAAGCTTGGATCATACAAACGTATTTGCCATCTTTGGGCTTCCACAGTCGTATGTTGGACAGAATAAGGAAAGCTGTCATTGACAGAAGGATCTGTAGATTGACCAAAGGAAAAGTTAACATTCTAAATCAAAAGCAGTCCCAAAATGTTAGCAAAAGGTACCAACTTGTTCAGGGGACTTCAATCTACTTCAGCCCGGTCTGTCATGGTACTTATTTCATCCATAAGCACCAAAGTGAGGAAACTTAAGTATTTGTCCAGAATTACCGCACATAGTTCATTCTCAAATTCTACTCTGCAGATCACTTACAAGCTCCCCAAATTCTTTCCAACACAAATCACCAAAAAAAAAAAAGGTATCTAATCCTCGTTCACACTTTTGCATAGTTTGGCATTTTCTGGATTTGTACTTTTGTTTTTGCTTTCATAGCTTTTGAGGGGACTCCTCTGTCACACATGCAAGCACTTCCAGTCTAAATCCTTCAGGAGCAAAACTGAGTCCCACACTTATGCAGCAAGCTGTCCAGGACTGCTTGACATTCTTCTTTCCACTCAAAGTAAAGATTACTCAGTTTTATCTGCACTTTCAGATTTTTCCCTTTGCATCATGCAGCGACGAACTATGCTGTCAAAACTTCCTAGGTAAAACAGGCCAATGATGCGAAAAATGCCCATGCAAACAACCTGGAAACAGAGAGAAACAGCTTTCAATTCATTTAAGATCCTGGATTGCAGTGTATTATTCAACCATAAAATTAAAAAAAAAAAAAAGAAGTTCTAGGCAGGCACTATATAATCTTTACAAACCAAGCTAACTATGTAACAGTTCAGGACTGAGTAGCAGGGAATACTCTTAGCTCACTCACCCATTTGCTGCTTCAGTTTGAAAATACTACTGCGGTTTTCTAAACCCAAGTGCCACAGCATTAACAGCCATTTGATGAAAAAAATAATCAGTCTTTGCATAATGTTCTACATTCTAAAAGCATTTTTAACTATCAAAAATTATGACAATAGATCCTTCCCAAATCCTACCTGCTGAAGACCTTCAGTAATAGATGTGACTGGTGACATCCCACTTGTCAATATTGACAGCATGTAACCATCTGATCCAACTGAGCTGTTGAAGTTCCCTTGCTGGATTAAGGATTAAGAAAACAAAGTAATTTACTCAGTTGTGGCAAATCATGATGCACCTTCTTTCGACAGCTACTCTTGATGAACACAGGTGACTGACATCACTAACAACAAATATTTTAACGTAAAAAAATATTACCCCAATTACGAAACAAAATATTCAAAAATATTTGAATATTTGATTTTGGAGCTATACAGCAACATTCTGAAAGGCATTCACTTAAAAACGGAAAAGGAAGCTAACCTCTCTTTAGAGAGGTGTGCTAAATTACTGCAGATTTTTTAACAAGATATAAAGGCTGTAAATTTCTTCTTGAGGCATGCTTACTTGTAGAGAAAATGCATGATACTCTTCACAGCTGTAAGCATATTTCAGAGCAGAATGATACCCTCACTCTATTAGATCACCAATCACTACTGTAATTGTATGACAAATACAGCTTGCCTTTTGTTAAAATTAGGTTGCTTATCACATGAGATTTGGCAAGGGGGTGTATTTCAAATGCCAGGTAGCAGGTTCTCCTTCACCTACATCAAGGATTTTTAACTGCAAGACACAGCTTGCTAAGCAATTTAGCTGGCAGAAAAGGGGGGGACAGACACCAGGAAAAAACCCAAATTACCAAACAACTTTAATTACGTTATAGAAAAAATGCAATTCTATAGCTCTTACTCCCAGGCTTCTCTCATTTGTTTCCATTTGACTTTATGCCAGAAAACAGACTTTCTGAAACACTGTGGGACTAAATCTATGGAATGTGGAAGTGACAGGGAAAGGTGGCGTTCCTGAATCAGGGTTAGGGGTAAATCTATGCAAAGTAGTAGAGGTTATTAGATCTGGTTATTTCCCAACACACACCTGAGAGTACACAGACACCTTCTCGTTTCTATTTCAGTCTCTCAGCTGATGGCTAGAGTCCATAAAGATCATGACTGAACTAATACATGATCCAGAGTGTAGAAAGTATGGTATAGATATACCAGATGCTTAAGATGAGAGATGAGATTCGTTTTCCTTAATCACCAGAGGAGAATACTGTGTGGAGGTAGTACTTGCTTTTAAAACAAAATCAGACATAATTTTGTGTTTATGTGCTGTGTTTGTGAAAATACTGTAAAAACTTCACAATTGAACACCTGTGTAGATGTAAACCATGTTGAAGATCAAGAGTATTTGGAACTGCAAAGTAATTGCAGGTTTTAGGATTCAATGGGTGTGCTTTATGATCATGAAATTTCATGTTTGTTTCTATTCTGAGGTGCTTTATTAAGCACGCAGGCATTCCCTAGCATAAAACATTGAAAAAAAATCCTCAGAAAGGCAATACACTAAGAACAGCAATTTATGTATTTTAATCACTCATAAATCACAGACTTCAGATATTAAAAGCCAAAAAAGGTCAACTGCCTTCCTTTATTGTAAAATTATTTGTAGATGAACTCATCTTCAAGAAAAATAAGAGAGTACAATAAGCTTTTGAGGTTAGACAAATGGTATTTGATACATAAAAAGTCAATAATTTAGTGCTTTCAAGTCAGTCATAATCCGTCTTTGAGACATTGCATCACGCTGATGCATCATTTTATTCTGTCTGTGTACAACTTCAGATACCTTTTACTTCCAAAAGATTGTATAAAATCATTTGTGGGCACAGTGGCAAGAGAAGAATAAAGAAAACAGCTCTTGTTCAAACTAACCTAAGAGAACTGTTTTGTTAATTGGTTTTGCATTTAGCTTAGCCATTACCTTATGGTCTCAGGCAAGCATGACATGTGATCCTAGCCTCTTCCAACACAGAACATGCTCAAAAATCATAATTTACTTACTATGGCATCTTTCACTATAACTCTGGCGACTTGTTCTGCTTGGCAAACAGATGAGGTTTCAGAAATCAGCTTCGTCTCTAAGGGCTTTAATAGAAAAACACCCACTTAAGTTTGACTAACAACACACAGGAGAGAAAAACATGAATGTCAAATTTTGGGTTTGGGTCTTTTGTCATGGATGACATCACTGCTAGCAAGTGGTATCATACTGTCACCTAAAACACCCATTTAAACAAAGGTATAAGCACGTTCATAGATAATAATAATTTTTTTAATAATAATTTTACAAAAGGAAATGACAACTTTTCCTGGAGTAATACTATTTTGGATATAGTTTATTACTACTCTGAAAGTGGCTTCTTTCCCCAAGTATTTTCTTTTCAGTACAAGCTATCAAAATGCTTACACTATTTTTCTTAAATACCTAAACTAGTTCATTTATGGTTTTTGCCAGAAGTAAAAGATTGGCCTGAAATATTTTAAAATCCTATAAAACAGCTTACTGGTTTTTTTTTCAGGCCTACTCTATTACTGGGACTACTTTAATTCTGAGATTATTATTTTTAAAAAAGCACTTGTAGGCAAAAGTTGAGCAAATACAGGTTTCTCATCGTCAATTCGAAGTACTACAGTAATTAAATTTCACAGAAAGAGGCCCATTTCCCAATATCTGTAGAGTTACATGAGTTGATTTCATCAACCAAGCTCATTGAATTTTATTGGTTTTTTTTTTAGTATGCATATTTTAAGGGTGGCCATGGGGACATCAATGCTTTTGCCAGCAGTAATCACCTACAAAAACCTTTTACATGCATTCCTACAGTGATATGGCTTATGCCATCAGATCCCCATTTCATAGCCCCTTTAACTTTTGAGCTACTGGCTGGTATCAAACAAATCTGTATGAGATATAGGGATATCAACAGTAATTCAAATACCCTAAAACTGTGAAAAAAAAGGCAGCTGTTCAGGAGCAACAGGTAACTTTAATGACATGTTGGGGACGGGGCAGGCAAAAATCACCCATTAAATACTTGATCTGGCTACCCAGCTGGCCAAGGCACGGCTGTCATTTGTGAAGCAGCTACCTCAAGGAAAAAAAAGCTTACTGATTAAACACAGGAAAGCTGTCTCCTCACTCTTGACGTTTTCTTTTACTATATTCAATGATTACAGAGAAAAATAGCCTAGTCCCAAGGAGATGCAAGGTAGAGGCATATGTTCTAAGTAGTATTAAACACTAATATTAATTCAGTAGTATTAAATAAATGCAACAATAAATGAGTATCTGAAATGTGAGAGCAGTGCACTATTGTAGAGATTTAAGGTACACTATCATGCTAGGAGCAAGTCATCCAAAGAGGTCATGTAGGCTAAAACAAAGCATAATTCTCTCCCAAAAAAAAAGACTTTTTTGACAAATAAGATAAATCTCTCTGAATCTCTTTCAAAGAGAAATCTTAAATGAACAGTACATTCTGCTGGTGCCTGCTGGTTCCCTGAAATAGGCTATTATGAAGGAAAAAATCCTAGAGAATATGCAAGCTATACAAGTATCTGCAGATGTCTAATTCTGGCACTTTATGCGGATGTGTGGGAGTATACATTTAATACAGAATATCTGTATCAAGAAATGATGAAGTAAGAATTGTGTTATACAATCCCTACTGATTCCTATTCAAAGGGTGAAAGACAAAATGGAATTCAAACTCAATTTCCAATTATACATGATGGCGCATGTTGAAAAGATGATAGCCTTAGATACCAGATTTCTAGTTCACAGTATGGAAATAAAAAAGAAGAGATTTTTTTCTGGTTACCTGATGCTTTAGTCTGAACAGGGGGCCTGAATGTGATTTTTAGAATTATACTTCACATGTATGGACATGGCAAATGACAAGAGGTGACTAAAGGTCAAAATTTTCACTTTCAAGGCAATCCAAATGAAAAAGCCCTGCTGCTGACACATCCTTCTGAAAAGTGATTCTGTCATTTCCACTATGAACACAGTGCAAGAGAGCTTCCTTACTACTGTAATACTAGAGAACAGCCATTACTGAACTGGGTCATTTCATGCATTCATACGACATGATTAGGCTGCAGGCTCCACTGAAGGAACTGAGGTTTATTTCCATCTGTCACATCTATCACAACAGCCACACATTATCAAAGATGCAAAACAGGAATGTTATTTTTGGTTAATTAAGCTTTAATATCAAAACAAATAGTGATTTTACAGTTTACCATTCCACACCAGTTTTCTGATTGTATGCAGGGATACTGTGCAATGTTTCAGATCTTAAAGGTAAGTCGTTCTTAAAGCTTCAGAACAAGAAACTACACAAAATTATCCTACAAGCTATATAACTCTGAGTAGCTAAGAACTGATAAAACCGAAGTGTCTAAAAGTACTTCTTAAAATCTTAATATGCTTTAAAAATAATGATTTCAAAAACTGAAGCACAATTTACCTTTGTTTTACTTTCTTCTGCAAAGCCAGGGGTGTCAGTATCTGGAGGATAAGCCACTGTTACGTAGACATTATAAGGTTTTACCTGTGTTTTACAAAAGCATTAAGTGTTATCTTAATACTGACAGCCTTTACATGTCCCTTATAATTTCATTCATTTCTCTTGTAATTAAGAAATTCAACAAGCATGAATTCAAATTGCTTCTAGGGTTAAGTATTCAGCACTTGCAAGACATGCAGCTTTGTCAACTGAGAAACAAAAGAGCAAAGATTTTTAAAAGGTGGTTGTGGTGCTTCTTCTAACAAAACTCTCTAAACACTTTGCCAATTATTTGATGAATCCAAATAGTTTTCAAGACATTTAGGAAGAATATTAAAGTAGGTTAGGTCTGTAATTTTACCAATTTCAATTCCTAAAAGAAGATTAAACCATTGTCAAATACCAGTACCCAACATTTATAAACACAAAGCCAAAAAGGCTTTCACTGAGGAAAAAAAACCAACAAAAATGTAAAATTCAACTTTGTTATCTTTCAGAGGTATACTCAAGTCTCAAGGCTTTTCAACCCATGGTATAAACTTGCAAGAGGTCAAAGTCTAAGGAGACAAAAAATAGTTGGAAAATGTGAGGGAAAATGGAAAGTCTTACACCAAGGATTGTATTTAGTTATGTATTTGTATGTATGTGTCATAGAATGACATCACTTAGTGCAATACTATTCAGAAACTGCTACAATGCACATCTGTACTCCAATACAAATAAAAAAAGCTTTTAATGAAAATATTCAGAGGGCTACGATAAAGCAAAGTGTTTGTAAAACACTATGCATTTTTATTTAGATTATGAAACCTTCTATATTGAAAACACTTACTGAAATACCACATTACACACCCATAAACACCCTATTTTTAGTCTTGAATAATTCAGTCTTCATAGAAGTATCTGTCACCAGTCTGAAGAAAGACCCTGCACTCCCACTGTTCTATTTGGCAGACCAGAAATGATTAGAGGCAGTTTTACCCCAAATTCTTATCCTTATCAAGGCATACAACAGGGGCTATGCAAGGGTCTAGAACCAAACCCAGGCATTTTATATAGAAACACTTAACACAAATATACATTCTTAACAGAAAAATGACAAAAGTAATTTTCAAATCAGTTTTATCTGTCTTACTACAATGTACTCACCCACCTTGTTTCACTGAATAATGAAAATGGTGTTTGTTTGGTTTTGGTCTTAAAACAATCATAAGTTTAGATTGCTGCAGTATAAAAAGCTCATATATATCAAAATATAGAAGGGTGAGTCACTGTCAACCCAATTTTTTTTTTTTGGTGGACAATCCCCAAATTATAACTTGGGAGTTTTAGTGTTCCATATGGTTCACATATCACTTACCATGGTCTGTCAAACAAACTGGCAATCATTGGCCTGTCTCTCATGCATCCATGTGATATCTTCAATATCATTCTGCACTTAGAACCTTGAAGAAGGCTTTTAATCAAAAGCCTTAATCTAATCCTTTTGGTTAAAAGATTAAAAAAATGTCTGCACACGTGGTCATACTCAGTTCTAGGAACAGATTCAACCTATTCCTTCTTAGGCAATTGAAATCAGGTTCGTTTCTGCAACCCCATGCAAAGCAATAGCACTGTACTGCTGCCAAATGAGGGCAAGTAACACACAGGTATTAGCAATGCTGCACAGTACAAAAAAACCCCCCAGCCTATTTAAATGAAAATGCCCTGTGCTGACAGTTAAAACAAAATTGTTTATGATAAAGCTTATTGCACACATACCTCCATTTGCAGGGCTTCAGCCAACCCTCGAAGAGCAAATTTTGTTGGAGAATAAGCTGTATAACCAAAGAGGCCTAATTGCCCAGCCTGGGATGATACAAATACAATCCTTCCCATCCGTCGTTCCTTCATGGTAGCGATTACTGCTCGGCTCGGGTAAACACTACCCAGGTAATTGACTGCCATTAATCTCTGTACAAACAATATTAATATTTGAGTATTTGAGCCACAGATCCAGGATCCTTCAGCTGTTTGGTCTTATTTATCAAAAAACCCTTATTTCAGTCTGCTTTAGCAATCAAATTCACTAGATCTGTTCTGGCAAAAGAAACAACTGTTTTCTATTCTACAGCTTCATAAACTGTTTTATAGCTAAAAATCTTACTTCAAGCCAAAAGAAATCCTGTAAATCTTAATAGCATCCAGGATACTGATAATACTGTGCACCATATGGCCTTGAAGGAAAAAAGGAAGAACATTTGAGGGAGAATCTAACCTGAACAGTCTCCAGGAAGCAATCCATTTATGCATGATGCATGAAAACATACTGAAAGTTTAAAGAGCTTTCCGAAACAGGAAAAATGCTATGTATTTACACGTTTCAGAGATTTTATTCTTTGCCAGGATCAAGGGAAGTCTTTAATTTCACTCTCTACAAAACCTAAAACACAACCGATAGCCTATACAAGCAATAAAATGGATTATTCAAATTTATTATAAAATTAATAGTAGTATTTTCAGATGATTCAGCATTATCTGTAGATGAATGGAGGTCTGAGGCCTGCGGGCATAAAGTAACCAAAATACAGGTGATTTGGGCTTGCATTTTGTCTTTTCATCAGAGCACTAGCTTCTCAAGCTAGTGAAACAATTTGTGCATCTCAGAACTGAAGACTGGTATCTTAAACAGATCAAAAATATTTTTTGAAAAATCTTCAACAGAAAAAAATGAAACTATGTGAAATCATTAGGGGAGAAGTTAGAGGCAGCCCTTGCAAATCTGAAGAGGTTCTGACAGCTAGCACAAGTCAAGTGCAACACTGTTCAAGTCTGCAAAGACACAGGAATGCAATCTAATTGTTAGAATGGTTAAATAAGAAATTATCATATGATGAAATAAAAAAGTATGCTCACTCACTTCAAAAGAATTCACTTCAATCTCCTCAAATTTTCCTGTAACAGATGTTCCTGCACAGTTTACAAGCATGTCAACTGGCCCCAGCTTTTCTTGAGCCTGGAAGAGGGGACAGAGGTTAAGATACTCTTTGTGAGAAAAAAACACTCCTATATCACTGTACCATATAAGAAACTATTTCCAACAGAAATACAACACAGAGAGATATGTTTCTTAAAATACATAGGTAAATCAGTTATTTTCTCACCTGTTTTAGAACATTCTCCACCTGTTCATAGTCTTTAGACACATCAACAGAAATACAAAGTACGACCTAGAAAAGAAAAGTGAAAGCACATTTTCACAACACACTAAGTCCAGTAACTGTCGACTCCGAGCTCTTCAGAATTAAACAAGTCCAATGTCATGTCTTTTCCACAAAATAAGTCTTTTGGACAAGATACTCTGCACTTTTTCCACACTGGAGAAAGCAATCTCTGCTCCCTCCAAGCTCTTCCCCCCTCACACACAGGTTCTAGTATAATAAAGATTACATTAAGAACAAAAAAGCACCTCATGATCTTCAAAGTAGCTACTCATGTGCAAAGTATCATTTCTAATTTACTGTACTAAGACACATGACTGACAGAGTTATTTACATGAAGTTTAGTAAAAGCTATTTTAACTAATGCAATCAAAATTCCCCAGTGATATATTTAGCATTCATCAGCTAAACACAAGTCAAACCATTTGTGTGGCTTAGGCTCATCTTTAAAGAAAAAAAAGTTTTTTCCACCTCATAGCAAGGCATGGTTGCAGTGTACCCTGAAACTGCAGCACCAGCACTGCAAAAACAATCTGTTCCAAAATTTAGAAAGCAAGTGTTAAAAACCCACTAATTTTAGTACTTGCAATGCACACTATCTCCTTATTTCATTTTTTTTAAGAATAGTAGTAAACCTAGTTGCATAATATTTAATTGGGACACCTCAAGGACAAACCAAAAATAAAAATTCTACGAGAAACTGACACATTGCACAGTGTCATAAATACCTAAAATAAGTGAAGTAATGTGTACATATTTGCTCCTTTTCTGATAATCAGACATTAAGGTGTTCAGTTTGAAAGATACAGAAAAATTAAAACAACCAGGGAAGAAAGAAGCACAGGGGAGGGGGTAGGCAGGCAGGATGAAGGAAAACAGATGATAGTGATATGGTTTTCTTGCAGCTAAAAGTTAGGCCCTGTTTTCCTTGAAAGTTACTGACTACTTTCAGCAAAATGGTCTCAGAATCTAGGTTTTGAAGCACCTTCAAGTCAACTTCTGGCCAAAGAAAGTGCTGCTTCTTTTAGGTTACCACTTCCAAACTGTAAGACTGCTGCCAAAACCAGGTGCTAACAAATAAGCTACTCTCTCTGCTAAGCCATCAACAGAGCTCTGTGGCAATCCCTCATCTTGAAAAGAAAAGCCACCTCCTATTGCAATAAAAGGAGGGATTCCTGTATTCTTGCTCCAGCTTCTATCCTTTCTGTTACTTTGGTCACCTAATTTAAAGTCAGAGGTGAAATAAAACAAAGTCATCAGTAGTTTGTAACAAGCATGCTCATGAGCACTTACAGAGCACGTGGACACACACAGAAAAGGCTTACCACAGTGTAACTAAATGCTTTGGCAGCCAGTGATTTTTCAGTCCTGCCCCTGGTCAGACTGTGACACTTCTTAGCTGCATGAACAGAATCTGCCTGCCATTCCTGTACAGCAGGTTGGCTATTCCTGCCTCCCAGCATTGTGTGTAGTTGGACATCAGAGTAAACTTGTGGCACAAGTTATTGGCAGGAATCCCCTTAAGGCATTTATTACGTTTTGGAAACGTTTATCCTTTCCATAAGTTTAAGAAAACAGCAGCTGAATGCAAACAACAGTGAATTATTATTTGGATGTCTTTGCCAAGATCAGTGAGGAGATTAAGCAAATCACAGTTCTCTATAAAAATGGGAGCAATCTGTTAATTTAACAGATTGCATAGATTAGTTACACTGTGAAAAACACACTCAGAAACTACCATAGCTTTTATTGACTGCTATCACATTTTACAATTCACCTCTTTGCTTCTATTATCATACATTCTTTCTGCTACCATACACTAAATAGCTTCACTCCAGATTATGAACTGTTGATCCACATTTAGGACACAGAATATGCTACCAGAAGTAGTCTTATGCCCAGCCCTGCTCATTACATTTTGTTCTAAATACTGAATGGTGTTGGATCATTAATAAAGCTTTCCCAACAACAGATCAACTCAACCCCCCGTAAAGTAACTGGGAATATTCCAGATTAGAAAAAGGATTTAAAAAATATTGGAAAAAGCCTCTAAGGGTAAGGATTTGCTCCAGTGCACACCTACATCCATAAAGGTTGCACCATCAGCACTCTAAATCACATGCAATCGTGAAACATTAAACATACATATAGGTCAGACTCTGGCTGTCAATGCAACTTGGTTTCAAGTATGCATCCAAGAGCTGAAGGGTGACAGCACATGCCCAAGAATACAATAATCTGTGTGAGGATCTCTGCCTCTTAGTTTGACATGAGACCATTCAATGTCTTCAATGACACAAAGAGATCTGCAGGAGGTTTGCAGATGACACCAAACTTGGTGGTGCAACTGACACACCTGAAGGACAGGATGCCATCCAGAGGGACCTGGACAAGCTTGAGAAGTGGGCCCTTGGGAACCTCAAGAAGTTTAACAAGACCAGGTGCAAGGTGCTGCACCTGGATTGGAGCAATCCCCCCTTACTGATGCAGGCTGGGGGATGAACAGATGGAGAGCAGCCCTGGGGAGAAGGACTTGGGGGTGCTGGTGGGTGAGAGGCTGGGCATGACCCAGCAATGTGTGCTCACAGCCCAGAAAGCCAATGGAGCCCTGGGCTGCACCCAAAGCAGCGTGGGCAGCAGGGCCAGGGAGGGGATTCTGCCCCTCTGCTCTGCTGAGACCCCACCTGGAACACTGCATCCAGCTCTGGGGCCCCAGCACAGGAAGGACATGAAACTGTTGGAGCTAGTCCAGAGGAGGCCATGGAGATGACAGAGGGATGGAGCACCCCTCTTGTGAACACAGGCTGAGAGAACTGGGGTTGTGCAGCATGGAAAAGGCTCCAGGCAAACCTTACAGCTGCCTTTCAGTACCTAAAGGGGACCTAAAAGAAAGCTGATGCGGGGCATGCAATGATAGGACAAGAATGGCTTTAAACTGAAAGGGTTTAAGTAAAGTAGGTTTAGATTAGGTATTAGGAAGAAATTCTTTACTGTGAGGCACTGGCACAGGTTACCCAGAGAAGCTGTGGATGCCTCATCCCTGAAAGTGTTCAAGACCAGGTTGGATGGGGGTCTGAGCAACATTGGTCTGATGGGAAGTGTCCCTGCCCGCAGCAGGGGAATTGGAACTAGACAATGTTTAAGGTGCCTTCCAGCCCAAACCGTACTGTGATTCCATGATCCAGTAAAGGTAGCAGTCTGTGTATGTTATCCATACCTTTCTCTCCATACCATCACCTTTCTCTATAGCCTTTCACTAATCCTTTTGTACATCTTCTCTCTGTTCATCTACTGTCACTTCCCAGCTCATGCTCTGCTGTTCCAGTGCACGCTCTGCCCCAGACTCCCTGTTCTGTTCTTTGCATTCAGATCAGTCAGCCTTCCTGGAGGCCACGTCCACAACCCAACAACAGCTACAGGAGAGCCAGCCTGCCCATCACCTCCACTGCCTATTGCTTAACCTGGCTGCAAGCCTAAAAATGCTTCTGCAAAAAAAGTCCTAGTCAGTCCATACTGGAGCTTTCTCAACCTTGAAGCTACTTTTGGAGATTTTCACTGAAAACTCCTAGGAACATGCACCAAGTAATACTCTTTTAAAAAGTCTGCATCTATCAAGCTAGGACAGATTTTAACAAGAACATCCTGACACAGTGTTTGACAAGGGATTAACTGTAATGCTAAGCTTGGGAAACTGCTAGAGCAGCTAAAAGAAAATGGTTATCAGGATTTTTTTTTAATGGGCAAAATACAGCTTCTCCTCACCTCAAATGGCTTAGCTTTTCAAACAAAGTTGATCTGAGTAAGGCAGCATGCACAGAAAAAAAAATCAGCTTGAGCCATTTGACAAAAGTATAAGGAAATAAAGACAGAATCTTATCTTATAAATGGAGGTATTAAAAATTTTGTAGCACCTACTATACTAACATTACTGTCTGCAAATATTCAGCTTTTTTCATTGCTTCTTTTCAACAGAATATCTAATTTATCAATTCAAATCTCTTTTCACGGACAAACAAATTGCTTCTATTACTGATCATGAAAGGAACGTAGTTAGTTACTAAGTTACTTTCATAATCAACAGAGTTTTGGAACACAAGAAGTCAAAGATGTTAATAGTTTCAATACTATTTCCCCTCTCTTCTTATTAGTACTGAGAAGAAATTATTTAAACATTTCATCTCAAAGTTGCATGCTTTGAACACAGCAAGCTTAGCTATTCTAAGCTAGTACTTCTGCAAGCTCTAAAACCATTGCTTTTATGCATGAGTGCATTATCTATTCAGCAAAGCAGCTTCTACGTTTATAAGTCTCAGAACTTCACAACTTTAACATGTGTAACTGGTACAGTACTTAGAAAAAGGAACAAAAGTATGGTGTAGTGAAATAAACCTGGGAACAAGCAACTAAACTTCCTTCCCAAGGCAGATGCTGTATTTATGAATTGCAAAAAACAAGATATTTGAGGAAAAAACAATTTGGTTCTTCCACTTCATTTGAAAGAATAAAATGCTTATCAAGTGACAGTAAATTGCAGCTATCTAAAAGAGCATTCTACACCTACAGATGAAGACATCTTTTTCTAAGAAAAGCAGGCTAATGCACTAGCTAGGCAACATCAAATATAGCAAGAGCTCATAAAATCTCATGCAAACAGACACCATGGTATTCCCAAATCCAAATACTGAGTCCTCACTCATTTTTGTCAAACAGCTTTATTTTAAAGACAGGACCAGTGAAGTGTGTTGTAGTGACTGTCTTAAAACACACAACAGCCCCTCTTGGCAGTGATCTTACCTGCTTGTCATTAACAGAGTACTTTTCTATTTCCTTCTTCGTCTGCAACAGCTTGTTCTGAAATGGACACACAGACAGCTAAAGCATTGTAGTTTTGAGAGCAGTATTAGTCCTCGGTACTTCAATAAGGCTTAAAAACATCCCCTAAAGCCCCCCGAAGTTATCCTCAACCAGTTACAGCATTTTACTGTCATTTTGAAGACTTACGAATATATGAAAACATGAAATTTATCAAGAACTCACTTCTCTGTTTTTTGCTTTGTGTTCTAAAGCCAGTAATGACTTCTATAGATTTAATGCTTTTGTTTCATGCTACACAGAGCATCTAAGACTGTAGGTATTGATTCTTCTACTTTATTTTGGCTCTATTTTATATTTATGTGATATTACATAAACTGTCCTGCAGAAGAATCACTGGCATGAAATCATCAAAACCCAAAAATTTGGTAAATTCAAACTGTAATAATCCTTTCAAGAAAAATTCTCTTAATTCTAGCTACATTCAAGGTTATATAAAGTAAGTTCTCAAGTGTAAGTAAATTATCAAATCAGCTAGGACTGAGGGCCCCCAAAAATTAAGTGCTTTTGTTTCCAGAATACTTGGGTTTTTCGCAACAAATGAAACAACAGCCTACTATGAGAACAGAGTACTTCCAACTAAATTCCAATACCTCTGAGTTAAAAAACAACAAAAAACCAACAAAGCAAGGGTTTTTCCTCCAAAGCTGTCTTGATGAAGAGTTTTTCACTAGTAAAAAATATGATGTAATGCTGATTAAACACCAGTATATTTTGTGAATTTTAGAGATGATTAAACTCCCAGATGTCACTTACTGTAGGGAAATTCTATAGTTTTAACCAATGTAGGGGTTTTCCTGATTTTGTGCTCTGGCACAGATCTAGACAATAATATAACAAACGCCATTAACAAAAGCAATAGCACTGGCAAAGTTTTAAGGCAAGCTAATCACAAATTCCATGCTGGGCTGCGCTTCTTAAAAAGGCAGCCACCTCTGCTATTCAAATGCATTAATTTGGAATGCTTAGGGTCCCCTTAAAATATACACTGAAGAAGTATGAATAATCATCAATGCCAAAAGTATTCCCCACCTATACGGATTTTGTGAACAGTTTAGCCAGTAAAATCACACATACACTTACCTCATCCCTTGCAATCAGTGTTATGAAAGCACCTTGCTTATAGCATTCAATAGCAATACATTTTCCAATTCCACTGGAGCCTCCAGTTACCTAAAAGGTATTTGAAAATGGCAGTGTTAGTCCACTATTCCCATTCCTTCTCCAGGATGTATGAGTCAGATCACATGAAAATTCTAAAAACATACTGAGGTTAAAATATCACTCGACGAGATATGAATACAGAAGATGCACTAAAGTTACCTTACTTAATGGAGTATGAATGAAACATAAGATCTGAATAGATCAATGAGCCTTTGTTTCTACCCTAAACCCAGTTTTACCTCAGTGCTAATTGTTGGTCACTTCTGTTGTCAGGCACACTTAGACCACTCCCACGTGGGCGCTCTCACATGTGCCATAGTTTATTTCTAAAAGCCCATTGTTAAAAGCCTGAAATCACTATTAATGCCATAATAGTGCCATTACATGCTGCCCCTTCCTACCTGGCCACAGTAGAAATTATTTCTAAAATCAGTTATTGAAGATTGTCTTCTGAATATGTCATCATGTAAACATAAACAGAAAACACCTTCTTTCTTATTAAACCAAAAAATCCCATAAATTCAACAATTGGCCCTTTGTAGCATATTTCTCAGTCCCCTAGTCAGAACCTTGAACTGCCTCCATGCCATTCTGCTATTTCAGTTTAGTAGAGATGCCAGCACCTAAACTTCCATAATCTTTTCTTCTTCCTCCAAGCTGTAACACCTGAATAGTCTTATATGCAAACAGGAAGCTAATATTTTGACAATATTAGACCAATACAGGTTGATGGGTTCAGTCCTGCATCATATGCTGCAGGAGTGTACCGTGCCCAATGATACCAACATAGAGGTGAAGGTCACCTTATCACCTCCCTCACTATCCTCAATAAACCTATTTACAAACTGCCTGTGGAACAAGATGTAGATGACAATCCTGACCTCCCTTTTTGACTAAAATAAAAATATCTGCCTGACATCTTTAGGTGACTTGGATCAGTCTCAGTCTGTATATGCCTTCAGTTCTCACACTGCTCTCTTCCCAATATACCCAAGTTATTTGAATTTTCCTTAAACAGCATATAAAAAGTCATATTGAGAAAATATGGGACCAAAATACCTAGAAGCAGTTATTGTAAAGAAAAATACATTGATGAAATGAGTTTAGAAGAACTGGAAAAAGATGAAATTTGAGATTTCTCTGGAAATCATCATCTTTTGCTCTTTATCAAAACCTTTCCAAAGATTCCAGCAAAAGGTTACCTCCTCCATTTTAAGGAAATGGAGGCTTTGAGCTAATTCGTGTAAGAGCAAGATCCCAATCTCTAACTACATGTCCTATCAAAAGCCTTGTGTTGTCTCCTCATTATGCAATGTCTCAGTTTTGTTTTCAGAGATGCATTATCCTCAAAATTCTTTCCACTCCCGGAGGCAGTGAAGTCAGAAGAGTCAGAAGTACATTCCCATGAGTCACTAAACTCTTCTTTCATTTGAGTATTTTACCATCAGCCTTCAAAAACAGCTTAGTGCAAATAAAATAATCCCAGCAAAGATTTACAACACAATCCACGGTTTCTGACTGGTTCATCTTCAGCCGCAAATGGGCCAGGAATGGGTGTAGCACTCACAAAGACTAATTTCAGCTCTTTAGGCTTCCTCTGTTATTAGAGAGAACTGCTTCAGATTAACTTCTAACTGACTCTGCAAGATTAGCTTCACACCACACGAACCTTTGAGGATAACTCCAAGATGTGTGTCCTGTTCTAGACCCTGTCTGCAGTATTATGAACCAAGGATGACAGCTTTCAGAGTAAATTAAGCCCATAAGAGTGCAAGTGTTAATTATTGATCTGGGACTTCAGCAGAACCACAGAATTAATTCAATGCTTCGTGATGGAAAGAAGTAACAAATACACTGAAATTCTTAAAATAGATTGCAATATTTCAATACATATTTGAAAAGATTAAAGTAGTTTGATAGATTCAGGCAGACCTCAGATCCGGAGCATGTGGGAGATGCTTCTACAGGTCAGCAGCAGGTACATCAGCACTAATCAATGGGCATGGAAGACTGCTCCAATCCTAATTTTTGGTGAGACAGCTGATTACCACCAGCACAGACTGGTGACTATCATGAATGTGTCAACTACGCCAGTGCTTGAGAAATTCTCTGCAGGTGAAGGTACTGGCACCAAGCCTCCAGCCTGTCAAACAATGCTAATGTTCATTTCAGAAAGACAATGTCTGAAGTCATGCACGGAACAGAAAAAGGAAGTTTTTACTTACAGTCACGCCCAAGAACCCAGGACAGAGCTCATGTCAGATTGATCAATGATAAAGTGCAATATCAATTAGCTGGGAATTTTAGCACTTAGGTGGGAGGCTGCTACAAGCACGTGGGAGGTTGTTACTAATACACACATCTTTCAGGAACATTCACCATGAGTGCTAATGTAATAGCAAAAAAATAAAAATCCCAAACACTAAAGAAAAGTTTGCTTTGTGCTATAATGAAGTTAACCTAAGCAAATCTATGATGTCTGTTAGGTAGGTAAGTTCCTAACACAGGTGCTTAGAACTAACGGAAGAGCACACACCTACTCTGTTAAAGACAACATTATTACAATTACTTACCCTTGTGGCCAATGGTTCTACACTGCTACTGCCTTTCATTAATTCCAGACATTTGAATTACCACCGATCCCATTTTTAAATTTTACTGTAACTCAGCCTCAGAGGAGTTAGCAAAAATAAAAATCTGGCCACAGCAACTGAAATCACAGAATAATTTTTTGACAGGAAGGAACAATTAAAACTTAGTATTAATTCAGATGTTCAGAATGCAGTGCTACCAGCCCTTGAGCAGTGTTACTGACCTTACTGAACTGCTTCTATGCTTAAAAAGAACACATACCAAAAAGTGTCTGGCTCCAGCTTCTTGAGCTATGATCCTTGATAGCAGAGTTCAATTTTTAAGAATCATAGGGTTTATTTCCCCCTTATAAATGGAAACGGTGGGCTGAGATACAGAGAACTGATCTATTAGAGCTTCAAATCTGAGATACTGGAAATTCACTTCAATTGATGAGACAGTCCAAATCCAAATTAACTAAACTGTCATCAGGAACGATCAGAATCAAGATGTGGTATGGCATTTCCAAGAGAACTTATTAACTTTCACTTAGAACTGGTTGCAAGCTGGCTTCATGCTTTTAGACAGTGCTCTGATAGAAGGTTCTGCTGAAACAGAGCATGCCTTTAATCTGCTCTAAGTGGTCAGCACGCCTGACTAGACTCCAAATGACCTCCTGTCAAACCACTGGGATGTGTCCAAACCACAGATCAAATCACTACCAACACAGGAGTGATGGTGCTGAGACACCAAGATGGGCCATCCTGAAAGCCAACCACAGTTACCAGGCCAGGTTCTGCACAGAACTGGGGACACTACTGCACTAGAGATGACCCATGTGCAGGAGGGTGAGGCACAATCGTCCTGAACTATGTCCACATCAAAAAGGGCCCTTGTCAAACTGAACGGGAGACAGCCCCAAGCAGACAACATCTTTCCATTTCCTGCCATCAATAATCCAAACTTTGGATTAGCTTTGAAACTGCATTCATAACACTGAGACCCCAGGGGTTTGGGTTTTTCTCAGAAGTTCAACTTGGTTTTAGAAACATTAAGGCTGAAACAAGGGGAGGGGATTAGCATCAATACTTCAGCAAAGAGTTTTTAAACATCACTCAAGAACTTTTGTAGAGAAATTGAAGAGAGAACACGTATAGAGCAGCTGTAGCATCCCTGACAAAGGGCAGTTAAATGTGGCCCGAGTGAATGCAATGCAAATGAAGCAGTGGGGACTGCCTTAGCCTATTTCCATATTCCTGTCTACTGTTATAGCCAGCTACCAAAATACTAGCTTATTCTTACAGAATCCATGACATGTGCTAGTTTGTAGCCAGAGACCAAAGGAGAGAGTTAAAGCCAAAGGCAAAATAAGAGATGTATAAAACTGCTGTCTGAATTTCAAAGCACAAAGAAGTTCAGCACATGAAGCTGGAGCTCAACAGCACAAAAATAACTTTTATACCCTTTATTTGAGAACACTTTACTAGTCATGCTAGAAGTAAAAAAGTATTAAGCATCTAAGAAGCATTTTGTTTAAAATAAGCTAAACCTAATGCCTGAGCCAATTTAAGAGCAGAGAAGCCCTTACCATTTAATGGTGCTAGCTGGGGTAAAGAAAATACATGGCAGATAAGGACAGGAGGGGAACCCACAAGATTAGATGATGAGTAATTTGGAGTTCTCTAGACTCTCACTCTGAATAGCACTCCTATTCTTTTCTAAGAAAAAGAGACTCTTATAATTCTATCATTTCTCCAGAAACCATGTCTCGCCTAACACAGCAAGGGCTTCCATCATGCAAATGACGCTGGGAGAGGACAAAGAAAAAAGACCCACTAGTTTTCTGCTTCAAATTCCTATCCCAAATGGCAGCCATAGTTAGTTATTTAGCCATAACACAAACATGTACTAACCATAACTGTTGGGAGTGAAGAAAAATAATTTTTCTGAAGGATTAAAAGTGAAAAGAATGCTGACTAAAGTTGAAAATTCAATAACTGGTATGTAACAGCCTCTGAAGTTGCCCAATGACCTTCCTTCAGAAACGTAACAGATAAATTTTCATTATACTTTAAACAGGCCCCTGGAAAGAAATGTTTCTAGGGAAGACTGACTTTTTCTGCTTCAGTAAAGCAATTTATTCAAGTATATTTTGAAAAATTATATTTAGTGTGCAATGACAATCACTTGCCCTCTTGAAAGAGCTCAAGCAGCTATATATGCAATTCGCAGGTCATTATTCTTTTATTTATTTCAAATAGTAGGTTTAACCGAGGCCTGATACTTAAGCAGATTTTGATATTTTTCTGTGAGACTTCAAAGAAGCCCTTACATAATGTTACAGTCCTTAAATATTTTAATGAAGTCTCTCAGTCATTTCAGTAGCAAAGAATGTTCACTCCCCGCATACAATTAAAGAATTCACTTCACACACACAACATGTGTTGTATTCTTCTTGAATAGTATTTCTGATTTACACTACCATCATCCAGTACTTTTCCTCACGCATGACTTTAGGGAATCTGAAATCCACATGTACAAGTGTAAAGCATTATTAACAGCATCTACACATCTAAGAACTACTGACCTCCAAACCAACTGTTCCGCATTTCACTAGTTTGCATGAACACTTTAAGAGCATAACTGAAGTCAAAATAAGACAAGCAGTTCTACAAGTGGTGGCATCAATAAAACTGTTTGCCTGCAGATTTTTATTTGTATCATCAAGTTAGATATATCTTACAGCTTTTTTCTTCATCAATCTGTTCATATAGTTACTTTTGTAGTTGAACTCCTAATTTGACAGGACTTGCAGGAATATGGTTTTTACACTGCCACTAGTACCAAATTGAGATAAACTGCTAATTAGCAGCAATGGTTACAGGAAGGCTTCTCCAGCAAGAATAGTCCCATCATTTTCAATGTGAACTTGTTTAAATGAACCCTTCTGATTAGAACCATTATTAGAAATTACTAGAAATATAGAAATAATATTATTAAAAGTAAAACAAAACCAACAAACAAAAAAGGAATAAAATCCATTTAACTTTTTATGTCTGCTATTCTATTTCTTCATAAAAGTCACAGAAAGCCCGTAAGTCTCCGTCACCTTTGCCTTAATAATCATTACTCCTGTGGGGAAAGAGCCATAACCCGAGAACCTTAATGTAACCTTGAACACACCTCACACGGAATATGATGCTGTAAAGCCAGTTACAGCACCCAAGTTAACACCTACTGCATAAAGAAACCTGGGAGCACTGTTGCAACTTGGAAACAGCTAAATCATTCTGGGGACAGCTCCATCCCCTAGAGAGGAACTCCAAAAAATAATAATGAAAAAAAGAAACCAAAACTACTCACTTACAGTAAATTTAAACAAACAGTAAACTGCAGCTTCTCTGCACAGCACATACCCCCGAGATTTGGAGATAAACTAAGAAAGCTGATTGTAGGACCCTGAATCTTTGAACCACTTAACTCATTTGCTGTCATGTGCCCAAATTCACTACTTTGTGATCCCTCTGAAAGCACCTGGGTAGCATTCCCCTTTCTTCCGTCCCCCTCTTCCCAAGCCACATACTCATGGAACTTCCAGTGGTGTACTACTCATGGATTCTTTCAACAGTATGCTCTTCCAAAGACTTCCTTCTACCATCTTGTCGAAGTACTGCTCAAAGACATCCATATCTACGTGCTTAAAGACGAAACGGCGCCCAAGTGTCATCCGACCACTTCCTTTGTATTGGTTTTTCCATTTCCTCATACCTGACTTGGTTTTTTAGACCAAGGAAACCACAGATTTGGCCTTTGGTCTATGCGTGTGTACACACACCACTTGACTACCCTGGGAGATGCTAAAAGAAAAGAAAACTCGGGGTAACCGGTGGCTTGGGAAGTACAAAAGGAATGTCTCAAAAAGTCGGCGCTGAGACTGGAAGATGGTGACTCAGACCATCGCCTTAAGCCAACCGGGACACACAGCGGTTGTCAGAGCCATCGGGACAAGTCATTTCCTTATCGCCCGGGACTTGTGGCTCCCGTGTTTTGGTAGCTCGGGGTGCCGCTGCCAGCTTTCCACGATTCCTCTCGGACCTGCGGGCACCCCCAGGGCTGGCACTGCCCGGCGCCCAGCCCCGCTCCGGGGGCCCCCAGACCTCCCTTCCCTGCCGAGAGGCTTCCCCGCTCCCGCAGCGGGATTCCCGCAGCCTTACCCCCGGCTGCCAGCGGGGCACTGCCCGCAGCCTGCGCCCCCACCTCCGAGGGAGCGGCTTCCTCCCCTCCTTCCTTCCCGTTCCCGGCGCAGGGCGGGCGGCTCGGAGCCCCCCCGCCGCCTCCCCCGGCGCCGAGGCCGAGCGGCAGCGCCCGCCCGCTGCCTCCTCCGGCG